>JARFJB010000821.1:3848221-4168221 GCA_036346205.1 Vesta saturnalis
ATTTAGATTAAGCTCATCTTCCTTATACTTCCAATGTAGGGTTTCATTACGTTATACAGGGTATTTCAGAAGTTATGGTCAATTGTACACGAAAATCATTCTCATTTCAACGTCTTGTATACCCTAGACAGAATAACCTAACAATAATTTTTTCCAGGCATAACTTTTTGACATTGGTACAGTGTTACAAGAAAGTGCTATTTCTTTATTACTGCACCAATTGAATATAGAGCGAGCCAAAACCCGAACACATGATTTCGTCACTTTTTCAAATGAATCACCCTGTATTATTATTGTAAATAACTTTTTGATATCTCCTTTAATAACGCATATATCGTACTTTCACGCACTAATGCCGCACTATATATATATATATATATATATATATATATATATATATATATATATATACACAGTGCTAGTCAAAAGTCCCCCCGTTGTATCTTTTGAACGGTTTTACTTATACTAATGAAATTTGGAGAGTGAATATAAACGGATATAAGCTTCTCAACTAGTCATGACAAGTGATGTAATAGTCATATATGACGTCACAGGGCCACAGTGACCAATAATTTTAAACAATACCTTGTGGCAAGTGACATCTCGTTTGAAAGGTATTAAAATTAGCTATTCAGTCATACTAACTTTGGTAGGGTTTAGGTTGATTTTGATAGAAAAATTAAATAAATACTAAAATTATAGTTTGGCATTTAATTAATCAAGATTCAAGGACCAATTCTTATAGTAAATGTTGGAAATGTGCTCCACTTAATTCCTGACAGTAATGCATCCTATTGCTAAACTCTTGTCGTACTAGTTCAAATGTGTCTGCGGAAATTGCTCTACATTCTTCAACAAT
Source organism: Vesta saturnalis (assembly GCA_036346205.1). Taxonomy (NCBI): domain Eukaryota; kingdom Metazoa; phylum Arthropoda; class Insecta; order Coleoptera; family Lampyridae; genus Vesta; species Vesta saturnalis. Next base: position 3,849,081 of record JARFJB010000821.1, read on the forward strand.
TCTTTGTTTCAAAATGTGCATACTGCCAGGTGCTGTAGCGTAAACCTTATATTTTAAATACCCCTACAGAAAAAATCTAACGGTGTCAGGTCTGGTGACCGAGCTGGCCATTCTATCGGACCTCGTCGTTCAATTCATCTGCCACTATATTCTTCATCCAAGTAACGTCTTACTGCACCATAATAGTGTGCAGGAGCACCATCTTGTTAGAACGTTATTTCCAAGTTGCCGAATTCATCTAGATTATCTTCCAAAATTTCAAGAATTAACGGTTCAATTGCGTTTTGTAACATCTCCAGATACACTTCACCGGTTAAGTTAGCATTGAGAAAAATAGGTCCAACTATGTGGTTTCCCATTTACTTTTTCTGGAAATTGAGTATCTTTTTCACGAAAGATTTGAGGATTTGTGTCACTACAATATCTCACATTTTGTGTGTTAACGTTTTCATTGAGGAAGAAAGTACTTTCGTCACTAAAACAAATTGGTTTTATGTAGTCTGGGTGTTGGATAATTTGATTGGACATATTTTCACAGAATTCTAATCTTCGATCGGGGTCATCATCTGAAAGTTGGTGCACCATTTTTAATTTTATGGATGAAATTTGTTTTAGCCAACACCCTATGTATTGTCCTTTGACTGACTTCACAGATAGACGCAACTTGGGCTGTAGAAGAAGTAGGATGTACTACCATTTCTGTAATTATGTCGATTTTTGTCGTCACTAATTGTTGGTCGACCAGATCGTTTGACATCTTGAACACTACCGGTTGCTTCAAACTTCTGAAGAAGTTCCCTCAAATAAGTCCTCGATATAGGGCGATCGGAGTACCTCTCATTAAAAATACGTCCCGCTGCATGGAAATTGTTTCTACATTCACCAATTGTTAAGATAGCTGCTACTTTGTCGGCTACCGTACGTACCATTTTGTCTATGTAGACACTTAAACGTCGCGTTAAAGAATAATTAAACTGAATAGTCAAGGTATAAAAACTTATCAAAGTAAAAACAACGAGAGAATTAAGAAACGTCAACTTTTTTGACAATTAACCAGAGGCAGACTTTACAATCTTGATTAATTAAATGCCAAACTATAATTTTAGTATTTATTTAATTTTTCTATCAAAATCAACCTAAACCCTAACAAAATTAGTATTACTGAATAGGTAATTTTAATACCTTTCAAACGAGATGTCACTTGCCATAAGGTACTATTTAAAATTATTGGCCACTGTGGCCCTGTGACGTCATATATGATCATTACTTCACTTGTCATGACTAGTTGAGAAGCTTATATCCGTTTATATTCACCCTCCAAGGGGAGGGACTTTCGACTAGCACTGTATATATATATATATATATATATATATATATATATTATATATATATATATATATATATATATATATATATATATATATATAAAATATGAAGGCTACAAAAAGTACAATCTAGGCACAAACGCAAGTATCAGACATAAACTACTAATAGTTATTAGTCACTACTCTTGACTAGAATTTTGACCCACTAAAGGAACTCCACCTTTAGTGAGGGATCGTGTCATCGGAGTGCCACGGGACCTACAGTTTTACTTTTTATTCGAGAAGAAGAAGTGCTTTGGTTTTTCTCCGTTTTAGAAAAACGGCTACCTCGGTCAAGTTTGATACCGCGCCGCTCGGGTGAAAGTCCAAGCACTCTAACCATTCCACCACCGATGCAGCCATGACATTTTTAAAAGTAATCCTACTTCTGATAAGGTTCTTACTTATTACAATCCCAACCTACCCCTTATTCCGGGCGCAGATGTCTGGTTGGTTTGCGAACGTTTCCCTCCCACATAATGCCAAGAGTACCGGAACAACTTATAGAACACGTTATCTCCATAAATGCATTTTTAATTCATCACAAAAAGGTACGTCCAACAACTGGAGGTATTTCTTGGACGTACTATTAAATCTGTGCTTGACGCTGTTACTTATCGTTATGTTTATCTATAGATAGGCATGGAAAATTGTTATATCTGAAATTGAATAGTTAGCAGTGTTGAGAAGTGCTACGTCATTCTAACACTTTTATACTCTAAGCATGACGTTCAATAAAAGTTGTTTAAATATTCTTAGTTACTGATATACAATTGTTGTAAGATATAATAGTAAGTAGTAAAACATGGTCACACATTAGATTGTTACATTACATTATCATTATCAATTATCGACTACGCAAGTAGTACGGGCATTACGGGAAGATTACCTTTGTATAAATGTATAAAGAATATACAACTTGTCCCGTTTCACAACCGCAGTTTGACCTAGGAGCTCTATCAAACCAGATTCTTGTGAAATTTGTCAGTTTGGACGTTGACGTTATTAATACGATATCTAGAAGTGATATCTGAAAATCTATGAGGTGATCAAATTCACTCTTTTCAAAGTTTTAATCGACGCTTTGGCATTTCGAGCCGTATATTAAAATAAAAACTGTGAAAATTGGCTGATCAACTCAACTAATTAAAATATTAGTCTAGCAACGTTACATTTACTTAAACAAACGTAAGCGCGAATAGGAATTTCAGAGTTGAACGTTTATAGTCATTTACATTATAGTAATTACAGCCAAGTTTTATCAACCATTGGTTTATGGTTTGTGAAAAATATTAGTGTAACTTTCAACACCAATACAATTGTGTTGGTTAATGACCTTATAGAATTTTATTGGAAGCAACCAGTTTCCTTTTGTACAAAAAAAAACAAAGTAAGTAAATAAGGAATTGCCGCATATCAAAATTTGAAAATAACTCTTATTTAATATTATTTGTGTTAAAGTTACAGTGTGAAATGGAATTTATTCATCCACTTGACATATAACTATTTTATACATTTAACTACTGTTTTCCTTATTTATTTCTATATTGTAGATTAAAGTTTAAAAGACAGGTAAGGAAGTTAAAATTGCTCCATGGCTTTTCTGATGGACTCTATTTGTAAATATAATTTATTTACGTTTGAAAATAAACAAAGAAGTAACATTTAATGTTATAATATGTAACATGCCTAATATTAGATCCTCTTTAAAAGTATACTGACTTTTAAAATTAAACCGAAGGCAATTTTAGTTATTTCAGTTAAAAAGATTTATTACTAAAATTTTGATTTAAAGTTGGGCCTCCTTATAGAACTTTATATACTTTATTTTTAATTGAGTACATTTCTAAATAACCAGTGTATCGTTGTTAAAATTGGTGTTAAACCTATAAAGCTCGTTCTTCGTATTCAGCAACATACCGAGACCCTACAAGCACGCTGCAAATCGATCAGAGTTGTCATGAAAATGAACTATTAATTTTGCGAATTTGCTTAAATAGTGCCAAAAGTAACAGCACAATTTAATTACAATTGCAAAAATCATTAATCAAGTATTTATGTAAACAACTGCTTAAAATCTCAACCGTTACGTTTAAGGCAGTTCTTCTAATAATGTTTATATTGTCCTGATTAGTTCTATAATTAGTTCTAATTATCTACAAGCCTAGGAGGCACTTTTTCTTTTGTCTCCCCAACAGACCATTGGTGTGATATCTGAATGACGAGATGGTCATTCCACCGAAACATCTCGTCCTGTGACAATCTATATACCAAGACAACCTTCGTTTAGGTAGTGTAACTGAAACCAACAAAAATCAGCCATCTCTTGTATCTTCGTCTGTGCTGCGACAAATCAAATCATAAACCAAATGGGACATAATTGAAGGACTCGCACTTCATAAACTAACAGTTTTAGAGCGCAGCTTTGGTCCACATGCTGCATCCAGGAAGTTCTAGGATAAAGTTTCAAGGATTTTCTCCCCAACACATGTCACACGTTATATCTTTTTTTATTATGTAAATTGTGAACAGCATCATTGATTTTTTAACTGCTGTTTGAACTGTTTGGATTATTAAAATTATGTAGCTTATTATAAGTTTTGTTATGAACGAATAAGTTCAAAAATAAATATGTAATTAAAAATTATTATTAATTTTATTAAACACATAAATAAAAAGTTTACCTCGAGTAGGATTTGAACCTACGACCTGTACTTTGCTAGAGTACCGTGCTAACCAACTGCACCATCGAGATTCAAGCCCCAATCGACGTAAGTTTTGTCTTTATGTATGTAGAACTGATGTAAATTCTAAATATAATGAGATTACAATCAAATTACTTATATTAATGGAATATGAGCCTGCAATATCGCAAAGATTCACACATACCAAAGCAACTTGACTAATATTAAATTATTATAAGTTTTGTTAGGAACGAATAAGTTCAAAAATAAATATGTCATTAAAAATTATTATTAATTTTATTAAATACATAAATAAAAAGTTTACCTCGAGTAGGATTTGAACCTACGACCCGTACTTTGCTAGAGTACCGCGCTAACCAACTGCGATATCGAGATTCTAGCCCCAATGGATGTAAATTTTGTCTTTATGTATGTAGAACTTAAGTAAAATCTAAATATAATGAGATTACAATCAAATTACTTATATTAATGGAATGTGAGTGCAAGGATTCACACATACCAAAGCAACTTGACTAATATTAAATTATTATAATTTTTTGTTATGAACTAATAAGTAAATATGTAATCAAAAATTATTATTAATTTAATTAAATACACAAATAAAAAAATTATATAATCTAAACGTTTCGATAACACTTACAGTTATCTTGGTCAGTAGTAATATCTATTAAAATTGTTAAAGATGTTGTAAACAGTTTTGTCAAAGTTGAAAAATTAAAACATAAACATCAGCCTGCTATTGATATTGCAGTTTGAGAAACGTATAAAGCTAACTATAGAATTCAATTTTAATAAAAAATAACTAGGTCACTAAAAATTAAATATTGTTAAACTGTCTTAAAGATGACAAATCAGAACACTCTCTAACGGCAAAAGCTAACAATGAAAAATGTCAGCCAAAAAACACATTTAACAAAATTTAATTGAGTTATGATGTAAGTGTAAAGTTGTTATAAACTTCAATTTCAAAATGATAGAAGCATTCACAAATATAAACATGACATCAAATAAAATAATCCAGTTAAATCTAACAAAGAGATATCTTTGTCAATAAGTGCAAGTGTTATTAACAATAAAAAGCATAATGCATAACGTTTTTTGTAATTTTTTAATTTTAATCTTAATTTCAACTACTTATGTTAAATTATAGTGCTGTGGTAATTTAACATATAATTGGTAAAGCATTTGCTTCAAGGTCTAGGAAAAACACAGCAAAAAACTTAGACATACCAAAAGTCAAAATTGAAATCAAAATTAAGACGTATCATTGTGCCTTTTTTTAATTATAAGATGTCAAAACCTATTTAAACAGAGATTTTATTTTTGTCTATTAAAATTATTAGGGTGTTTATATGTTTCAATAGCTTCACGTTGTAAACGAACATAATAATCAGTTTGTCTTAACAATATTTCCATATTGTCAAATTGAATGCCATGATTCAGATTATTCAAAGCATGGTCAGCCACCGCAGACTTCTCTGGTTAACCTAATCTACAAAATCTCATATGTTCTTCACGTCTTGTATCAAAGCAACGTTTTGTGGTTCCAATGTATACTTTTCCATATGAACAAGATAACTTATACACTAAGGAAGATGATAATGGGTTTGACACATCTTTAGGCGGTCTTAAATGTTCTTTAATTTTTCTTGTAGGTTTAAAAATAGTCCTAATGCCATACTTAATTAGGATTTTTTCAATTTTATCTGTAACATTAGCTATAACAGGAAGAAAAGCAGTACCAACGTTAAGAACTGGTTTTTCTTTAAGGTTACGTCTAGAAGGTATAATAACACTATTAATATCTGTAAGTGAATATCCATTAGCTTGTAAGGATTTTGTTAAATATTTATATTCATCCTTACAAATTCAGGGTCACAAATTCGTTTTGTTCGATCTACTCAAGATTTAATTACACCAATTTTTTGACGTGGCTGGTGGTTGGATAATTTGTGAAGGTATCTATCAGTGTGTGCCGGATTTCTGTAAACCTTAAAAGATAGTGAATTATTATTTTTAGATATTAATATGTCAAGAAATGGTAAACTTCCATTAGTTTCTTTTTACATGGTAAACTGAATACTAGGATGTATATCATTTATAAAAACCAAAAAACTCATGCAGTGCCTCTTCTCCATGTCCCCATATTACAAACAAAACATCTACATATCTATAACTGAAGGTCTTTTAAGTGTATTTTGTAACGCTAATGTTTTAAAATTTTCCATGTAAAAATTAGCTATAACAAGACTAAGCGGACTACCCATTGCTACACCATCAATCTGTTCATAAATTTACTATTCCACTGAAAATAAGTTGTAGTAAGACAGTGCTGAAAAAGAATGGTTATGTCCTTTGGAAAATGATGATCAATGTATACAATAGTTTCTTTTAGAGGCACTTTTGTAAAAAGGAAACAACATCAAAACTGACCATTATATCACCCTCTTCAATTTTGAAACTATGCATTTTTTCAACAAAGTCTGTAGAATGTTTAATGTAATGGGGTGTTTTTCTTATATGAGGTTGTAATAAAAATAGCTTCTGAGTTAGTTAGTTTCTGTTTTATTTTTTTCAGGAATAGATGAAAAAAAAAACAAAAAAGATAAGTATTTTATTACGTGTGATAATTGTGAAAGTTTACACTTACATAATTAAACAGTTTACCTCGAGTAGGATTTGAACCTACGACCTGTACTGTACCGCGCTAACCAACTGTCGATGTAAATTTTGTCTTTATGCATATAGAACAGATGTAAATTCTAAATTGAATGAGATAACAATCAAATTACTTATATTAATGGAATGTGAGCCTGCAATATCGCAAGTATTCACACATACTAAAGCAACTTGACTACTATTAAATTATTATAAGTTTTTGTTATGAACAAATTCTAAATATTTTAGAATTCACATCAGTTCTACATACATAAAGACAAAATTTACATCGATTGGGGCTTGAATCTCGATAGCGCAGCTGGTTAGCGCGGTACTCTAGCAAAGTACAGGTCGTAGGTTCAAATCCTACTCGTGGTAAACTTTTTATTTATGTATTTAATAAAATTAATAATAATTTTTAAAATTATGTAACGTTTCTAAATTTATACCAAAATCTGTTATGATTATTACCACAACTGTCATATGTGTTATATCTTTCTTTATTATAGAAATTGTGAGGAGCATTATTAAGTTTTGAATTCCAATTGAATGATTAAAATTACCTAGGGTTTCTAAATGTATACCAATATCTATTATGATTATTACCGCAACTGTCACATGTGTTATATCTTTTTTAATTTTATAAATTGTGAGAAGCATCATTAAATTTTGAATTGTTTGAACTGTTTGGATTATCAACCTTACATGCATTATTATAAACATTTCGCTTACTTGACTGTTATTTATATTTTGAGAATGATCTTATTCTGGTTTTAGTGTTTGCGCAGCTCTTGTAGTAGTCTCCATATCTATTGCCATTGTTACAACATCATCGAATTTCAAAGGTTTTTTGGCAATCGGCATATCGGATATCAGCTCTATTTACACCATCAAGGAATTGAATTGTTAAAGAATAATAAAAAAAAAGTTAAATTTGCATAACGTGCACCTGCTCTTAATCTCGAAACAAAAATTGATACTTAAAAATTATTATTAATTTTATTAAATACATAAATAAAAAGTTTACCTCGAGTAGGATTTGAACCTACGACCTGTAATTTCTAAGTACGCACTACCAACTGCGCTATCAGTACAAGCCCCAATCGATGTAAATTTTGTCTTTATGTATGCAGAATTGATGTAAATTCTAAATTTAATGTGATAATAATATAATAATATCAGATTAAATTTAGAATTTACATCAGTTCTACATACATAAAGACAAAATTTACATCGATTGGGGCTTGAACTTGATGGCGCAGTTGGTTAGCTCTCTAAATACAGGTCGTAGGTTCAAATCCTACTCGAGGTAAACTTTTTATTTATGTATTTAATAAAATTAATAATAATTTTTAATTACATAATTACCTTTGAACTTATTCGTTTATAACAAAACTTTCGTCGTTTGATTGTACAATTTTTCTAAATTTCACTGTATTTGTTTTTGATTTATGTAATGATTGTTTAAAATTCCACTATTTCATCAAACGTTAATACATTTATATCTTTCGGATAAGCAATAGTTTTTAACGTATAATTTAATTCTGCACATGAATTCTTAATAGCGGAGCACATTTTAATTTGAAATAATTCAAATTGTCAGTTATATCTTTCGAAATATTCTACATTTTTAAGAGAATTTGAATTAAACTTATCAAAATTAAAACGCTTTCCAGAAGAATTTTCAGAAATTGGCGAATTTGAAATATTTGCAGATTGCAAATTAGTGTCGCCAATTCTATTATGTCTTACAACATTTGCATATCAATAATTAAGAGCTTTTAGACACCTATTATTGAACATAATGCTTAGCATATAAAATTGTATTAGAATGACATGATATTTCTCAACACATCTAACTATTCCATTTCAGATTAGTATTGCAATGTACCCAGGCCAGTCTAGTGACTGCACTACTCGAATGCAAGAACAAAGTTAATGCGCGAACTTATTAAAGCCAAATGATCGTCATTAAAACGCCGTAAGGAGTTGTTACGGTGTATGTGTTGCGGTATCTAAGGGATGATATAATAAAGGTAACACAATAAAACAGTATTCAAATTTATAAGCAAGTGCAATGTGGTTCTGCGATCTTTATTACGAATTGAGGAAGAGAACTACAAAGAAAACCCCCATCGCCTTTTACTATAACAAGAATAACAACATAAATAAAGTATCAGTATTAATTATAAATACCTAATTCAATACGGATTTCAACTCTACTGTTATTGCAAGATTAAGTTGCTATCACCCTATTCTAACCCTAATAAATCAATGTAGTAATAATTAAATACAGACCTGTATTTCAGAAATGGTGATCACCAAGTTATACAGTTAGGTAGCTGCAGTATAAGAAAAACATCACAACATATTAAGGGTCTGCATTTACAATTAACGAAACCAAAGGTAACATATTTCATAACAGATACGAGTACAGTCTTCCAACTAGAACATGCTTTAGTGTTGCCACGGTTATCTTCCCTAGGTCAGCATTATGTCAATTTTACCCAAACGCCGTTTACGCTTCCACTGCATTTACAAGGGAACATCCATCTTAGTGTGAAATGGCAAAATAAAATATATTAAAATGAAATCAAAAGACCTCTCTTCATTAAATAACAAGATTGTGATGTACCGTTAACTTTCAAATTATCCTTGATATTAATTTATATTAGATAAAATAATCACTCTTACCATGGTATAATACAAATCATGTACTTATTTCAATAATTATTTACTTCAGTTTGTAAGAGAATGTTCTGTTTTCAAATCAATTTATAATATTGTAATTAATTTACCTTTTCATTTAAATAGTAACATTATCAACATTTTCTGAGAGAAAATACAGTTAGTGAATATATAACATTACCTTTTTATTCTATTCTATTTTATCAGACCAAATAATACTTTTTTTCTTTTCCAGTCTCAAAGTGAACAACCCTATCGATTAGTTTTCCTAGCACACATACTTACTAGATGGTTTCAATTCAACCCACCTTCTAATTTATAAAATAAAATAAGTACAGATGCACCAATTGTGGTACATCACAGTATATTCTGTAACATATTAGAATGAAAATTTGATACGAGTCGGAGATTCTGTACGCGAGCGTGAGGAACCACGAGTAGATCAAATCTTCATTCTAAACGAGTAACAGACAGTATTTTCATCACAATCATTGGTGAACGTAATAACCCTCCGCGGCCAGAGAGTATGAATAAAGATTTTTAAACCTAAACAAAATAAGTTATCTATTGAAATAATTATATTACTTTGTATTAATATTTATAATTACAATGTTTGTACAATTACTGAAATTAAAAAACTGGCGCATTGGAAAAAATTTCCGTAATATCTTTCAAAACAAATTGATTTGTAGGGACAGACAATAGTGTATCAGAAAGAATTCGAGTTTGAGGGAAAGTTTACTGACGAATTAGATCCAGATTTACTACATTTATTCGATTTTGCAAAGAATTTTCTTTATCCTTCTGCTACCAGAGAAGACTTCCAGCCTCCATGCCTTTTTAATATTGTAATATCCGCATCTCCATTTACCAACGTAGTCGCAAGTCGGCGGAAACAGTGGCCAGTATATTCTTGGGGATTTTTTAGATTCAGAAATGTGGCAATTTGTTTAGTCATATTGCCCAGTTTATTAATCCCAATTACTTGTGTACATTTATTTCTTTCGGAAAATAATAAAAAAATTATTAGAAGGAATATCCCAGGGTCTCAGAGCTCGGTATTTATTTACAATATTATAAAAATAGTTTTTGTATTAGAAATTGCAATTAGTATTGCTGATCCCAAATCTTTAATGTCGAAAATTTTAATGTTGCAAAGCTCGTTCCAAATAATCTTCGATATCCACTGTATGTTGAGATGATTTTAATTAAGCTGAATACCATAGATAGAGAGATATAAGCTCGGATTGAAAGAGACATTAAACATTAACTAATTACGGTGGATTTGAATAAACATATATATATATATATATATATATATATATATATATATATATATAGTGTGTGTGTGTGTGTGTGTAAAGCGCATAATGCATAAGTGTGAATTAACATAAAACTAAGTACAAATGTGAATATAGGACATGTTATCTAGTTAAACCAAATCTTATAAATATAAAAGTGTTATCCTAGCTGAGCAGTAGTATTCTTCATTATAATAGTTTCCGTGCAGCTTCGGAGTAGTAAATATATGTATTTCCATTTATAAAATACATGTAGTGTATTTGTATGATAATATTCTAGTCTAGTACCATAATATACTTCCATTCTAAAACAAAAAGAAATTAAATTGTATCAATCAACGTAAGAAGTGAAAAGGATATGTTAAAGTTATGAAATCTGAACAAATTTTATAAGATTCATAGAGCTTATTAAGTTTAAAAGTGAAATTAAACAAAGATTATGTTATAAACTTACTTAACAGTGTGATTAGGAAGTGTTGCAACTTAAGTTAACATTATCGATGTGATTTAAGCTTAAAAGTTGATAAACCAGGTTATGGCAATTTTTAACGCAGTGCTTGAGATGGAATTTATTAACATGAACCATAAAAGTGTTTGAGTCCTATGTATTTTGGGTCAAGGAATCCAATTCTGTTTATAGTTTTCCTGTTGGAATCAGAATAAGTTAGTTATACGTAAATTTGTATATGAAAATTTGCATATCTGCCATAATTTAGATAAAATAAGGATTTTTAATGGTAATATGTCATGTGAGGTGTCTATGGAAAGGAAATTTTGCATGGTATTCAAAAATGATTATATTTTTAAGATCAGTCCACGTATAAGAAAGTTATTAGTAAAAATAGTAATTTGTAAATTTCTGAAAAATAATTAACCAATGAAAATTAAGCAGCTTATGTTTGTATTGGGAATATTTGCTAAGGTGATGTGATGTTTTCAGAAGCGATATAAGGAAGTGGCAGAAATTTTGTCTTATCTTGTAAATTTCCAAAGTGTGAACATGTTACTCGATATGTACATGATTGAAAATTTAACATCGTTCATGTGGTTCGTATAACCTTAAAAATTTTATATTATTAAACAAATGAAAATTAAAAGTTGTAATAAAAATAAGGTTAACGTAATTATTATTCCGGGTGATGTGTATAGTTGTATCAGTGAATGTAAATCGGCGTATTTCAATTATTTCGTTAAAATTAAAATTTATTTTAACCGAATTGGAATTAAAATTGAAAAGTGCAAGTAATAATAATTTGAATGCTGATAAAAGTTGTGGTATTCTCTACCACCATGTATTGATTTTATATTGATTCAATATTATTTAAAAAGAGAAAAGATACTTACAAAAATAAAAAATTGTTGGTATTGTTTGGTTATGATGTTACACAATCACATATATTAAGGAAATTCACATGCGAACAACATGTAATATATTTTCAGATGATACAAGGTGTTTGAATAAAAGTAAAATTTATACAATTCCAGATTTAACTAAAATCACAATTGAATCTAATATACAAAAGAACCTTACATATACGTTGAATGTTTTTCTTTTTATACTGCACTATATTGAACCCTGTCCCCTGGAGATGCTAATCGAGGCAAATTATTTTAATGAAATTTACAAAAATTGTCATATTAAATTGATGATGGCACAACGTGCCGGAGTTGTAGTAAAATGCATTACAATTTACTAATGCCACTAATCTCATTATTTCATTTAATTCAGATGTGGTAAAAATTAAAAATAATTATTAATTAAAAGTAAAGTACGGTACAATTTATTACACAATTATTGTATATTAAATTTATATACTCATCTCAAAGATATATGGCACCACAAACGTGGGGCGTAATGTTAATAAGAGTATTTTATTTAATTTTATTATTATTATAATTGAATATATATATATATATATATATATATATATATATATATATATAATTAAATGGTTTTGTTTAGTAACTGTAGGTTGGTAATTTGTATACATTCAACAAAACAAAAACAACTTGATACTCTCAAAGTTCTGTGTAGGTTTTACAACTTTAATCTTCTTTTTATAGGTTAGTTTGTTCATGTAAGAACGCTACTGAAATAGATGGGATAATTTTACAACTTTGATATGGTGATGTGAGTATGAACATGACAGTGAGATGTAAAGACCGCATATAATTTACAAATGGCAAAGAAGTAAGATATTTCCTTTAATATTAATAACATTAGTAAAATCTATGTTTTATTGCGGGCGAATGACAACACACTATAGATTACGTTTTCCTTTTGACAGTAACTGTAATGTTTAAAATTGAAACCATGTTTGCAAATATTCTGTTTCATATAACATTTTTTGGGAAGAAGAGTTATGTGAAACCTTTAATGTTCTATCTATGTACGTATGCATACACAAGTTATATCTACTAGCTATCCCCAACCATACATGCAGCATAGACATTATCAGTAGATACATGAAATGCGAGATAAACGTATATACAAATAATCTACATTGTGTATAGAATATCTAGTGGAATGTGTTGCATGTATATCCACGTACCATACATACTTGGAATATTATGCTACTTGGGTATATCCTTATAGTGTATAATGGAGATCCCAATTATATATTTGTATATCCATTAATATATAGTATATCCATGAAATATACTTGTATATACGATAGATCAAGTCAAGTCTGACAAACGTACATGGATATAATGTGCAGTGCGTATTGAATAACCAATGGAATACATTCCTTGTATATCCAAAGATCCCAAGTTGTTATTTATTATATATACTTAGAACATTATAATGCTATGTGGGTTCTTGCGACAAGCCTCAAAACACCAATGACAAGAACAACTTAAACATAAAAACTAATATGAAAATGTAAACTTATCTTTTTTGGTTTTTTTTAATGGTGTATTTAAATTATACAATCTAAACGTTTCGATAACACTTACAGTTATCTTCGTCAGTAGTAATATTTGTAAAAATTGTTAAAAGATGTAAACAATTTTGTCAAAGTTGAAAAATTAAAACATAAACATAAAATTTGATTAAATTTGCTATATAAATTATAATTCATATTACCTTTGTAGCTAAATATATCTCATCCGGAGCATTTTCTAAGATTTACTTAACATTTTCTTTTGTAAAAACCTTCGATTTCTTAGCTACATATATTTATCAGAAGAGCGTTTTAACAATGATCTTAATTTTTTGTATCTTGAAATATCGATATCGTGTCTCACGTTATCGTTGGTTTCAGGATTTAATGTATTTTCCACAGAGTTGAAGATTTCCACTTTTTTAATAAATCTCCAAAAATGCAATTAAAATATTTTCGGAAAATGAGCCAGTTTTCTTTTCTTGTTGCCAATCCCTAAACAGTGCATAATACTTTTCATATTCATTTCTCGATTTTTGTGGCAGTATAGGTTCTCGCTTATATTATTTGCATAATATGTAATTTCAGGTAGTGTAATATCAAATTCTATATTTGATTCACTCGATTTTTCACTCATTTTTACTTTATTGCTAAACAAGAAAGTATTGCGGTCGAAAAAAAATCGAAAAAGATCAGTTGCGTTATTTTGATGTTTTACGGCTCCCTGAACCCGAAAAAAAATTTTTAGAAAATTTTAAAATGTGTGTCTGTGGTCACTCGCCAGCCAAAAGTATACAGACGATTTTGATGAAATTTGAAATGAAGGACCACGACACAATTATGTCGACAAAACAAGCTTTTAAACGCAATAGGTGTACAGGGGGTAAAAATAAGGGTGTTATTTTGGGGGCAAATTTTAAATTTTAACATAGAAGATTGAAATTCAGGTCAACAATAACTTGCATGAAATGCAATTTTTTGCAATTTTTTTAAAACTTTCAAAATTGAATATGGCCGCTGTTACAGTCACATATACCGAGTGGCCAACTAAGAACGGCCGTCGGCCATATCTCAGGAATGGATTATAGCACAGGTTCGGGAAAAATTTTTATAACAAAAGTGGCCTCGAGAAACGCCTGGAAATTATTTTCAGAATTGTAGGTCCACCGCTAGAGGGCGTATGACAGTTAGAATTTTAAAAAGCAAAATTTTTCAAAATTTACTCAATTAAGCATATCAAATATTATAATCAGATTCCTCGACAAATTCTGCTTATTTCTTATTTGACAAGTTTTAGTCGATCTATTCAAATAAGGAGTGGGCGAGAGTGGGAACCTTGTTACGAAAAAACGTCTTTAATTCAGGTCCTGCTTGTCCGATTTTAATAAACTTGATGTTGTTTGAAACAGCTTTTGTTAAACAATAGCAAATTTGTAAATTTGAAGCAATCTGATTAATAAATGCTAGAGGGCGCTGTTTAATATTTTTTTAATATTGTGTTTTCTCTTTACAATTTTAAATGGAAGCATAAAAATTTAAGTAGGTCTTTAAAAAGTAGACTAAATTAGTAATAAAACAGTGGAAACCGCAAGTCGATATCTTTTTCCTATTCTGAGATATCGTAAGAAACAGGTAAATGGCGGGAATTGTTCTTCCAACGTCTAGTAGGCTAGTTCGCGTTAACGGAAATTATTAAATTTAGCCTGGATGAAAAGGTCTTACATTGGTCTGCAGTAATTTAAACTGTTATACTAATGTTATGGTTGCCGCTAGATTACCTAAATGTAATGCTGTCGCTACTAACGATGAGAACAAATTATAAAATAATAATGTGATAAATCTAACAATTAAAACCTTAAATAAATAACTACGTAATTAATGTCGCCCTAGATGTTCGAAATGTCGTCCCTCGTTTTCAATGCATGAAATCAATCGCTGACGGGTGGAGAGAACAGCAGTTTCTATTTCTGCCCTTGAAATACTTCGTATTGTCTGTCGTATTCTTTCAATCATGTCAGCTCTTGTTGTGGGCCTATCGGCATAAACGAGATCTTTTATTCCCCACAAATAAAAATCTAAACAAGTTAGGTCTGGAGACCTTGGTGGCCAAATAAATAATCTTCCACGTCCTAGCCACCTTTCAGGGTATGATTGATCTAAGAAATTCCGAACATCTCTAGAATAATGTGCCGGGCACCCATCATGTTGCAAGAACATGTCACGACGAATGGCCAAGGGTACGTCTTCTAAAAGAAGTGGCAATTCGTTGCTTAAAAAATCTAAATATCTTTCTCGATTAACAGTCTCATTAAAAAAAAGGCCCAATTATTTCTTCACCTAGAATCCCGCACCACACATTTACAGACCAACGACCCTGATGTTGGACCTCCTGCATCCAGTGGGGATTCGTTTCAGACCAGTAGTGCATATTATGTCGATTTACACTACCATCACTATGAAAAATAGCCTCTTCTGTCCACATAATTCGTGAAAGTATTTCAGGATCGTCGTGTATCATATTTGAGAGCCACTTGTAAAAATCCAACCTGGTATCGAAATCTTGAGCACTCAAACTATGGTGAGGACCATGTGATATGGATGCAATCTAAAATAGTATATATTATAAAGCAATCAGATCAATGAGACACATTGAAGTCCTTCGTTGTTAGTAAACGAAAAAGACTTTAAATGCATTAACTCACGTAATGTTATTACGAATTTTTTTCGCCCGGCCTCTCATTATTTTTTATTATTGGTACCTTTTTACTTTACTTTGCCTCACTTAATTATCATGTTGTTAGTTAAAATCTATTTACATACCATAAGATAATTTTATTAAATAATTTGGTGTTTTATTGAAACTGGACATAAAATGGCGGCAAATGCATTAGTCATGTTGTCACAAGTTAACTTTGATGTAATGACATTTTCGGTATCATAAAAATGAGAAACATATAACGACAAACGAAAAACATGCATTAATAAATAAGTAGTCACCTGTGTTCTCTTAAAATATTTTGGACGGTGGTTCGACATGTACCCAAGTCTCTAGCTATAGCTCTGGTGCTTGAATGAGGGTTAAGATTTACATAAGCTAAAACATCAATAACATTTTCCTCTGTTCTACCTAAGCGTTGTCTTCGGTACACAGAAAGATTCACATTTCCAGTAGTACGCACACGGTGTGCGAGTCTGAGAAAAACTCTTCTTCTGTGATGCCGTCTGTTTGGGTACTGCAATGCATACACTCTAGCAGCAACGGTTGCATTTCTCGTACATTCAAAATAAACTGACAACATATCAAACGCTTCTTCATTTGTAAAAATCATTTTGGTACGAAAAGATAAAGAAAGTCTATTAAATGCAACACGATGAATAATTTTTGACATATGCGTGAAAATCATAGCTTGCTTGTTTTCAACAGGGAATTTATTTTATACCTTACATGGCCCTCTTTACTAATTTTGTTGTCATCAGTAAATCGTAATTCATATTTTAAACTGTATTTGTTGTTGCTGGGCAAATATCGGTTTTTATTGACATTTTATGCTTTTGATTTACTAACACATCGCTTGAAAACAAATATAACATTCTTATATAATTAAAAAAATGTCAGATTTATCACATTATTATTTTATAATTTGTTCTCATTGTTAGTAGCGACAACATTACATTTAGGTAATCTAGCGGCAATCATAATATTAGTATGATAACAGTTTAAATTACTGCAGACCACTGTAAGATCTTTTCATCCAGGCTAAATTTAATAATTTCCGTTAACGCGAAGTAGCCTACTAGACGTTGGAAGAACAATTCCCGTCATTTACCTGTTTCTTACGATATCTCAGAATAGAAAAAAGGTATCGACTTGCGGTTTTCACTGTTTTATTACTAATTTAGTCTACTTTTTAAAGACCTACTTAAATTTTTATGATTCCATTTAAAATTGTAAAGAGAAAACACAATATTAAAAAAATATTAAACAGCGCCCTCTAGCATTTATGTTATTAATCAGATTGCTTCAAATTTACAAATTTTCTATTGTTTAACAAAAGCTCTTTCAAACAACATCAAGCTTATTAAAATCGGTCAAGCAGAACCTGAATTAAAGGCGTTTTTTCGTAACAAGATTCCCAATCTCTCCCACCCCTTATTTGAAAAGATAGACTAAAACTTGTAAAATAAAAAATATGCAGAATTTGTCGAGGAATCTGATTATAATATTTAATATGCCCCTTAATTGAGTAAATTTTGAAAAGTTTTGCTTTTTAAAATTTTAACTGTCAAATACGCCCTCTAGCGGTGGACTTACAATCCTGAAAATAATTTACAGGCGTTTCTCGAGGCCACTTTTGTTATAAAATTTTTTTCCCGAACCTGTGCTATAATCCATTCCTGAGATATGGCCGGCGTCCGTTCTTAGTTGGCCACCCGGTACATCTTTTTTTGTAGAAATATATATTTCCGATACCGCTGAAGATATAAAAGAATTGGAAATAGATATGCGTAGTTAAATTAAGGTTCTTTAAAGAGATTTCTTTACGTAATAAATTATGGCATAAATTTGCCTACATTGAAGGAGTCAAATTTAAGCAATTATTCGAAATTGATTTATTCAAAATTCTCTCCAAGCATTTTTTTTTATTTTTTATATTTTATAGGGAACCAGCTGCTTCTTCTAAAGCTACTAGTATAGGAGATATGAATTTTCAAATATTTAATATTGATATTGTTATAACTTTCTAAGTATTTTGGTTACAAACTTGGAATTTTAGAAATAAACCTTGTTCATTTGCGCTAATGATATGTTATTATCCTGATGAAAACATTACTTCCGGTTTTTCCGGAAATTGAAAACATTCCTCGTAATGCTGGTATAACATACACATATTGTTGCTTTATTTGAAAGGGAGCGAAACTTTCTTTAAAATGATATGAAACAGTCCGTAGTTATCTTGAAAGATAAGCGAGATATCTATTTTTAACTTTCAACCTACATATACATAGGTATAGAAGGTTATGCAATCGACTTTTTTTTCATGATCGCTAAATCGACTTATTAGCTCATGTTACAACTTTTGGCCAAGTTCCGTCAAGATTGACCATGATGTCTGGATGTCTCGGTGAGGGGGGTTTATTTGGTTTTTATTAAATATTTCTAAAACAGCTGAATATTTCAAAGATATAAAAATACTCCATACATTGTCTAGTATTTTGCAAGAAAGTCCTGTAATGCACTAGCATTCACCTAGTTTTATTTAAATTAAAACTTGTCACAAAAGGACCAGGACGCCGCATTTGCATCTGACACTGAAAGTTTTTAAATTCATGGCAGTCTATGTATTTCGTTGAGCATAATTATGGAATATTCATACTATCATTTGTTATAGAATTAAAATACATTCAAATCACATAAGAAGCAAGTGTTTCAGAATAAATATCTCAATAGTGAGAATCTTTATTTTCTATTATTTACTAATGGTCGTGGAGAAATAACAGTTACGGTTACTATGTGTTTATTACGGAAAACTTAATGCACAATATTGTTTTAGTTAAATAAACGCACGAATTCTTGTGAGAAGTCTTCTTCGCTCAAAAAGTAGCACTAATATTTGCATGCCTAATTACACGAATGTTATTGCTTTTCAATGAAATAAATTTAAATCTGAATCTGAATGATAATGTTAAATGAAAAACTTTGCAGACCGAGTGCGATGCAATAATGCAAAATCTATTATTAAATATTCACATCTGAAATTTTAGAAAGTAATTATCAAATATTTTAATGTTAAGTAACTTCAATTTTAAGATGATAACATCAATTTAACCGAACTAAAAAAAGAAATTCAATAAAAATTGCATTAATATTTTTAGTATTGACTGAAAGGTCGATTAATTTTAATCGAAGCGAGCAATCAATTCTAATGCATATTAATGCATGCTAATTTAATACAGTTAGAGATTACGCTAGAATCAAAATGATTCTTCTGATCATACAATTTGTCACAGTTTACTACCTACTCACTATTTTTTATGGATAACCTTTTTATTTTATTTAGATCAATCTTTACGTTTGTTTGACTAGGTACGTTCAAAACAGTTTATCTACAATTAAAATCTTGTATCTAACTGATTAGTTACGTAACTCTTAAAATATAATTAAATAAATGATCGAGACATCAAAATACATAAAGAACATCTTGATAGCCATAAATCAAATTTACTTTACACGTTAAGAACCGGTAGAATACCCGTTATGATTGAATGTTAACATACAGAAAACAGTTTTATCTATTCTCTAGACTTAAGTAGATTCAATGAGAGAATGGGAGTGTAAAAAATCTTTTTTTTTCTTCTTCTTTTTATTAGTTTCATACAAATTGGATTTTAATCACTTGACAGACAAATAAAAAGGCATAACTAGGTCAATATCACATGCAATAAGTTCATTACCTCTTGCAAGGATACTTCCATTTTATAACCTTGATTGGTGATATTATCATTGATTTTCCATCAAATTACTTTTTGCGGTAATTTAATTATTGTAAAAAACAACTAATTTTGTCGTTTTCTCTTAAAGGTTAAGGTGAAAGTGTAGAGATTCGACTGTACCTTTAAAATTCGCTAAATTATATTACTGCGCTCACATGAATTGTTGATGATCGCCTTAAACCTGTTAATTCTGGATGATACGAATGATTGGTTTTGATCAATATGTTTAATTAAAGTAACGTGATTAGACACAAATTACTATTTTCAGTTTATTGAGGTTACGCTTGAAAGTGTATTGCATACCTTTATTACTATTATTGCAGATACTTTGAAGTGTAGCCAACTGTTTCTTAGTATAATACAACACTGTAATTTGACAGTTGTGCCAGTGGAACAGAATATATTTTACTTACCTACTAATAAATGATCTGCTTTTTGAGCATGTCATTTTAAACTTCTTGTGATTGAAGGGAATGAATCATTTTTTTATGCATTAACGGAGTTAGTGTAGCACATGGATCCTAATTTGGGCCATTCTGTTCTGCTAATTCGTTACGTCTGTATATTTACAAACAACAAATGACAGAAATCTTAAGTAAACATGCAAATTTATCATGCTATTCATGATCTTTAATGCCAGCAAGTAAACAATTATCCGATAATCTGGAGCAAAGCAATGCAAATTTCTACATTTTCAGGCATTAAAATTAACCTATTTGTATTAAAAAAATCGTGTATTCTAAATATGTTTACTTTCACATGCCTTCTTAATACATATTTTATATTTTATTACTTCTCGGTCTTTCTGTTATTAGGTACCTATATACTAATTTTAATATGTCATTAGATTGATCTATTACCAACTAAATTAGCATTAAATTCCCCTATTAGTTTAATACCTACGTAGAAAGTATAAATGATGATTTTCCTGTAAGTTTACAAGTTATTGGTATATAAAAATTTGTGCAACATCCGTAACAATCTATATAAAGTAAATAGTCGCGTTAAATAGTAGCACTGAATCCATTTACATTTTTCTACATTCTACATGAAGCGTTGAAATATGGCAGTCGATTTCATTCTTTATTTTATCTATCTGCATATTTTAAGTATAAAATGCTTTTAACTTTATTGCTTTTATGCAAACAAATATTTAAATGTGAATTGATAGGTTTAAATTTATAACATTAATTAGAAATGTTTGAACACTAGATTTTTGGAATCTGTACGTTGGTAGTTACACAGGTTACTTTACTACCAACTGTTAGTAACAAAAAAATGGCAACGATAATCAAGTAACCTTCTTCAGATATGTGGGTTCAAACAATTTGTAATTAAGTGCCGTTACATTAATGTAAGCATTTCTTATATAATATATTCTAACATAGTTACTTAATTATATTATTTTAGTTTGCACTAATTCATGAGTCATTCGGTTTTCAGTATTTATTTTTTTTATTTTCAGTTTTTAAGGTATCTTACACACATTAGTTATTGTAAAATTAAAACACAAGAGAGACAATTAGTTAGAGCCAGGAAAACAATGGAAATCTTTGAATCCTACAGTATTGTACAATTGTAGTCGTTGAGCTTGGCCAACTAGTCCTTTTACCGATATCCGTTTCTTTGATTTCAACAAAAATAATTATAGCAATTAGCTGTTTCCGTGGTGGAATGGTTAGAGTGCTTGCCTTTCACCCGAGCGGCGCGGTTTCAAACCTGACCGACCAAGTCGTTTTTCTAAAACAGAGAAAAACCTAAGCACTCCTTTTAACATAGGAAGTAAATCTGTAGGTCCCGTGGTAATATGATGAATTGACATGTTAAAGACTCCTTACTAAAGGTAGAGTTCATTTAGTAGGGCAAAATTATAGTGACGGATAATGCTAATAACCATTAGTTTGTTGCGCATAGAGATGCCTGACATTTCCGTTAGTGTCTAGATCTCGGCCCACAAGTGAAAAAAAAATTATACCAACTTCATTTTCATTGACTTTGAACGTCACATAGTCTAAAAAGAAAACTATTGACATATAGGCCAGCTCGTTTCTCAACGTTTCAGTATTTGCGAACCAATTTTCAATCATAACTTTATCGCCCTCCTCCCCTCTTATACGATAATGATGTATTTTGAGTATGTTACTTATTTGCAAATCTTATTTACAAATATTACAAATTACTGATAATAAACAGCCCCCGAATATATAATACATTAGGTAGTTAACCCATCCATGTGATTCGTATTCTTAATAGAAAATGCAAGGTAATTTAATGAAATAAATAGTTTACTTGACCCACTTGTTACAGATGGTTTTGAATTTAATTAAGATAAGCATTAATTACTCATCGGTTACATTCGATTCTAAACAAGGGATATAAATGTACAATAAGCTTGATCAAGAAAACATTGTAAATCAATAGATTAAATTCTCAAATTTTGACAGTGTATCTTTTTTTTTCTTTATTTTTAATAATTGTGGTCATGTACAGGCTTAGTTCAGCCTGACGTGCTAAAGCTCTCAAGAACGCTTAGGAGGATGCCTGGGATTTTGATCTGTCAAGAGGTGCCTATCTTAAATATTTTCCTTATCATGAGTGAGGGAAAACAAGAACTAGAAAGATCATTCAAGAGTTTAGAGTGGATTGCTCCCATTTAGTACTGAAATTTCTACTGCATATTGACGATGTAAATGAGCGAATCGAGTATCACTAGGAAAGGTAGGCCGGGATGGTATCAAAGAATATAATTTAGCAGCACACTGGTACAAAGAAAAATGTGAAACTATGTCAGAAGGACTATGGTCTTTTTATAAAACTAATCGCTCTTCTTTGAATGCGGTCAACAATATAGAAAGTGCATTAGGGAGCACCAATTCACAGATGAGAATTATATTTTAGATGAGGTCGAATTTGGACCAAAAAGTCGCCGGAAAGTACAGTTCTGCTTAGATCTGCACAAAACACTATTATGCAAGCAGCTGCAGTAACTGACAGAAGATGGTCAACCCATGATAGATTTGAAGCTACAGTCAATCCACATATTAGTAATAGGGTCTGAAAAGCTAAGATCTGAGACATTCATACTTGGTGGGCATAAAGCATCTGGGTTTGTTTTGTTACCATTAAATTACATTACTACTTCCGCATTTAAGGATACGTTGTAGGTATCAGTTCATTGAAATGGCCATTTCAACTGTAATATCTTGATTTGAGATTGGATTAGTATTATCAGTATACTGCGATGAACTGCAATGAAGAGTACTGTCGTCTACAAAGTAGTGGGTCGGGTTAGTTGTTGAAGAAATGGGATCATTTATGTGTAACAAAATGAAAGAGATGGAAATGGTCGGCAGTTAGATGGAATAAGTTAATTATTTGCTAACTTTCATCTAGACATAAATTCCTCAGATGGCATAGACATCGAACAAAGCTTAAATAAGACTCGTAGCGGTTGAAGGCATGTGTACCCCGTGCCAACCGGCTAGGTACCACCACCCTTACCCCAGGTTTCTTAATATTGGTTCTTCGATTTTTTCTTTGTTCGATAAGAGCTGCAGGTCTGCTTTTTTATCCTCAACCTATTCTGATCCTATTCTTTCTCGCTCTCACTATAATCTTTTTATCGGGTTGAGAGTTCAGAATTAACAAGAATATGGCAGTAGTTTCTAAGGTAAGGAATTCCGGAGGTAAAATCCTGCATATATAATTTTTATTCTAACTTTCCATATAAAGTAGAAGTGCATGAATATCTCAAGGACAACATCGCTTGTAAGAGGTTTCTTTTTGTTGGAGAATAAAAAACTTCGACGTGGTTTAGTTCAAACATTCCGGTCTAAATTTGTAAAATTCAACTGTTACATCTAGGTCTCCCAATGACAGTAACGTTTAAGACTGCTGTGGTTACTTTAGTTTGAAAGTTGACTATCTTTTGTCTCAGTTTCCATATTGTGATATCTCAATTTTGGGAGATTTCAATGTTCATAACCGTAATTGGCTTCAATTTTCATCGACCACCAATCCTGCTAGTCATAGGGCATACACAATTGCTATTTCATTTATTTTCACAAAAAATATTTTCTATCCCTGATTACCCTAACCATACTACACATCTTTCTTACATTAAACCCACTTACTTACAAAACATCTGTTCTCTCCCAACTAGGTTTATGTGATTATTGTGTAATAGAACTATTTCTACTGTCTGAAATTCATACGTTGATAATAACACCTATAGAACCTTGTGGTGTTTTAAGTCAACTAAGTCGGGTAATCTACAATTTGCAATTTTCCCGTGGTGTGAATATTGTTTATGTCATACTCGCCTTTGGACATTGACCTTTCAGTATCCGAAGTCATCCTCATACGCATGGAGTTACGCATTCCCAAAAAATAAAACCGTATAGGTCATTATCGTTCCCAACCCTGATCTAATATGATGCAATATCTTTCAACAATAAATAAATAAATACCAAATGTAAATTCAATAAAACGGTTGAGAGTCATGCACACTACGTGCACTACTTGCAAAAATGTTATCACTAAAGCTGAAAAGTAGTTCAAACAACAAAAATGCATTGAACTAGGTACATGTCTTTTTGATAGTAGTCAATTTTGGTCGTTAGCTAAAGTCATCAGTAAAACTTGGCTACAACTTCATTTCTCCCCTAGACCGATCTGTTGTAGCTGACACTGTAGACAAAGCCAATATTTGTGGCTTTATTTGAATAAATCTCGTGTCTTAATGATTCTGGAAAATATGTGCCGCTAGTCAACTCTTCTCCATATGATATGAAACCAATTCATTTTCGATACAAGTTCGTATAATCGATCCTCAGTAGGCTTGATTCCAATAAGGCGATTGACCCAGACGGTATCTCAGTTATTGTCTTAAAGAAATATTCCTCCGAGCTACTACCAGTTGTATCTAGGCTTTACTCGATCTCTATTCTGCTACGCCTTTTGTGGAATTTACTTCGTCATGGAAGTTAGCAAACGTTCCCAAAATTGATCCCGCTCATTACCGGCCAATCATCATCATCATCATCATCATGGAAGCAGTCATCAATCATCAACAGATTCCTTGAATCTAACAAACTCCTTACTGGCCACCAATATAGTTCTAAGCGAAGTCGTTCAAAAGGGATTATCTTTCATATGTGCACCAAGGTTAAGACAATACATGAGAAAGATCTGGCGAAACAACTGTCGCTTGAGAAATTTCAATTAACCACGTTAACTGATACGCTCATCAATTGGGTTTCCAGTTTTCTTGATAAAAGACGAATACGTATCGTAGTTGATGGTCTCCTCACAGTGATCAGTGGTAGCTCCTACAATATTTCTGCTATAAATAATTGATTTAATTTCATCAACAACCAACCCGATCCATTGCTGTACAGGCGACCGAACTCTTCACTGTAGTTCATCTCAGTCTGCTCATTGAACTAATCCATCTTCTATTTCAAATCGAAGTATTGACGCTTTTTTACAATTAACAGAAACATACAACGTATTCGAGTCGAATTCGAATTCGAATGGGGAAGTAATAATCTAGTTGAATTTAATACTAATAAAACTCAGTTAGTTTTCAGACTATATTACCATGCTAGTAATATCTCCAAATCTATCGTCGGTTTACCATCTTCTGTTAGTTACTGAAGCAGCTGCTTGTAAAATAGGCTTTTTAGGCAGATTTCTGATATATAGACCCAAATTCGATATCATCCAAAGTATTCTCATCTCTGAATTGATATCATTGACCGTATTCAAAGAAGAGCGATTAGGCTTATAAATGACTAAATAACTTCTGACACAGTTTCTTGCGCACAGAAGAATCGATTTAATTCTTTCTGTGTACCATTACAATGGCTTTTGTGCTGGTGAATTACATTGCTTGATAAAATCTAGGGCCATCTTTGGTAGGAATAATACCTTCACACATTATCCCACATTCATCCCAAATTTGACCTCATCTAAAATATAATTCTCACCTTTGAATTGGTGCTCTCCAATACGCTTTAGATATCATTGACCGTATGTAATGAAGAGGAATTAGGCTTATAAATCACCGGTCCTCAACTTCTGACACAGTTGCTTGAGCAAAAAAGAATCGATTTAATTCTTTCTGTGTACCATCGGTATTACAAGGGCTATTGTGCTGCTGAATTACATTGTTTGATATTATCTCGTGCCGCCTTTGGTAGGGATACTGGATTCACACATCATCAATATTCAGTACACATTTCAATCAAATGGGCGCAATCCACATTCTTCTACACGGCTTCTGAACTCTGGAATGATATTCCTAGTTCCCGTTTTCCTTTGCTTATGAATGGAAAAATTTAAGGCAGTCGTTCGTAGGCATCTTTTTTGTGTTTTATTTAGGTCCTTCCTGTATATAAGAATTACTATTAAATTTAGAAATAACATTTATATAGGTTTTTTCAATAAAGTATGTATTGTGTATTGTTTATACTTGAATTTTCATACCAGTGCATATTTTACTTAACCATTGTCATTGTACTGTTGACAACAATCGTCACTAAGCATCACGTTCACCACATTAGGAGTTTTGAGTTTTATAATGACGTGATGTACCGTTATAAAATTCAAGTACACCTTGATTTTTAGTTATTTTTTGTCACATGCTTACGATTGATTCTCTTCATTGTAATCATTTAACGATTAATATTTTATTTGTTGTATTTTTTCTTGCACGCCTACAATTAGTTATTTGTACAACAAGAGAAAAAAGTGTTGTTTTATTATATAAAAAACATTTTGTTCTCGAGTTTTGCACCAAATTGTTTCTAAAACTATAGTTAAAATTATAAAATTATTGTAATGCACTAATGAAGTTGCTACACAGCGTGACATGACATTTCGTTTTTGTGGTTTTGTAGGTTACAAACGTCAAATAAAGTAAATAAAAAGTTTACCTCGAATAGGGTTTGAACCTACGACATGTGTCTTGCTAGAGTATCACACTAATCAACTGCGCTATCGAGATTCGGGCCCCAATTGATGTAAATTTTGTCTATGTATGTAGAACTGATGTAAATTCTAAATATAATGAGATTACAATCAAATTACTCTAGCAAAGTACAGGTCCTAGGTTCAAATCCTACTCGAGGTAAACTTTTTATTTATGTATTTAATAAAATTAATAATAATTTTTAATTACATATTTACTTTTGAACTTATTCGTGCATAACAAAACTTATAATAATACCTACCTAAGTTAAATAAAGTAAGTTCATCTTCACTCCATTAATAATAAAAAAAATGTAATGAAGCTAACAATTTATAAAAACGGCAATTCTACAATTAAATTTGGATTTTGAATGTTTCCGCCACGTGATCGTTTCTGGTGATTCTTAATGCTTCGGCTTCGTCCATTATTTAAAAATGTCAAGGGGAAGAAGGATGATCGCAGTATTTAATAAAATTCTTATGTACTATATTACAAGCTACGTTAAGAAATATGAGGTAATTTAGTAAGTTTTAGAAAAAAAACCTGTACGACGCGGAACAAAATTGATGCAGGTATTTTCCCACTTGAAATATAATGATTTACGTGGCACCATTGTTTTTTTTACTTTCCTCGCTAGTGAAGAAATAGTACATTGATATACAAGTTTGCAAAAGTGATAGTTTTCCAGTGAATCACATTTACAGGAACGTGGAAATTTATTTTTCTAACGTATATAAAATGTATATATAGAAAGATATACGATTTAAAAACCCAACAGAGTATTGCAATTGTGATGTATTTAAAATCACATTTTTGCAGAGAAGGGACAAGAAACAAATGTGAAGATGTACTTCTACGTTTGTTACATTTAAGTTCCTTTTAGTATAAATAAGAATCGAACAACATAGTTATTGTTGTTAAAAAACAATGAGAAACGTCATTTACAAAGTCTAGGCAATATTTGTGTTTGAATTCTCTTTACTTAGAATATTTACAAGTGGTATTAAGCTTTATCTTTATAGAGCCTATTTCAGATATACCTACTAAAAAATTTTAAAATTATTTTCTTGATCTCTTAAGCTACATTTAAGCTGATAATTGTTTTGCAGTAATTATATTTAGGTAAAGGCTTCAATTGAGCGGGATAATCAATACTAACGATTTTTCTAAAAACTACTTCACATTATCCACATGACGGTTATTTTGACGTTCAGGTAATCCAGTCATTTTTTATAGGCAGATATATCCACATGTTCATTTATTTGCATTGGGTACATTGACCATATTGTTGAAACATTGAGTTTCCACCTAAGAATATTTAAAAATTAGTGCTAATAAATATAAATAAAACAATCTTTTCAAAAAAGTACGCAATTAGAATATCTACATTTGCCCCTTGCACGTTTTTTTTCATTTCTCGTCATAGAACTGTTGGTAACTTTTCTCGTACTTGGCTTTGGACTTTTTATATGATTAGTCCAATCATTTTAGCTTAAAAAATGCCGTCAGTGCAAAAAAAAATGGCGACAGAAATTTTTTTAATCGCTTCATTTTGTTGATTTAAACAACATATTAAAAATAGAGAACGATAGCGGCCAGACTTAAAAAAATATTCAAGGTCAAAGGTCACAAAAATCAGTTAGGTGGTTATAAGATAGAAAGTTCATGAAATTATCTACAAAAATGGTCCTATTCATTTTTCACGTATGACGAACCGTTTGCGAAGTACAGAGTGACGAATGTGAACGTCGAGCGCTGTATCCGTTTCCGCACCATCATTGAGGTAGAATACAAGGCGCTTTTTTCCTACATGATGTCCCCAGTAGGTCTAGTACATGTTGAGTGTAAAAAAATACGTTTTGATGTGTTAATTATGGAAACTGTAATAGAAGAATCAATTGTTAACACTACTGTCAAAGTAGGCGACGACATCTTTTGGTTCTTCTCATCGGACGTAATCATTTACAGTAATAATTATTTTCATGAAACCAGACAAGACACAATTTAAAAATTTTTCAAGCTTTTACAAATATCCTCAGTGTAAGCAACATATGATGAACGTTTTTTACTTTTCATATGTTTTGTTATTATGTCAACAACTGTTCAACACACATTAATAATATACAGGGTGCCCGGAAATAGCATGTACCTAGAGAACGATGTGATTCTACATGAAAAAATAAAACTTTTTTCCTATGAACTTATGTGCTCAGACGTACCGTTTTCAATATACAGGGGGCCAAAGTTGATTTTTTTTTCAGTTTTTGGACAATATCTCGAGAATCGAGAACCGTATGAGATATGATGTTCAGCTCTTATACACAATTTGTGCTCATTAAGTTACTTGTTTTCGCTGTAAAATGAAGGTTTTTAAAAATTCAGTGGCGTGGATTTTGGGTATTTTGAGGGTTTCAACACCCCCTAATTTCTACGCCACTGAATTAAATGCAATTCTCAGAAGCGCCTTAGAACCGGCCATGTCTTCTACACAAAAAGGTGCTCTTGGCTGATAGCTCTAAACTCAACTGTTTCCGAGAATGAGAGAAAAAATTATTTTTAAGAATCATTTTCATTAACAACTCATTAACAGTAGGCATAACATTTTGGAAAGAATGCAAGTAATAAATTCCAAATTACTACTTATTGAATGAAAAACAAATGCTGCAAGTATTCTACGTGGGCTTCGTTTCACTTAAATACATTAGAATGGTAAATAGCATGGTGGTAAGATTGTTGAATTATTTTTCAAACCTAAATTGAGTTGGCGTTGCCGTACGTAAAATGCATGTTGCTATGATAAGACGGTTTGTTGATAGTAATTGTCAATACTAAGTCAATTTGTTTATTTGACAAGAACACAAGTTATAACGTGAATTATTACTTATCATCAATTGTTGATGCAACTGTAAAAAATGCCAGACTACCCTTCTGCAAAAATGGCCGATATGGTTTTTATGTATGGCAGAGCTAATGGTAATACTGCAGAAGCTCGCAGGTTGTATCAGGAGACCTTTCCAAATCGTCATCTTCCAGATAAGAGATTATTCATGAGTTTGTTTCAACGGCTAAGAGAGAGTGGTAACTTAGCGTCAAATAAAAAAAATTGTGGAAGAAACCGCACAACTCGAAGGGTGCAAGTCGAAGAAAGGGTTCTCCACTGGATAGAAGAAAATCCAGCAACTAGCACGAGACGAATTGTTTTACAGGAGAGCGTTCCTAAGAGCACTGTTTGGGAAATTCTGCACGAACAGCTTTTGCACCCCTACCATTTACAACGGGTTTAAGCGCTTAGACCTCAAGATTTACCGGTGAGACTCCAATTTTGTGAATGGATTCAAATGCGATGCCGTCTAGACCGTTTTTTTCCTGAACAAAGTGCTGTTTACTGACGAAGCCGGGTTTACACACGAAGGTCTTGTGAATTTCCACAATAATCACGAATGGTCCGATGAAAATCCACGTGCAATCTTTCAAGCTCGGTTCCAAGATAAGTTTTCAATGAACGTTTGGGCCGGTATTCTGGGTGATCGTCTTATAGGGCCGTATGTTATACCTCATCGTTTGAACGGATATGAATACTTAATTTTTCTGCAAAATACCTTGGCCATTTTGCTTGAAGATGTACCAGTGGCAGAGAGACAAGAAACTATTTTTATGCAAGACGGGGCTCCACCCATTACAGCCTTCATGTGTGAGCGCATTTAAGTGCAACATTTCCTGGAAGATGGATTGGAAGAGGTGGGCCGTTTCCTTGGGCTCCACGTTCGCCGGACTTCAATCCCATGGATTTTTTCTCTGGGGATATTTGAAACCTTTAGTTTATGCAGTACCTATTGATAGTATTCAACAATTAGAACCTATGCTTGCGAAGAGATAAGAAATAAAAAAGGGATTTTTGAATCTGTAAGAAACTCAATGAGAAATAGGATAGCAAAATGATTTGAAGTGGACGGAACCCACGTAGAACACTTTTAGCATTTGTTTTTCATTCAATTAGTAGTTATTTGTATTTGTATACTTTCAGTTTTCTCGAAATGTTGTACCTACTGTTAATAAATTGTTAAAAAAAATTATTCTTAAAATTATGGTTTTTTTCTCATAAAATGATCAACTTTAGAGCTATTAACCAGGAGTACCTTTTTGGTAGAGAAAATAAAGGCAGTTCTAACGCGCTCCTTGAAATTGCATTTATTTCAGTGGTGTAGAAAGTAGGGGGATTGAAACCCTCAAAATACCCAAAATCCACGCCACTTAACTTTCAAAAAACTTTATTTTACGGTGAAAACAAGGGACTGAATGAGCACAAATTGTGTATGAGAGCTGAACATCATATCTCAAACGGTTCTCGAGATATTGTCCAAAAACTGAAAAAAAAAATTCAACTTTGACTCCCTGTATATTGAAAACGGTCTGCGCATATAAGTTCATAGGAAAAAAAAGTCTTATTTTTTCATGTAGAATCACATACTTCTCTAGGTGCATGCTATTTCCGGGCACCCGGTATTGTTCTTCGACATCAAAACAAAACGTCAGAATTAGTGTTATTTCCGTCAACTACACGAAAAATAGGATAATCTACACGTTAGAAAAGTAAATTTTCGTACTCATTCTATGGAAATACAATGTTTCCAATTGTTCCCGACACGTGGAAGGACGATTTTTCTGCACCCTGGTGTTTTTTAGTTTCCGCTATCGCTAAGGGATATTTGCGTTACATGGTTGGTATTACGTTCTGATTAATACAAATGTCTGAAATGTCATCGTCAAACGTAAATTGTCATTTGATTCAAGATCAATTATCAAAATATTTATTCCTGAAAAGAATTACAAGGGTATGTAAATGTGAACTTAATCAAATTATTTTTCAGTAGAATTGGAAGAAAGAGTGCAATTGATAAAAATTCGCACATTTACAGTACAATTACTGTAGTCTTTGTGCAAATGCTTTCTTCGCTGTCGCTCAATTTAACAAAGTTTTTGCAAACGAAAACAATTGTTTCTAAGGTAGTTCCTGCAGTCATTTCTGGACGTGCAACGTGCATTAACAATTTTTCTTGTACGGTTAAAAATGCATTAGGGTAAATATTAAATTTTCAAAAAATATTTCATACTTACGTAGGTGAAAAAAGATTATTCTAACACAAAAGCTGTACACAATTATCGTCCAAGCTATAACAGTATAAGTGGTCGTAAATATTCAAGTTTATTTTACCAATAATTTGAGAAAGTGAAAAGGACATACATAATGCATTTAATAAGAAAGCGTGTCGAATTCCCTGATTTTTTTTACATAATTCTACTTTGAATTTCAAACGTGAAATATTTCATGTCCATGTATGCTAAATGAACATATTATTTTACTCTGAACTATTCAAAGTAAAGCTTTTACAGCAATGTAACAATATCTACACTTTGTAAACTTGTGTGCTCTGAGCGCTCGAGTTTACAAGAGTGATAATTTATTTTTCTTTATTATAAGTTTTGCTATGAACGAATAAGTTCAAATTTATTTTCACTTAAAACAAACTCGCCGCCCCTCTACTTAGATAGAAAATTTACAGGAATTCTAAAAAATACATGTGTTATTATGTATTGTACAGGAAAGCTGAGTGTACAAATAAAGAAGTTATATTTTATTGAAAAATTCACAGAATTAAAAAAATTCTGTTTTTAACTAAAACTTTATTCAGTAAGAGCAAAGTCTTTAGCGGTGTAAATTTATTTAAATCCGCCTTAAATCCATTCTGCTTAATACCATTCAGAAAATCCTAGATCTGGAAACGCTGCTCCCGGTTCAGTCAAGACAGTTATTATTTTAATGTGAAATTTTGCCGCCCCCTCCTAAAGTGCGACCCCCTTCTCCCTCCTGCGCAACGTCACTGAATGTTATTTCAATTACTGATTATTGTATTTATTATAATATTCAAGCAAGTAAACTATTAAAAATATGATTTTTTCAATAGTCACTCTAAACAATTATTGTTCTTCAAAATCACTCATTCCCGACATGCATCAAAATTAAAGATATTGGTGCCGGTTTAGTATGCGGTCTACCTAAGGTTATCTGGTTAAGTATGCGGTCTACCCAAGCTTACTTGGGTTAGCACGCGGTCTACATTGAAAGTGAAAAATAAAATATTAGTAGTTGATGTTGCCTAAGAAATGCAACAACAGTTTCTTGGGAGGCAGCATTGTTGACATAAAAATCGCGAAGCAACGTGTTTCTGGTGTTTACGTGATAACAAACACTTCGACATTAAACAGTTCTGGAAAGGAAAAGGAAAAGGCAACGTATTTCATTCCCTTCCCAAGGAGGAGGGCAGGCTGCTCGAGCTTCCCGAGCTCCTTCAGCCACAATCATGGATTCCCAGCATTCATACATACGTTAAGTATATATGGTGGGATTAAGGATAGGTGTGGTCAGGATAGGATCGGAAGGAACGGAGAGGGAAAATACTACCCCAGCATTCGCCTAAGCAGCCGCACATGGTGTGCATATACACAGTGACCATGCCGCTACATGTGTATGAGGAATACCCCCTGAAACAACCTCATACAAGGTAGACGGTAACAGGAATCGAACCCATTACCTCCCGAATGCTAAGCAGGTCGTGTCACCACTACACTACCAGCTCGGGAAGTTTGGGAAATTTACCCTTCTTTTATAGCAAATAAACCGGAGATAATTTCTATTATATTTCTATAAGTACCCTTCATTTAATTTCGATTTGTCGAAAAGGGATATTTGATTATTATAGGAATTAATTAAAAAGAAATTAACAATACATCATTTAAGATCATTTAAATATTATATTATTAGGTAGATCGCAAAGGGTAGGTAGACCGCATACTAAACCGGCACCAAGATATTTAATTCATAAATACTAAGACTTACAGAACAGATGCTTTATTTATTATTCCTTACTATTAGTTACTTATTACCACTGTTCGAAAAATTATTTGATGACATACGGGGTGTTCAATTCCATAGGTATGGTTTAAAAGTGGTGTAAATGAGCGGCGATAATACCCAAAAATTTTATAAATGTAAAAGGCCCATTCTGTTGAAAACGCATACCTTCTTCTCGATAGTATTTATTATCCCGCTCACCTGAAGCCTTTACCTAAATAAGATTGTTGCAAAACAATTATTAGCTTAAATGTAGTAAAAGTGTGCAAACATGTGATTTTAACTACATATTAATTAAAATAAATATTTTTTCGGTTTATATTGTGTATTTATACGTTTCGATCAAAAATTACATTTATCGTCCTCAGTAAATCCTTGAAGAATTAGCTGAGATATTACCATTTACTGAGGACGATAATTGTAAGTGTTATCGAAACGTATACTTTTATACAAAATATACATAGAAAAATACACGATTCAAAAAAACCCAAAAGATAAGTATTTTCATTATGTGTAATGATCGTGAAAGTTTACATTTTCATATTAATTACAAATTGTTGAATTTATTATAGTATTCTTAATATAATAAAAATGAAGTGTCATATTTCATACGTATTTATTAACTCCTTCATACGGGTGATGCATACTTACGCGGTGCGTAATTTGAGCTCTAAATCTGAATGATTTATTGGTTTGCATCAAGCCATGTTTTTACAGAAGGCGGTAAACTGAGGAACATAAGAAGAAATAGGATGTGGTGCTGTGATGACAAATTGCGCGTGCCTTATCTACATAAATAGGAATTTTTATATCACTTTCAATATCAAACTGCTAGAGCGCTGGTGGTGTAGTGGTAGGAGTAGTCTTCCACGGTGTTGGTGCGGGTTCCAATTCCGCCTCGTGCCATTTTTTTTAGGTTACTGTAGTTTTGTTTATCTTATATATACGGGGTATTTTCTAAGTACGGTACATAACTTCAGGAGCGTATTCTGCCACTAAAATAAAGGCAACTTTGCTTACAAACTATGTCTTAAAAGTGTTACGGAAGTACAGGGTGTGAATGTTTTATTGAAAAATTACAATTTTTTAATATTTCCATAACCACTTGAGACATTTCAATAAAATTTTGTAGTGTTTGAGAGATAGCAACGGTGCGTATTTTACGCTAAAACCGGCGGATTTACTATAATCAGTGACGTGCAGACAGGATAATCGTTGCACAATTTGAAAGAAAAAAATACGGTTGACCACTGTTTCTAATCTTTCTCAATTTTTTTTGGATTGTCTGTTCCATTTGGACGAAAAAGTGGCTCTCGTCTTTTTTCCCAAGACTAGTCGTTTTCGAGTAAAAAAATAGAAAGCATTATAGTGCTCCATGAAGTAATAACCAGTGTTCATGAATGAGTCTCGTGGCAAACTCATTATAAACCTATAAAGAAACTGAAGTTTTTTCATTGCTTTTAATTATTTTTAAACTGTCTTAACAATGTACAACAAAAAAGTTATCTTAAATTGTAATGTATCGTAATTAAATGTTCATGAATGAATACAACGCCATTTTTATTTTCTTTATTATTTAATTACAAATAGCAGTCATAAAAATAATCACCACTGGCACAGAATTAAAGTAAATGTTGAAAATGGCCACCTTATGATAAAACGCACGATTCCAATCGTCTTATCAAAGACTGTCTCACTCGTTCAAAAACTCCTGAGTATTTCTTCATGCTTTGAATTATTCGATTTCTTAAATCATTTTCATCTAATACAGGTGTTTTATACACGAGTGACTTGAGGTGACCCCATAAATAAAAGTCCAAAGGATTCAGATCGACTGGACTGGCCCGAAAGGTGTGCGAGGTATTGACGTGCAACAAGGCTGAAATCAGCAGGGGCACCGTGTGCATAAACCCAAATTAGCTCTCATCTGCAGAGGCACCTCTTCTAATAGAACGTTTAGTTCGTCGGCTAAAACTGACTATACGAATTACATTTAGTCGGTGGGTAAAAGTGTGGTCCAATAATATGGTCACCAATAATGCCTATCCATACATTTAGTGAAAATGTTTGTTGAAAGCGACCTTCTCTTAAGGCATGGGGATTTTCGTCCGCCCAAACATGTTCATTATGAAAGTTAATAATAGCTTCTTCTCATCAGTAAATGAAACTGTACTCAAAAAATGTTGTTATGAGCCACCTACTAAAATTTAGCCTTGGTTGAAAATCGCGTGGCAACAGAACTTGTACTCGTTGTATATCGTACAGAAATAGTAGAGAAATTTTCAAAACTTTCCAAACAGTCTTTGGACTTGCTTGAAACTGTTGTGCTATCTTTCTGGTATTAGTAGAAGGATTTTCTTCTATTTCTCGTAGTATGCATCTTCTAGCACAGGACTGTTCTACTGGTCTACCAGGAACTTCCGACTTATGCTTATAACTGCCGGTTTCACTCAATCTGGCGTGTAGCTTTCTAAATGTTTTAGCTCTATTCGGATAACGTTCATTATAAATTCGCCGAGCTTCTACTGATTTCCATTTGCTAGGCCATAAATGAAATGCATCTAGGTTCAATTTTCAACGTTAGTAAAGTTATTTTGAATTTCACTACCAAACATGCAACTGGATAATAAAATACATATTCATACCTTCATACGAATATTCCTTTTTTAAGGCTGAAGCCGTAGTATTAGACAAAAACTTTAAATAACTTTTTGTTGTACATTGTTAAGATAGTTTAAAAATAATTAAAAACAATGAAAAACTTTAGTTTCTTAATAGGTTTATTATGAGTTTGCCACGAGACTCATTCATGAACACTGGTTATTACATCACGGAGCACTACAATGCTTTTTATTTTTTACTCGAAAACGACTAGTCTTAGGAAAAAGACGACGAGCCATTTTTTCGTCTAAATGGAACAGACAATCCAAAAAATTGAGAAGATTAGAAACAGTGGTGTACCGCATTTTTTCTTTCAAATTGTGCAACGATTATCCTGCCTGCACGCCACTGATTATAGTAAATCCGCTGGTTTTAGCGTAAAATACGCATCGTTGCTAACTCTCAAACACCGCAAAATTTTATTGAAATGTCTCAAGTGGTTATGGAAATATTAAAAATTGTAATTTTCAATGAAACTTTCACACTGTACTTCCGTAACACTTTTAAGATATAGTTTATAAGCAAAGTTGCCTTTATTTTAGTGGCAGAATACGCTCCTGAAGTTGTGTACACTTAGAAACACTATATATATATATATATATATTATATATAATATTAATATTTAATTTGACAATTTTTCTTTGTCAAAAAGACTCAAATGTGTAAACAAATCAAATGACGTACAAATATTAATTCTAACGCTGACAGGAAACGCTACTTCATGTCTCGTATCACCATATAGATGTCGAACTGTAATCTTCAGAATATTGAAAAAATCAGTAATCTACATAGCATTGAAAAATCAAGGTAATCTTCATTTTCTACAAAATTACGACATATGAAACAAAACGAGATAACTAATTCAGATGAAATTAAAATAAATATACGGACTCCAAAAATGTGATTTGAAAACTTCGGCAGTTAGCCCTATCGTCAGTCATTCATACTCCGACTCATGACTAGTCGTTTCTAGAAAGTTATAACCGAGTGAATGCTGTATGCCAGCATAACGTCGTTATGAATATTTCTGAAATTTGGAGTTGTTAAATGTGAATCAACTTTTTATGACATTCTTCCAAATTTGTGATTCTAAGTTCATCTCGTTTATTGAGGTTTGTTTTTATTTCAACTGCTTCTCTAATAATTCTTTCTTGTAAGGTTATTAGAGGTGCAATTAAAGATATTTGGTTAAATTGGGCCTGTATTAAATGAGGACAAACGATAGGTTGTGCTGTTAATTGCTAGTTGGTGTTCATCCTTGCATATAATATTCTGTTAGTTTGTCCTATATAATTCTTCGACAGTTGTGGGTATTCCTCCTTGGCTTTCATTAGAATTGTTTTGGGTTTTAAAATTGGCAAATTGAATTGGTTTGAATACGGTTAAGTTTTGGGAAATTTCTTTCTATCTGTCTGTAATTCCTTTATATAAGGTAGAATAACAGGAATCTTTCGTTCATTGTTTGACAAGTTATTATTTCTTGGTCTTCTATTTGGTTGGTAATTTTAATATTTCTTGATCTTTGTATCCATTTTGAACTAGTATTTTATTAATAGTCTTCATCTCTTCCGTTTTAGAATTTTGGTCAGATAAGTGGTAAGAGCGGTATATCAAGGATTTCATAACGCTACGTAATTGACCAGGATGGTGATGTGAGAGAGTTCAAGTATCTATTCGTATGTGTTGGTTTTCGATAAACTTTGTGTAAATTTACCATTAGGAAGTCTTGTTATTAGGGTGTCCAAAAAGGTGAATTATTTTCTTCAACTTCCATAGTAAATTTGATGTTGTCGTGAATGTTGTTAATATGTCCTAGAAATGGTTCAAGTTTCCTTTTCCATGGGGCCAAACTACAAATGTGTCGTCAACATAACGAAACCAACATTTAGGTTTTAAATCTGCAGAATTTAAAGCAATGGTTTCAAAATGTTCCATATATACATTCAAAAGCTGGAGAGTGGCGAGCCCATAGGTGTTCCTTGAATTTGCTTGTATGTTTGTGAAAATAGTTATGCATGGTGGTTATAATTTGAGTATGTCTGTTTTGAGGTTTTTAGAATTTATCGTGTTTAATAGGTATTTTAAAATGAGTTTGTCAGTAACTAAATGTCATGGTGGAAATTTATTTGTTAAAAATCATAAGATTTTTGATTAGGATCAATTTTCAAAATTTTGAATACTTTTCTAATAGCAAGGTTGATCAATTTTCACTGAATAGGGTTAATGAAGTTTTCTTATTATTTTTGGAGTCATATTTTATCTTAATTTCTCTAAAGTTCTGTTTTTTTTTAATTTGTGAATTGAAGATTTTTTTTTCTTATGGTAGATTTTGATTTTTCTTAATTCTGAAGAATTAAGTAACATTTAAATATAACTATGACAAGTACGTAATTCCAATAGTATAATAATAGTTATTTCTGAATTGTAACATTCTGAGTTGATATTATTATTAAGAAATGTCCAAGACAGATTTGTTATTTTCTCAAAACTTCAGAATCACAATTATACTTTGTCCACATACAATAAACAAACTATAGCATTCATTTATGAATCTTATATGTTTACACTATTACAGAATATGTATATCGAACCATTGAACGACAATCTAGTCTAATTAACCAATCAATTAATCGTCTTTAACTGTCAACATATTTAGATACAGGACACCAAATTAATACCAACAATATCCGTTTAATTGCACCTCTATATACCTTACAAGAAAGAATTATTAGAAAGCAGTTGAAATTGAAAGAAGACCAAATCGCCCTCAATAAACGAGATGACACTTCTAGAATGCCACAAATTTGGAAGAATGCATTAAACAAGTTGATTCTACATTTCAACCAACTCCAAATCTTCCAGAAATTTCAAACACTTATGCTGCAATATTCCTGGCGTCCACGTCTGCACCTTCTACATCATGTACTCGACCAACTACCCGAAGTCAAACCACTCGTCAGATTAAATTTAAATTAGTTACCTTGTTTCATATTCTGTATTTTTAAAATAGTTACCTTATTTCAATCTCTGTAATTGTCAAATAAATTCTTGACAAAGGGAACAAAGGACGTTCCCGAAACGTTGAATTAATTTTACGTTTATTTACACAAGTTTTAAAGAAAAATTGTCTTATTTAAACATGAATACTTGTGGAAATCTAAATGAAACATATATATATATATATATATATATATATATATATATATATTATATATATAAGGCTTTTGTCAAAACAACAAGCAAGTAGGTAACTCGATATGGAGTTTATTTTTATTTTCAAGCGGCCGAAAACCGCATATTTATGTGTCGTTATAGGTAGACTTGAAGTATGTATTTTTGTCATCGGAGGACAAAAACCCTTTCAAGTCTTATTTTATATTTGTTTTCGTTCAGTTTATGTTTATTTTAATAAATTTTGTGCACTATTTAGTACCCAGATTCTTAATTTAACACAGACATTGACAACACTAACGCCGCATCACTTTTCGAATTATGCCACATTTAATAATTAATATCGCGCATACTGTTTCAGATAATCGGAAAGTGCGCAGCGCCATCTACATGTGCGATACAGCATAAAGTCCGGAATCAAAAAAAATCGACGTGTCGCAGGATTTTGACCGCAAATTAACGATTTCGAAAATAATTAATTTATCCGTTACTTTCTGAGCGCACTGTATAAAAATGAATGCCTATTCTCCTTGGTCACGCCATAACTTGAGAACGACTTTACAGATTCCATTAATTTTTTTTTAAGTTTTATAATACTTTGTAGAAGGTTCTTACGGAAAGAAAAATTAAGAAAATTACGTAGAAAATTGGAAAATTTAAGAAAACTTAACGACTATTTAAACTTCACTCGTTTGACAGTTCACGCGCCGCAAATGCCATTTAACAGCTGCATCGGTCGGGATTTATCGATCGAAGGTATTCTTTGTGAAGTGTAACGACTAAGAAAGGCTTTTTCAAAATTCCACCTCTAAGAGGGTGAAGTGGGGGGTTGAATTTTCTTGTGAAAATTTTTATTCCATGGGTCGATTGACTGGAAAATTGGTAAACATACTCCTCAATTAAAATTATGAGACACGTGTATCACAAAAGTTTAATATCGCCGCAACGCGCGACGGGTACGGCTAGTCTAAAATAGATACTCGCCAACATGTTCCTCTATGTTCCTCTGTTTACCGCTTCCTGTTTAAACTGTGAACGGCGATGGAAACGTTCAAAGCAGTTTTTGACTTAATTC
This sequence comes from Vesta saturnalis, assembly GCA_036346205.1. NCBI lineage: Eukaryota > Metazoa > Arthropoda > Insecta > Coleoptera > Lampyridae > Vesta > Vesta saturnalis. Next base: position 3,889,964 of record JARFJB010000821.1, read on the forward strand.
GGGCCCTACTTAATTTATGTGGAGGTGTACCACTTTTTAATTAACTTGAGTAATTATTTTAATTATTGAAGGTAATCTTACTGATATATTAAGATTATATTATGTTACTTTTAGAATCACTTTTGCGTGTTTCCTTTTGTATTTAGTGCCACGATGTGGTAACTCTTTTCTCAGGGTTTTTTGATGCCTAAATTGCTAGAAATTTCTTTTTTCCTACATGTTTTTGACTTTCGTTGATATAAAATTGATAACACAAAATGAACGTAACACATTTAATAATATGCGCTTTAAAAATGTATAAACAAGAATCTCAGCGTTTACTTAATCTCATGTTTGCATCAAGCTTAAATCTAAGCGTACAGCCATTTTATTAAGAGATTCCTACATTTATAATTAATTCATAAAGTAGATACGGCGGGTTACCAGTTATCGCAATTTGAGATATAAACGCCCTTCTAATCAGCCAATTTGGTGGGGGTTTCCTTCAGCTTCCATGTAGTAGATGAACTTAAATTAGTGCAACTAGCTTTCATTTGATAAAACAATACGACGTGATTTTACATAAAAAAAACGCTGGTAGCTGGAAGAACAAACCGCAAACAATTTACAAGCAAACGCGGGAATCTTGTATCATCTCACAACGAACCAACTAACATTGATTATTTTAGCCCCCCCCCCCCCCCCTACATCGCATACTCGAGTTCGTACTTTTTGGCCAATTTTATTTTATAGCTATATACAAGATGTTTCAATATTAAAGGTGCAATTCTATACACCAGCTTACTTTAATAACTTACATGAGTATACACAGAAAATGTATATATATATATATATATATATATATATATATATATATATATTACATTCAAACACTTCAATCACCTGCTGCAAGGTAACCATCTGGTTATCCTTCTTGACATGAAGTCACCTTGAATATTCCAAATCTTACTTCGTTATTACTTTATTGCTACAAACCTTCAACTACCTTACCACGTTCACTAAGCAAACGTACCCCTCTGTAGTTTTTATAATCACTGTTACTCCTCTTCCGCTTATATAGCTGAACAATAACCGCACATTTCCAATGGACCGGGACACGCTTAATAGATGTATTATTTAATTCACGGTGCCTTTCTTCAAGCTCTGCAGATCCATATTTCAGCATTTCACGAGTAATTCTATGTACATCTGAGAATTCTCTGTCTTAGCGTGCTTTTAGTATTCTTGACAGTATTTCTTCAACCATCCCATACGATCTCCTTCATGCTGTATTACTGCATACTGCTTTGACTTATGTTTTGTATTTCTTACCCACTTCCAGAAAAAGTTTCTTATTTCCCTCGAAATCGTTCTGCATTTTGTCTCAATTATTCTTGACCAATCCTTACTGCCTCGATTGTTTCTTTCTTTCTAAATCAACGCACTTCATATTACCTCTTTTTCTCAGTCACCAAGCATTTACCATTCTTATTTACTTTTGAATGTGCAACATTTCATAGAACACGTTACGTAGCTCTCTTTATACCCCACTCATCAATTTATATTTCCTAATAAAATGACACTTTGTCTTGACTTATTTTTGTTCTAATCCACGTTACTCGGAATGATACTAATTTATGCTGTTTAACGCATTATTTCGCCCATTCCTCCAACCTGTTTGACCATGAATTTGTATTTAAATCCCTTCTATTGAGCCAGACTACCATCATCAATCTGCACACCATCCTTTCCTTGGCGCTTGGTCTCTGATCCACACCGTATGTCAATCTGTCTTATATTCATTACTTTCAAATTTTATACTTTTCCCCATACATACCCCTGACATTCCACTATCTCATGTCCATGCGGTAGTCAACAAAGGAGTCTGTCAGTTGCAACCTTAACTGCCCCTCGTAGCGAGAAAGAAGATCCGAGGTGAACATACTAGTTTCGTAAGTTACAGAATAGCAAGCAGACCGATTACTAGCCAAGTCGTACCCCGGAGGATGTAGCATTCACTACGAACGGTATTGTCCTACCACCGGTCAGTTATTACCTCCCACAAACGGGGCCACTTTTCTGGTTACCTCATACATGCCAAACGTAATTTTCTGCAAGTTAGGATCCTAATAGACATGAATTACCTTGCTAGCATAGAAGGTTTATGAGGTACGATAATGTACCTCCTGCAACTAAACTATTACTGTAAATTATTAAATTAAAAATAAAAACGCATTTAATCTATTATCTACATCAAGATCACGAAAGTTCATATTCAATCATCTTGCGAGTTTATTCAAGGTGTCTAAAATATTTTACTAAATTCACACAAATTATACTAACAATCAAAGCAGGTTACAGTGTTTAAAGAATAACGGTGGCTTGTCTGAAAACGGTTAACGCAGCTGGTTATGTACACATCTATCATTTGATACAGCATTTAGACTGCTTGATTTTATTTTACAATTATTTTTAAGATCTTTTTAAATGCACAAAATTGTACATTTGGAAAATTATAAATTTATAAAATTGTAAATTTAATGTACATGTTATAAAAAAATATTAAGATACGTTAAAATATGTATCTAGTCGTTCAGATATGGAATACGTCACTTGTCCCCTCGATAATATCAACCTAGAACTAACCTAAAAATAACTTAAAATATCTGTTTTGAGGACCCCCTGAATCCAAAAAAGTGATTTTGGAAAAAAAATCAATAATGTGTGTCTGTATGAGTGTGCGTGCGTGTGTGTGACAATGCTTGCGTGCGTATGTGTGTGAGCAAGTAGGTAATAATAATAATAGAAAATTGCACTAAATCGGAGCGAACTGAGCTAATGGCTAAAACGCACCAATCGTTAGGCAAGTCTGTAATTCGCCATATTATTAATTTGGTTTAACAAATTATATTAATATTCTAACTTTTTAACTTACATCTCATTAATTAGACATTAATTAAAAAAAATTGATAATCGTCTTTTGTTTTTAATTGGGTCGACTCAAGTAATTGAAGGTGCAAAGTTTTTCGAGACTGCTGACTCAAATTATTAGGTTTTTAAATCGCGTATTTTAAAATAAGTTATAACAATTTTGTTATCGAAACGTATAAATTTGTATAACTTATCGTAAAATAGACAATTTAAAACTTAAAAGATAGTAATTACAAAACAATGTACATATTTGTATTGTAAAAAATGTAAAATGTATTATATACATCCTACCTGACTAAATTTATTTATTAGACACTTCTCTTTTTATATAACAGAACATACATAAATAATCATTGGTTTGACATCCATTTCAATACAAAATACACAATTCTATTTCAAGTTATATTCTTGATGAATATAACTTAGTATAGTGACGTTTCATATTAGTTTGTCAAATATGAAAATCAATGCTATATCTATAGTTAATTTTTTTTCGGTTTGACATGTCTACAAATATAAGATGTTTAAATCAATTTTTACCGTTTATTTAATATGAAAACATAAAACAAACTTTAGTAGTGAATCATTTTTAAAAAAGCGCTTATAGTGTTTGTTATAAGTTGAGGATTTCTCCATCATAAACAAATGTTTTTCTCGAACCACCTAAATAAGACGCTATATTGTGACTGTATTTCGTACCAAAAGTGGCTGATTTCGAGATTCTTCGGTTATCTCCATGACAACTGTACAACAAGTAATTTGACTGTCACTAACGTTATGATAATGACGTTCATGGGATGTCATTACTTCAATAAATACAATTTTAAAATTTTCGCATGTTCATCAAAAATGTTTTCAGTCATTAATAAGCATTGGTATTCAATATAATTTTGCTTTTTACTTTCGTTTTAAGAAAGTGTAAGTTTATTCATATGTTTTGAGTGAATATCTTCTATGCACAGACATTTGCTGTCGCCGGTGGCACCATCTATCTGCACATTATTTTACTAACATCTGCCACATTTGAATTAAATTTATAGAGGTAAAATTCAATGAATATTAATTAAATTTTTTTTAAAAATAGAATAACACTCATTTGGTATAAAATAAGGATTATTAATGTCTGATACTGATAGCGACATAACTAAGGGGTTATCAAAAACATGATGCAGTGGAAATAAATGACTGAATATAAAGATAAATGTGGCTGGAGCAAAAATTTTATGTTGTATTCACACAAAAATGCATTTTCGGGACTCGGAAGATTGCGTCGTCAAGCATATTTCTTGCTCGTCCCGAAAATTGACATTTTTTGTACTAATGAAACAAATAACTATTAGGGCTTAGTTATTACTCTACAAAAAAAAATTAAGGAAATTTTTATAATAATTAATTATCTTTAATAATGATATTTTCGCTTATTTCAATCAATAGTTTTCGAAATATTTGTACTTTAGCGCGTTCTATAAAGTATCTTTATCTGTAAACAAATTTTAACCAAATTTTTTTAATTTAGTGTCATACGCACACACGCAAGCGCGCACGCACACTTACACATACACAAATACACTGACACATGATCACATACAGACACGGACATGCGGACGCACGGACACACATGCTTGCACAAGTCAAAAGTGCTCTAGATGGTCAAAATGCTGCAAATGTGTAAATCCATTAGAAACTTTGGATCTATGTTTCACGAAAACAATACTTTACTTCACGCACAAGAAAGTAAAAATTACCTGTTCAAAATATACTTTTACATAATTTTAATGTCATTTAAAACCCTAAACGTTTCCTGGTTTACTTTATATTGTCCTTAAATGTGTAATAAGGTAAGGTGGGGTAAGAACATTTGTGGGGCAACTGCACCAATATCTTTTAAACATGAAACGTTTAATATAAATTTACTGCCATCTACTACAAATGATGAATAACAACCTAAGCTTCAAATCTGTCTGTTGCAATCAGTAGTTGGTTAGTATTTATGGAATTGGCGGGTGTTGTTGATGGCTGTGTGCACGCGTACGTGTTGACCACAATTAGTTTATAAATATTTTTGTGATCTTCAAACAGTGTTTGGATTAGTTGTTGTAAGTATTACAATACATATCTAGTTAAGCTTTTTCTATTAATATTTACATGCGTTTCGAACACTAATCTCTAAAATAATATTAGGCCGCTCTTGCCTCTTGTTAAAATCACAATGGGGAAAGTGCAGACTAAATTAGCGAGGTAAGTGCGGCTTAAGCTACACTTATCCCACATTTAGAACGCGCTTGGTTTACTAGGCTTTATGTATCTCTTTATTCGTTACAGAGTGTTCTTTCAAAACGGTAAGAAACTATACAAGAAAAAGCAACCGGGCTTGAGGTTATAGAAATGAAACTCTGAAAAGTGCCGTTAATAGAGTGAAGGCAGGACAATTAACAGTGTACAGAACCTTCAAGTAATTTAACATTCCCCGGAATACTCTTAGTGATCACGTTAAAGGCAGACGAGGCAAAAAGAGTTCTAGCTATGACAGGGCTCCATGTATTCCTCTAGATGCTGAAGTAACTTTAGCCAAGTGCATTCGTACAATGGAGAAGTGGAATTTCGGTTCAACCCGCAAACAAATCTTTACAATTGTTGCTGATTACGTTAACCTAAACAAGTTAAAAACATCATTTAAGAATGGAGTTCCCGGGAAAGATTGGATTCTTAATTTTAAGAAGAGGCATAATCTATTTATAAAAATTCTGCAGTGTTGAATTTGCTAGAAAGAAAAATCTGGACCCATTTTGAATATATAGTTACTTTGATTTACTGGAAACTACAATAAAAGAACTGGGCTTAGAAGAAAAGCCATCTCAAGTTTGGAACCCTAGATGTAAGTAGCTTTTGTACCGACCCTTCGAAAACAAAAATTGCAGGACAAAAAGGATTACCTTCTACAAGAACAACCAGCGGTCCCGGGAGAGAGAATACTTCGGTATTAGTGGCATGTAGTGCCAATGGTGATAAGGTACCTCCTCTTATAATATGGTGATGGCACCAGCAGGAACAGAGTTTTCTAACACAACGTGTGCTGCAACATCAAAAGGTTGGATGTAAAGCAAAGTTTTTAAAAATTATTTTGAGAAATCGTTCTTACCTCATATTGGCAACCAACACCCAGCTCTATGATGGACACTCCACTTATTTGAGTGCTAATATAATTAATGTAGCCATAGCGAATGACATAACCATCCTTAAGGTTCCACCTCATACAAGAAACTTGCTCCAGAAAATCTGGACTGACACAAAACCCGACATACCTATAAGTGGCTTCTCTAAGACCGGAATTTTCCCACTGAATCGAAACCTGAAGAAGCATTTGATCCAATGGCAATCAGGCGTTGGAAAACTGGCAAGTCAAATAATACATCATCAACGGATAATTGAATGGCTGGTACATCATTATCAAGCATCCACAAACGCCGTAAATATTACTCAGTCGCAAACCATTGTCACATTTGAAGAATTGTTATTCCAAACAATAAAAAGAGATAACAGTAGTCTGATAAATAAACCGAAAAAACGAGTTCGTCTTGAAGCTCTACCCCAAATCATGCTGAGAAGAGGAAAGGTGAAAAAAGAAAGTGGGGCCAAACAAGTTAACAAAAAGAACGAAGGACAGCAGCTCAGAAAACGACGATGAATCATGGAGGAGTGATCCTAGTGAAGAGGTAATTTCAGAATTCAATGATATGTCGGATTTTGAAGTGACTATCGAAGCAGATCAAGATTAGATTGAACGGGAAAACGAAATCGTTGAACCAGAAGAACAAAAAGTCCAAGAAGGTGATTTTGTATTAGCGAAATTTCCAGGAAAGAAAACCATTTACCGACATGTATGTGTGTATCAACATTTCAGATATTGAAGAAATACTACAGCAACCAAAAGTGTGAAAACTGGACAAAACATGTATTTGATCATCCGGTTAATGTAAAAGAACTTAAATAAACACGTGTACTTACCGATATTTTGAAAAATACTTTGCTTTTGTTTTTATGTATTTCTATAACTCTTTGTTGTATGAGCCTTTAAAAGTTTGTAACTTTTTATAGAGTAATAAAAGATTCAGTTCTCGAAGAGGGTTTAATACTAGACATAATCAAATATATTGCACTAGCCCCTGTAGTTTATTACGATCTTAATTTGCCAAATACTAGGCATCGAATGCACATGCCCCATTATACGGGGCAAGTGCGGACTATAAACATGTTTTTAAAAAACTATGAAATTAACAACTATGTTTGTAACTTTACTAAACACAAAATCAGGATCTAATTCGGCAAGCTTTCAGCTCTACAAGAAAAACGAGTTGACCATTTAAGTTATTTTGTTACTATTTTACGACTGATGACAGTTCATCTATTGAATTTCTAGGCTACACTTACACCACCTTACCCTATATCAAAATATTCTCACTTTATTCAGAACACCCGGTATAATTGTTTACTTGCAAGTGGGAGGCATGTGACCTTACCACGGGCTCCTTAATATTGGGTTTCCGATTTTCTGAGCTCGGTAAGGGCTGCCGGTCACTTTTTTCTTCACCCTTAATCTATTCTCATCCTTATTCTTCCTTCTCGCCCTCACTGTCTACCAGTTTAAGATATCCCACTCAAGGGATACAGATACTCTTAACTCTCACATTTCGTTTTCTTTTGTGATCATTTTATATACGTTCAGAGTCGAGATATTCCACAACCGCGCTAGTAGTGCAGTGGTGGCACGACCTGCTTAGCATTCGGGAGGTAATGGGTTCGATTCCCGTTACCGTCTACCTTGTATGAGGGCTTTTCAGGAGGTTTCCCTCATACACATGTAGCGGCATGGTCACTGCGTCTATGCACACCATGTGTGGCTATTTAGGCGAATGCTGGGTTAGTGTTTTCCCCCTCAGAACCCTAACTCCGTTTCTTCCGATCCTATCCTTACCACATCCATCCTTAATCCCATTATGCATATATACGTAATGTATGTATGCTGGGAATCCATGATTGTGGCTGAAGGAGCTTGGGAAGCTCGAGCAGCCTGCCCTCCCCCTTGGGGAGGGAATGAAATACGTGGGCTTTTTCTTTTCCAGATATTCGATTACAGATCTACCCGCTCCTGATGAGCAACAATAATGACGAATCCGGTCGAGCGGTGGTCTGTCATGGCGTCTCTGTACACTAAGAAAGCTATGTCACACTGGTGGGTTTATTTTAACAATTTTGTTAAAAACCAAATTTTATTATGCTTTTTTTTTGAGAAATTAATTTTCTTTTCCTATCGGATTGAAAGTTCAAAATTAAAAATTAAAAAAAAGGCGGCTGTGGTATCTAGGGTAATAAATGCCGGACATTTTGTTTCTATCTGAAACACAAGTGTCCTCTGCCGATTCACCCGACTTGCAATTTCCCCAATACAACGTTCACTCTAACTTTCGATATAAAGGGGGCGCAAGAGGATTTATTCCTTGGAAAATAAAAAGTTTGCCGTGATTTGGTTTAAACATTCTGTTCCTAAATTTGTGAAATTTATAGGTCTCCTAATGACAGTAACTTTCAAGATTTCTTCAATTACCTTAGTATAAAAGTTTCCATCTTACAATATCTCAATTGTAGGAGATTTCAATGTTAACAACTCTAATGACCTTCAATTTTTGTTTACTACTAATCCAGCTGGTCATAGTGCAGAAACATTTGCTATTTCTTATGATCTCACACAAATGATTTCTGAACCCACCTGATGACCCATACTCCACATCTACTAGATCTCTTTCTTACATCAAATCCTCTTGTTTATAAAACTTCCGTTCTTTCCCCTCTAGGTTTATTTGACCATTGTCTAATAGAAATAATTTCTACTGTCCCTAATTCCTTTGTTGTTCGCAACAACGATAGAACCTTGTGGTGTTTTAAGTCAGCTAGATGGAGTGATTTACGGGACTTTCCATGGCGTAAATATTGTTCTCAGTCATCCTCTTTTTCGGATATCGCTCTTTCAGTATCTGAAGTCATCCTCATGGGCATGGAGTTATACATTCCCAAAAAAGAGTATGGTGTAGGCCATTCACGTTCCCAACCTTGGTTCAATAAGGCTTGTGTTGATGCAATATCTTTGAAAAATAAATCCTACATTAAATGGAAATCTAATAAAATGGTCGAGAGTCATGCAGTATATGTTGTGCTAGAAACATCTGCAAAATTGTCATCGCTAAAACTAAAAAGTTGTGAAAATGCAATGAACTAGTTACATCTCCTTTGGGCAGTCGTAAATGTTGGTCTTTAGCTAAAACCGTCAGTAAAAACTTTGGTGCATCTTCATCCCTCCCCCCCACCCGATATCGTTCGGCGGGTCTGTAGTTGCTGATTCTGTAGACAAAGCCAATGTTTTTTGTGGATTTATTTGCATCAAGCTCGTGCTTCAATGATTCTGGAAAAGATGTGCCCCTAGTCAACTCTTCTTCATACGCTATGAAACCAATTCATTTTGGGTACAAGTTCCTAGAATCGATTATCTGTAAGCTTTATCTCAACAAGGCCACTTTCCCAGACGGTATTCCAGGTATTGCCTTAAATACATGTTCCCCCGAACTAGTACCGCTTCTATCTAAGCTATATTCGTTCTCTATGTCTTCAAGGGAATTTCCTTAATCATGAAAGTTTTCAGAGTCGATTATTCCATTGGGAATGACTGTATCTTCAAATCTATCATGGGTTGACCATCTTCTGCCAGCTACCAAAACAGATGCTCGTAAAACAGGCTTTACCTCTTGACAACTCTTTCTGCTGTATGATGCCCAAATTCGACCTCATCTAGAACATAATTCTCACCTCTGTGTTGGTGCTCCCCAATACTCTCTCGATACCGTTGATCGTATTCAAAAGAGAACGATTAGGCTTATAAATGACCCGTCCTTAACTTCTCATATACAGTTCCTTGAGCATAGAAGAATCGTTTCAGTTCTTTCTTTGCATTATTGGTATTAAAATGGCTATTACGCTTCCAAATTACCATCTCGGACTACCTTTACTAGTAATACTCGGATCGCTCATTCACATAATCAGTATGCAGTACAAATCTCCACTTGTACCAAACTAGCACAATCCACATTCTTCTACACGGAATGATCTCCCTAGTTCCTTTTTTTTTGCTCTCACTTATGATATGAAAAAAATTAAGGTAGCTGTTCATAGACATATCTTGGCAATTTAATGTCCCTTTATCCATCTTCTTAAGTGTTCCTGAGTGCTTTAGCACGATAGGCCAAATTTAGCCTGTTCAAGTCCAAATTTATTAAAAAAAAACATAAAGTTGTAAACTACATTATAATATTAGCGACGGAAATTAGTTAGTAAATTGGTATTTGTCACATAAAATTTTGTGGGCATTAGGCAAGGTTTTAAGTGTCATGTTTATTCAGCCAATTAATAGGCATCTAACAAAAAATAGGTAAAATTTCCAGCCTAGTTTTTATTGGTCATTAATTAGAGTTTGTCATTCTTAAATTCAAGTATATTATTTTTTTTGTAATGTTCTTAATATTGGTAAAAAGTTGAAAAAACAGTAATCCTCCCGGAATATAAAGGGATTGCTTTATATAAGAATTACTTTACTTTCATGAAAAAATAAGAGAAAAATGTATATTTTCATCCTTATTCCGACTACAGTTACTTTCTAGAAATGAAACATAGTTTAATGATTTCAAAGATCAACTTTATAAATCTTCATGTTTGTGTATCTCGTAGAATATTAAAAAATCACTCATTGAAAGTGGTAAATTTATTATTTGGACCACCATATTTTGTATTTGTAATTTGATCTCTATCTGCATTATTACTGTTAGGCTATAAATAATTTTAACACATTCACAAAAACAACTTAATAATTCTTGCAAAATAAAAAAAACCAATTGGCATAATTGTAAAACGTCCAAAAATAGCTCAAGTACCGCTAACAGAAATTCTTCGCAAAGAAGAAGTAAAATTGATTGGGAATGTAGGCCAAGTAAAGTGACGAACAAAACAATTCATACAATTTAATTACAAAAGCCAAGAATAATTATTGTAAACCTAAAAATTGTATTAAAAATAAATACATCATAGAAAAATCTAAGACATTTCTTGACACGCCTATTTCCGCTACTGTATATATTAATAATTCCTTGAGGCGTACCAAGATAATCTCCATCAGTTATATTTTTTATTTGTCATGATAAAAGACAACATGTTGGCGTTGCTTGTGACAAAACTGGAATGTTAAAATTAAAATTCTCACGACTTAAAGATGAACGAATTTGTTAGTTATGGAATTCATATCTTAGAATACTCGAAAATGATCCGCTACAGTGAATTCACAGTTATAAAGCATAAGGTTTTTATAGATGTATTATAGAAAAACACGCGCTGGCCATCTGACGCTCTACTAATAGAAATTTTATTACTTCAAGCTATATCAAAATGAACAAAGGTATTTTGTTAGATGCTCCATTAAATTGGCAATCGGAAAAACTAGTGTGCGTGCTAAAATGTATTAAGATTCACGTGTTAGTAAGAATTTTATCAGTCGTAGGCATTGTATATTTATATTCATTATTTAGGGTTACGGGTAAAAAGCATGCGTTAATTGAATGTGATTAATTAAATTGGTGATGCAACCTTACACGATTATGACTCATAATTAAAATACTTATCTTTTTGGCATGTAATCATGTGTTTTTATTAATTTTTTTACAAATTTAAACATTTCGATGTGTTATCGTCTTCAGTAAATGATAATTGTTTTAAAAAATTAATTAAGATGTCAAATAAATATATGAAATCTGATAATATAAGCCTGCTATGTATATGTAAAAGCCAACTATCGAATCTAATATTATTTTAGTAAAGATTAGCTATATCTTTAATATTTATATACCATTAAACCACCTTACAAATGGCAATTTAACAGAAGAAGGTTAACGGTGAAAAATGTTACAATCAAAAAACAAATTTTACAAAATTTAATTAAATTTTTTTTTACATTATAACTGCAAATTTGTGAAAAAGTATAATTTTAAAGTTAAAGTATTTACTCGGAGGTCTAGGAAAATCGTTTAGTCTTTTGTTAATTACAAGATGCCAAAACCTTTTCAATCTGAGATTTTCCTTTTGCCTGTTAAGTCTTTAGGACGTTTATATATTTCAATAGATTCTCACTATCGACGAATATAATAATTAGCTTGCCTTGATGAAATTTCCATATTATCTAATTAAATCTTATGGTTTACATTATTTAACGCATGGGTGACTACGGCAGACTTCTCTGGTTGATTAACCTTATATGTTCTTTAGGTAGTATCAAAGCTACGTTTTGTGGTTCCAATGTATATTTTTCCGTAAGAACAAGATAACTTATCCACTTCAGAAGCTAATAATGAATTTGAAGCTTCTTTGCGTGATCTTAAATGTCCTCTAACCCTTCTTGTAGGTTTGAAATTAGTTTTAATCCACAGATAATTAATTTTTTTTGATGTGTACGTAACGTTAGTTATGAATGTAAGAAAATCTATACCAAGATTAAATGTTCTTCAGACTTAATTATATTATTAATTGCTTTAAGGGAATAACCATAAGCTTGTAATAATGTCTCTAATGGTCAAATTCGGTTAGCTCGGTCCACTAGAGCATTGATTATACTAATTTTTTGTCGTGGATGACTATTTGCTAGTTTATGAAAATATCATTCTGTATTGTAGGTTTCCGTTAAACCCTAAAAGACGAAGACGAAATCTTTATTTTAAAAATTAATACCTAGTAATGGTAAATTGTCATTAGCTTCTTGTGTCATAGTAAATTGAATACTTGGATAAATACCATACCTTATGTTACCTTACCTTAATCTAGAAGTACATGTTTTATCAATTAAGGCAATGTACACATTTAACATACAGGGTGGCCAAATAGTGCGACATAGGTCAATATCTCCTGCACCTTCAAAGATAGCGGAAAAAATTTTTCAGGAGTTATTAAGAGTTAAGAGATTCATCTTCTAACATTAATTTCGAGTATACAGGGTACTCCAAAAAGGCGGCGCGGTAAAAATTTTATATTTTTTAAATGGGACACTGTATATTTTTACATATTTTAATTCACACTAAAATTCTGTATTTAGCACCGAAATTTATATAGAATATTTTTGTAACGTTGCCAATTAAATTGAAATATTCCTTAAATTTGTGAAAAGCATGGGTCAATGACATTTGTAACATTTTTTAACTTATAATAACTGGAAACAAAACGGAAACGGAAAGAGGAATGATGACAGAAGTCCCCTCAGATAACACATGAATGCTTTCTACAGGGTGTTTTATATGGTCATACCAACATTGCGAAATTTAAACCTAATTTTTTAAAGTTTTTTAAATGGAAGACCCTGTATTTTATTACTTGGGTTTGTAGGGAATTTAATTCTCTTTAACTTTTGTAAAGGTCCTCCTATGCATATCTTTACTAATTTTGGTGGATTTCAATTTTTATTTAAACTCTAGCAAAAAACTGAATGTTTTTCACCTATGACATAAAATAAAAACAAAATATTATCGTTTCGCTTAAAAAAATAAAAATCGTTTTACTTCATGGTCAAATCTCTAAAGTGACTGTTGTATGGAAGTCTTTTTTTTTCTTTTTTCATGGTATTGAGTTCGTGGCTCGTGGCTGTGCTACTCGTTTTTTTAAGCTTGAATTCGTGCTTCAAGGCTTAACTTTTTTTTAATATACTATTTTCTATTTCGGTGTGTCTAAAGACTCTTAAACGCATCGTTTATAGTGCGTTCAGAAGCTTCTTAGAAGCATCGTTTCAGGTAACTTTCCTGGTGTAACATTATTTTGACATGTCAGTTGGTTAGATCTGGGTTAGATATTTAATCAAAAATAAATATGACATTTGAGTATTCCCAACTCAAACATCTAAATAATTCTTTTCAACGAATTTAGTCAGTTTTTGCAAATTTTGTTGATATTATTAAATTATTTTCTTCAATAGAAAAAATAGCGTAAAACACACGTTTCATAAGTCACTTGGATACGCGCGCCAATAGACTTATGGGTTAAAGTCCTTTTGGCAATATTAAGAGCCTTTTTGACAGTCCAACCCTCTAGTTAAGGATGTGGGATGCCCACGTGCCCCTAGGTAAGTGGTGTGGATAGTAGATTAAGACCATTTTGGCAGTGATAAGGCGGGGCTAAGACTAGATAAGGCCCTTATAGCTTCATTAAGGAGGGACTAAGACTCAGCCTCACCCATCCTTTTACCTGATTGGTTGTGCGAGTGCCCGCCCCTCTAGCTTCTGATTGGTCCTTAACCCTACCACACGGTCGCTGTGCTCGGATTGGAGGACTAAGCCTCTGCATTTTGATTGGTTATGAGGGGGAAATTTTAATTTGCATTCTAATAAGAGGCACTAATGCTAACTTATAAGACACGTATAGGGCTTCACAACTTGCTTTCGAGTCTTGGCCCCCTTGGCGGGAAATTTGAATTTGTATTTAAGTCTCTACATTCTGATTGATTATTGCGAGAAATTTGAAATTGTATTCTAATAAGGGGCCTAATTCTAACTTATAAGACAGGTATAAGGCTTCGCAACTTGCTTTCGGAGCTCCACCCCCTGCACCCTTGACCGGAAATTTGAATTTGTATTTAAGTCTACATTCTGATTGTTTATTGCGAGAAATTTGAACTTGTATTCCAATAAGAGGGCCTAATGCTAACTTATAAGACAGGTATAGGGCTTCGAAGCTTGCTTTCGGGGCTTCGCCCTCTAGCCCCCTTGACGAGAAATTTTAATTTGTGTTCTAATAAGGGGCCCTAATTCTAACTTGTAAGACAGGTATAGGTCTTCGGAACTTGCTTTCGGGTCTTAGCCCCTTGTAATGGCCCCCTTACCCCAACATTTTAATTTTGTTATGGCGCCATCTACTTGTATTATAGACTAATGAATGTTTTTTTGTAATAGAAGTGGCTTCACCTAGCGGTATATTTTAAAACTACATACAGATCACTGTAATGGTCATGGGGGGGGATTTGAAATAAGAGGCCCTAGCTCTAACTTGTGAGATAGGTATAATACGTCTACACCCGTTTTCAGGGCTTAGTCCACTGCTATGCCAAACTTATCATGGCTTTAATTATGAGTAATAATTAAATTTATGAATAAAAAAGATAAAGGATTTTAATCATTTATTATAAGTAATACTATTTTGAGATTTAAAACTCATGAATGTTTTCTGTAATATGGGCTGGCGTTATTGGAAATGGAAAAATGGTAATTAAAATATTTACATACAAGATCTGCCTTAGCGGAAGCACCTCGGTCAAAAAGGGCCTTAGATTTATAAGCAAGCCTGAACGTCCTAAGTCGTTATTATTTTAATTATGAGTCTTAATTAAGTTTTGACAGCCATTTTGTTTTGGCGGGATAGTTTGAAATCGCCCCTTGTCAATCAAATCAATCGATAGGCCAATAAAATCAGCCGAAACATATCAAACCAAATCAAGTGTTTTATTTTACACAACGCTTATCATTATCATTAGACAATCATAATAATAATAATAATACAACTCAAATTCGGAAATACCTCTGGCAAAAAGGGCCCTAGATTTATAAACAAGCTTAAACGCACTATCTCATTTTGAAAACGGGGAAATATCCTGGGGGTAAATACACAAGTTGACTTTCGTGCAAAATTTTGATAATACACAAGCATTTTGAAACTAACACCGATTTCCTTTCGTAAGGCAGCTATAGGACGCTATTTTGTTTTACCCACGCTCCTCATCATCATTTGACAACCATAATAACAATAATATCGCCCAAATTAGCGTGTACACTATTGTCGAGTTCTGCATACAGTGGTACGTTTTACAGTTAAATCAGTAAAAATGCCTATACAACAATAAATATAACCAAATTTGAAATCAAGCCTCTAGCAATTAAATAAAGTAAATAAAATAAGGGGTAAAGGTTAAAATAAAAAACGATGAATTACCATGGTTGTTGTAGATAATCGTATTGGAAGAATGCCTTGACAGGGTAAACAGCTACTTACAATCACAACATATGCACTGTAGGCGTCTTGCTTATAACTGAATAATATAAAATACTTAGAGTCTACCAGCAATCATTAATATAAAGTAATTATTCTGTGGATTTCCCCAGTTATGTAACCACAATAACAACCGTTTACTGTTCAAGTGCATCTAATGTATTCGGAAAAAGTAACAGTCCTACATTAGTGAAATATTTTTGAAAGTTAAATGGACTCGGATTATGTGATATTCACGTTCTTTCCGCGTGACAAAGAAATCGCTCCAATTAGATTACACTTATTTTTAAAAACAGACTTGTTTGCTTGTGACGTCATCTAGTGGTGAATTTTTAAACTAGTGCATTTTTTCTGTAATGAAAGCTGATCGTGGCTTTACCTAGTAGTATATTTTCAAATGGTAACTATAAATCATTTAAGGCTTTGCAACACTTAATATAAAGCAGTTATGGTTGAGGGTAAACGAGTAGAACTTTGCTTTTGAGAAACTGCGGGGAATTTGAATTTGACCTTCAGGCATTTGACCATTTGTTTATCTAACCCCAAACATTTGTTTATTTTAAATAACGACTTATACAAAAAAAAACCTTCATTTCAAAAACGCTGACTTGGTGTAAGTTACAGCTTGCGAAAAACAACTTTTACTTCAAAAACAGACTCCTATTCAATTGAATTCAGCTACAACTTGCAAAAACTAACCCTCAACTCAAAAAATACTGACTTCTGACAACACTAACCTTTAGCCGTAACTAAAATCGCTAATGCACACTAACTCATAAGACACCGTCAAGCAAATCGATTAATCAATCAAATCAATTGCTTTTGCCTGACAACACTATAGACAATTTAATTATGAGTTATGTGTTAAATGCCTTGCTTTTGCTTTTGGCAGTAAATCGTATAAGGCTGACAGAAGGTGATTTCAAATCAGACAAAAATCCCTCCAATTAGATTACACTTATTTTTAAAAGCAGGCTTGATGGTTTGTGACGTCATCTAGTGGTGTATTTTTAAACTAGTGCATGTTTTCTATAATAGAAGTTGATCGTGGCTTTACCTAGTAGTATATTTTTAAAATCAGATGTGGTTGTTTGCGACGCCGTATTTTTAAACTAGGGAATATTTTCTGTAATAGAAGTTGAGCGTGATCGTCTCTCTCGTCTCCTTCGCCTCTCTCTGGTCTCTTCCGTATCTCTCGCGTGTCTCCTTTCTTTCGTCTCTATCGGTTCTCTCTTCTTCGCCTCTCACTCGTCTCTCCCGTTTCTAGTGCTTCTCTCATCTCTTTCCATTCTCTCGTTTTGCTCGCTTCTCTCCCGTTTCTCTCGTTTTAAGTTAGGCGAATACACGTAAATATTAGGTTAGATTAATAAACGGACGGTTCTTAGGTGAGGTCAATACGCACGTATTAGGTTAGGTCAATACACGTACAATATAAAATTTTAGGTTAGGTCAATGATCGTGAGAGCCACTATTACAGAAAACGTTCGTGAGTTTAAAAATACAGTACTAGATGGCGTCACAAACTGAAAACCTTTTTATCTTTTTATTACGGATAATAACTAGGTGTTCTGCTAGTACTAGCTTCAGTCCAACATCTAACTAGTTTTTAAAAATATGCTACTGTCGCCACAAAAACAAAACCATACACTACTACTTTTAATTGCGACTCATACTTAAAATTGTTTGTGAAGTTGGTCACCAAAACAAAGTAGGCCTCCAAAAACAAAAATGACCACAAAACAATAGTGAACGCCATCAATAAGAAACCGGGGCGTGATCTATTCTTAAGCTCTCCAATCAGTACGCGAGATCTGGACGTACACAACCAACCAGAAGACAAAGATGCAATCTCTCCTGAACCCATTAGGGCGATACTCCGCCTAAAATTTTATATTATACGTGTATTGATCTAACCTAAAATTTTAAGTGTATTAACCTAACTTAAAAAGTACGTATTGACCTAACCTAAAAACCGTTTATTAATCTAACCTAATATTTATGTGTATTGACCTAGCCTAAAACGAGAGAAACGGGCGAGAGGCGTGCGAAACGAGAGAGATGAGATAAGCGCTAGAAACGGGGGAGACGAAGGAGAGGCGAGAGACGAGAGAACCGATAGAGACGAAGGATACGAGAGATGCGACGGGAGAGACCAGAGAGAGGCGAAGGAGACACCAGAGAGAGGCGAAGGAGACGAGAGAGACGATCACGATCAACTTCTATTACAGAAAATATTCGCTAGTTTAAAAATACATCACTAGACGGCAAAACAAATCTGCTTTTAAAAATATACTACTAGGTAAAGTCACGATGAACTTCCATTACAGAAAACATGCACTAGTTTAAAAATACCCAGTGGGGTATTTTCTAGTGAGATGACGTCACAAACAATCAAGTCTGCTTTTAAAAATCTTTAATCTAATTGGAGGGATTTTTGTCTGATTTGAAATCAGCTTCGGTCAGCCTTATTCGATTTACTGCCAAGCTGTATGTCTAAGGGTATTCGAAGGCCCACGAACATATTTCCAACCAAGGGGCAATGGCTACGAGGGCGCAGCCCCAAAAATAAGTTCCAAAGACCTATACGTGTCTTACAAGTTAGCATTAGGTCCCCACTTATCAGAATACACATTCAGATTACCCGCCATAACCAATCAGATTTCATATAATTAATCCTCCAATCAGAGCACGGAGACTGGGTGGTGGGGCTTACTAGCAATCAGAAGCCAGAGGGGCGGTCGCACGTACATCCAATCAGGTGGAAGGAATGGGTGTGGTCTAGTTTTAGCTCCTCCTTAATGAAGCCATAAGGGCCTTATCTAGTCTTAGTCCCTCATCAACACAGCCAAAATGGCGTTAATTTACTATCCACACCCCTCACCTGGGGTCACGTGGGCATCCCAAACCCCTAACCAGAGGGCTGGACTGCCAAAAATGCTCTAATATTGTCAAATGGACCTTAATTAAGGGTTAAAATTCAACCTAAGGGTTGAAAAGGCCCACAAAAAGAAGCCGACCCCACTCCAGGCCCCACCCCAGACCCTCACTCTGACCCCCAGCACTATGACGTCACGTCTTTATTCTGCCCTCATTCCACTTCTACTATTTCTACAAATAATAAACTTATGACAGAAAACAAAATTAATGAAATTTAACCGCGTAAGTTTAGTTAAATGGATAAATTTGGCTACTAATAACATAAAAATAAATGTAGTTTCAATTAACACTACACAATACACATTATATAAGGGTAACGCGAATTCTGCATATTAGCTTTGGTGTCAAGAACAAAGTCAGTGTAAATTTTATTTTATGTTAGTAAGAGTGTTTTGATAGATAGTTGCATTGATACTAACATTATTGGAATGTATTGATTTATTAATTAACTGAAACAAACAGCAGCATTTTGCAATTAAAAGTAATTTTAATTAAAAGATATTCATACTGTTATAATGAACACGCTGCCACGTTATACATACTGCATATTCTTGATAACATTAATTTAGATAAAATGGAAATGATGAACTAGTTTAATAACTTTATATTTACACAAAAAGTAGAATAACATCTGCATTAAATGCCTTAAAAATATTTTTGTTTATCTTTGTAAAACTTTCTTAGAAATATATACTTTCAATTCGGAAGAAAACGACATTTTGTGTAATACTACTAACTAAAATTGTTCATAAATGTTACATTTTACAAAATAAACTAGGTTACTAATTGAATTTTCTACATAAATTTTCACAGTTTAGAAATAATAGAAATAATAACAAAAATAAAACCGGATTTTAAAAACTTTCTTTTTTTATTTCCCTGATAGTGATTAATTAGAAAAAAAGTATGGTTGTTTAGTACTTGGTGTAAGTGATAGTGAGTGTAAAAATTAACCACGAACATTAATTACTCTGTAATCAAAAAATTGTGGGTGATTGGACAATTTAAATTGTAGGTAGCAACCTACATTATGCAAAGGGGAAATTATCTACTTTGTTCTTGTAAGTAAAAACATGCAGTTAATTATTATTGTGTTGTAAGAGAAATTTTATGTCATTGTCTCTTTTACACAAGAAAAATTGACATTAAACTCTCATCTTTGACCTCGAAATGGTGTAAACAATTAACAAGTGTACTCAGGTTATTGTTATGTAATGTACCATAAAAACGCGCGTCATTGGCTCTTAGCGTTACTGATATTAAGCTATAAGACATATTAAACTATCGAGAATACTACATTATACACCCTAAATTAAACTTGATCTCATATGTTACAACATTATAATCATTCAAACAATTCTGGTTTATTTCAATGGTAGATAAGCCACATTATAGGCCCTACGATTTTGATGTCTATGCCCTCAATATTAGCGTATCAGTAGCTATTCTGTTTTCATTTATACAGTGAGCCTATCATTGGAGCCTCAACATAGGAATTTCCGTTATCTTATACATTGGTCAGTTAAATTATGCGGCAACGTGAAAATGATCGACTGAGTGCATTCGACAGAGGTCGCATTATTAGCTTACGTCAAGGTGGTTTTTCATTCAGAGAAATTGCTAATCGTCTTAACCGTAATCAATCCTCTGTACTACGGTGTTATAAAGCATGGTCTAAGGAAGGTCAAGAACGTCGTAGAAGAGGAAGTGGACGACCGAGACAGACAAATGTGGTCCAGGACCGCTATCTCCGATTAATGGCATTAAGAGACCGATTCTCGAGTACAAGATCAATAGCCGATCAAAGGTTTGGAAACGAAGGAGTCCTGCAACCCTTCGTTCAGTTTACCGTCGAATTAGAGCTTTTGGCTTGCAGTCCTATCGACCACATCTTGTGCTTTCGCTGACGACTCGTCATCGACAGCAACGTTTGGAGTGGTGCACCTTGTCATTGGATTGGGATGCGGAATGGCCTAGGGTGGTCTTAAATGACGAACCCCGATTCTGGTTGAGAATGCACGATGGTCGCATGAGGGTCAGACGTAGATGTCGAGAACGTCGCAGTGTGCAGTTTTCTGTTGAGCGGCATGTGCACCACACTGTTGGGGTTATGTTTATGGAAGCAGGTCTCAGTTGGTATTCATCCGAGGCAATATGAATGCCCACCGATATGTTGATGAAGTGATAGAACCCCATATTCTTCCATTCGTCCAGGAGCCGGAGGACCCGATTTTCCAACAGGAAAATGCCCGTCCCCACATTGCAAAGCATTCTATGAAGCGCTTCGAAGAGGCTTACGTCAATATCTTGTCATGACCACCCAGATCTCTCGACCTTTCGCCCATCGAACGTGTGTGGGACAATCCTCCACAGACACTACAAGCTCTCCGCCATGAATTACAGATTGCCTGAGATGTAATACCTCAGGACTACGTGGAATCCATGCCAAGAAGGGTGCGGGAATGTGAAACTACAAGGGATGGTCCAACACATTATTAATAAAAATGCTTTTATCTTTTGTTTAACTTCTTTGAAATTTTAATCAATTACTACATTTGACAAGTTAAACATTTCTGCCAAGTTTGGTCCAAAAATTCCAACGCCATCTTGGTGTTGCATTTTTTATGTCACAGAGTGTATTTATAACTTAACTTAACTTAACCTTCACGCCATTCCCTTGCGGGGTAGGCAAAACAATCCCTGTTATTTATTTTTTATTCACAATCTTTCTCCATGCTTTCCTATCTCCGCATACCTCCATAGCTTCCGCAAGATTCATACCTAGTCTCTGACATGCCCTTTTATTTTTTAAAACTCCTTGTGTTTCCTTGTGTTTTTTTCTTTTATCATAGATTATACTACATTCAGCCAAGTTTTACGCGGCCTACCAGGCCCGGCCTTTCCCCTAACCTCACCCACATATATTTATTTCGTTAATCTTGCATTGTTCATTCTCTCCAAACCAACGTAATGTACAACTTTTATACCTATCCATCATCGTCTTTTCCTCACCACACTCCGTCATTATGCATTCATTTTTTATTTTGTCCCTTCTCGTTTTACCACATGCCCTTCTAGGAAGCTCATACCCACGGCATTTATTTTCTTTCGTGCTTTTTTTGGCATACCCATGTCTCACTTCCATACAGTACTCACGGGACGAATACGCCATTATAGATTGCTCGTTTCGCAGCTAGGCTCATGCTTTCCTTTCTCATTATCGTCCACATACTTCCAATCACTTTCCTTCCAGCATTGACCCTTCGTCCAATCTGGCCATCCATTGTACCATCTGCATTAAACATTCTCTCGTCCATTTGTTCCACAATTTCATCTTGCAGAGTAAATACTCTACTCTCTTTTCTACCTTCCTAATTAAACACTACAATCTTAGTTTTGTTCACGTTTACCTTTAGGTCCATGCTCTCACAGACTGTATCAAACTTCTTCAGAGCAGGTTGTAGCTCATCCGCACTGTCAGTTAATAAGACTGTGTCATCTGCATATATCAGAACTCGTACATTTACGTCACCAACCATTACACCATTTGTATCGGTACATGCTTGTCTAAGACATTTATCCATGTATACATTGAACAACCACGGTGACATCACACAGCCTTGTCGCACTCCTTGCTTAATGTTAAAGTATTCACTCACACCTCCTCTCACCCTAACACATGCCCGACTACCTCTGTATACTGCACTTATTCCATTTATTAGACCTTTATTTACGCCACATCCATTTAATATTTCCTACAGCTTCTCCCTATTCATTCTGTCATATGCTTTCTCCAGATCTACAAACGCACAGTACAACTTCCTTTTTACCTTTAAACACTTTTCGATCACCTGCTGAAGAGCAACCATCTGATCGACACATCCTCTCCCTGGCATGAAGCCACCTTGCACACCCCACATCTTAGTTTGTGTAGTTTTTCGTACTCTATCAATCAGTATTCTTCCAAATACTTTACCAGGCACGCTGAGGAAGCTTATTCCTCTGTAGTTCTTACAATCACTCTTGTTCCCCTTACCCTTGTACAATGGTACAATGATCGTGCTCTTCCAATCCCTCGGCACTTTTCCACACATAAGGCATACATTGAGTAATTCACACAATCTCCGTATAAGCTTTGCACCACCATACTTGAGCATTTCACAAGTGATTTCATCTACGCCGGTTCCCTTACCGTTTTTCAACCTTCCTACCGTTTCCTCTACCTCATTTATTCCAATATCCTTCTTAGTTTCATTCATCATTTCTTCTATATTCTGCTTATTTAACCCTTCAGTCTTACTTTCCTCACTACTGTACAGCTTTCTGAAATATTCTTGCCAGCATTTCCTCACTTCACAATCGTCCCATACTATTTCGTTTCTAGTATTCATCACTCCTGCAGCGTTCTGTTTTGGGCCACGTTTTGTATTTTTGACCCACTTGCAGAAGAGTTTTTTGTTTCCCTCAAAATCATTCTGCACTTTCTCTCCTTCCACAACCATCACTTCCTCTTTACTTATTCTCACTGCCTCCTTTGCTTCTTTGTTTCTTAATCTGTACACCTCATACAATCGCTTCTTCTCAGTCTCATTTTTTGCAGCAATCATTGCCATGTACGCATCTTTTTCTTACATACTGCCTTTTTACCGACTCATTCCACCAAGCACATTTTTTCTGTCAACCTACAGTCACTCTTCCACATATTCGCACTGTAAAATTGACAACAGAGTTTTTCAAGTTTATCCATGCACTTTCAACGTCAGTGTCTTTTATTTGTTCGTTCCACACTGTTTCATTCACATTCAACTCTTTACTCACAGCATCTGCGTATTTCATTCTCGCACCATTATCCACTAGTTTGTCAACTCTAAAATTCTGGACGTTCGCACTACGTTTGCTTTCCTTCTCCAGACTCACTTTTGCCCTAAACACACTCTCGATACAACCAAAAAGTGGTACGATCCACACTCCGATCCGCGCATTACTTTTGTGTCTTTCACCAGGTTTCTAAGCCGATCATCATACACTATCAAGTCTATCATACTTTTAGATTCACCTCTTTGCCATGTATAGATATGCACGTTTTTATGTTTAAACCACGTATTGGATACAAGCAAGCTTCTCTCCACACAGATGTTCAGCAGAGGTGTTGACCGTTCTCATTGACTCTTTGGTCTCCGAACTTTCCTAGAACGCGTTCACTATGTTCTCTCTGTACACCCACCCATCCGTTCATACCCCGCACTATAATCACTCTTTCGTTTGGCTTACATACGTTCAACACGTTCTCTACTTCATTCCAGAAGTTCTCACGCTCGTGGTGTCTTTCTCCATTCACCGGTGCATAGCATGCAATAAGAAAAATTCTTCGAAACTCCACTTTCATTCTAACCCATATTACCCGGGGAGATACCAATTTGTACTGTTTAACACATCTTTTCGTTCTTTCACTTATGATCATCACAACTCCTTTTGCGCCATACACTTCCATCTCTACTCCTGACCACAGTGTCAGGCTGCCATCCTCCATCTCCACAGCATCCTTTCCCTTAGGCTTTGTCTCCGATACACGCAGAATATCAAGGTGTCTTTCGTACATTACATTCGCAATTTCAATTTTTTTGCCATGTATACCTCTAACACTCCACGTACCGACTCGCCATTATTCCTTGCACAGTCGTCAGCAACGGGGCCTGCCTGTTTTAACCTTGACCGCACCTTGTAGCCAGGTCGATCCCCTATTGTCGATTGTATTGTTTTCTTGAGTAATACCATAGCGAGCAGACCGGTTACTGGGCAAATCGTGCCCCGGACGATGTAGCATTCCCTACTAACGGTATCGTCCTACTACCGGACAGTTATTTGTCTACTGTCACGATATAATAGATAGATATAAATAATAGGTCGTATACTTACTGTATGAATCTCAAACTGTACATTTTTTTTCTTACCTGCCCTTCAATCACACCATGCGTTTCAACCATACTGCCCTATACGCGATTCCTGGTTCCGTGCCAATCACCGGAACTTGCTGGTATTTATTAGCGACCAAATTTTAGCTTTTCGTGTTATAGTTATTTCAATGTCATTTCATATTTATTTATCAAATCAGTTTTATTATTGTCGCGAGCCGTGACAACTTAAATAAATATTTTATTAGTTCTCTATGATGCATTGTTATTGCGGAAATGTTTACCTGTTCGAGTCCAATCCTTAGACAAAAGGTTTACGTTTGCTTCATAATTGTTTAAAGTTAAAGTTTTAACAATCAGATGGGTTTAATAGAGCCCTATTTTTCGTAAATACTGTAGCAATTCTAAATGTTATTTCGCGCCTATTTCAACTAAAGAGCCTTTTACTGTTTAGATTATCATTATCTTTGTTTATTATTAATATTCAAACCGCTGTGTATAAAAACTTGTTCAAACGCTTACCCTTATTTGATTGATTTAGAAGTTGTCATTTAACATGTATTAACATGTATTTAACTGAAAGCATCGAAATAAAGCTAATTATTTAACTTAAAATGTACGATAATCTTTTACGTTTAAATTTTTATTACAAAAAAATTTACAATTTACCCGATTTATTGTTTTGGAAATAAAAGGTATGTGAACTCAATCGAAAAAAGTAAACTTTTTGAATAAAACTTCTTTAAATTTCTTATTTATTAAACGAATATTGAAAAGGAAGTGAAGTATGTTAATTATTTAACTTGAAACTATGCAACTCTATTTAATTTACTCGACTCATAATATGCTATTTACTATTTAAAATTTTTATTATTAAGATTTTCAATTTACAATTGCTGGTGCCGCGCATTGCTGCTTTCCCTTTGCCTTTACCTGGTTTCTTGTTTTATTATTTGAGAATAAAAGAAAGTATTGTACTTCAATCGATAATGTGGACTTTTAGTAAAACTAAATTTTCCTTAAATAGCTACATTTGTTATTTATAAAATGAATATTGTAAAGAAGTGAGGGATACTAATTATTTAAATTAAAACTATGAGGATCTATTCAATTTAGTATGTTTAATTTGCTACTAAAAACTGAATTGCTTTGTTTATTGACTTAACTCATTTACTGTCAGATTTAAGATGTATTTATACTTCAATTGTTAAAATTTTACAGAAACGCCCGGTTTCCCCTAACGGCTTGACCTTTCATTCTTTTAACTACTAAAATGCGTTTTATTTATTTGAGAAAAAAAAACCGTATTTCATTCAGAATTTCGATTACAAATTAGAACTAGTTATTTGTTTATTTGTTTATTTATTTGCTTTTTTTTGGTTTGGAATGCGGACTCGATGCAGTTAAAATTAAGTTATTTTATTAGTTCTCTATAATTGATTGTCATTGCAAAAATGTTTACCTGTTTGACTTCAAGACAAATGGGCGGTATTTGCGCTTTAAGCTCACTCTACAATTCTACGAGTTTTAACAATCACATCTGGTATAGGTTTAAAAGAGCCGTAATTTTTTCGTAGAAATTTAACCTTACAGCAATCCCAAATGTTATTTACGCGCCTTTTTTTGTACACGTTACAAAATTTTACTGGTTAGATTATTGTCTTTCTCCATTATTAATATTAAAACCGCTGAGTCTAAAATTTGTTCCAAAACTCACCTGTACTGTACAGTAACTCTATTGATTTAGAAATTGTCATTTTAATCCGGACTTGCTTCACTAATCCAAGGTAGAAGCTGGAGCCATCACAAACACGTCCTATCGCTTTGACGACCACTAAGTAAGTGGTCACTCTTGAATTTCGAATTTCTCAGTATATTATTTTTTTAGGCCTTTAGTGTATGCACATTTTTCAAAACAATAGCAGAAAGGACTCTACTGAACAATCTTTTCATACCGGACACCAATTTGACGACTGGACTTCTTCAGAGAAAGGCTCCTAGTCAACAATCAATTTTTGGAAAATTCAACTTGGACAATTTTTAAAAATATGTCAGATTAATGTGGAAAGCATTTCAAAAGGCCAAAATACCTTTCAAAATTATGCCTTGACTATGAGGTAGATATTATTGTAATAGAAGAAACACACACCAACTTTGAAAACCAATTAACATCTGGAGGCTCTATTAATGGTTACCATTTAGTAGATTTATTATTTTCTGACGTGTACGGTTCTGCAACTTATATCAAGAATTCAATATCAAACTTTTATAAGGTATTTTCATTAATTAAAGGTTCATTTAATAATTACCTGTATTCACGTTATCAACGTCTACAAACGACCTAACGTCCAATAGCCTCAAGATCTCGATGCTGCGTATCCCCACTCTTCAATTTATATTGCAGATTTTAATTGTCATCATGTAATGTGGCAATTTGAAAATACTGATTCAAATGGTAATGCCCTATAATATTGGATGAAAACTCCTTATACCTGAGTTTTACACCAGAAAACATTTCATTTTGCTCGTTGGCAGAAAGACTATAATCCCGATTTATGTCTGGTTTCTAACAAAGTTTCCTCGTAGTCAACATCATTATAGTTTAATTACAATTGAAACAATAATTCCTATTCAATTATAATATACGGGGCTTGTATCTCGATAGCACAGTTGGTTAGTGCGGTACTCTAACAAAGTACAGGTCGTAGGTTCAAATCCTACTTGAGGTAAACGTTTTATTTATGCATTTAATAAAATTAATAATAATTTTTAATAATTCCTATTGTTAGTTCCCTTCCAAAACCAAGATGGAACTTTCAAAAAGCTAATTGAATAAGTTCACCAAACGTAAATAGTAGTCTACGTTGGTTTTTCACTATTTCTGGAAATTATGATAGATTGGTTGTAGCTCAACAACGCTCGCAAAAAATCCATTCCTAAGTGATATCGCAAGGAATACATTTCAGGTTGGTCAAATGAAACAAATCAACATCACAAGAATTATACAAATGGAATTCATTGGTGGATAATATGAATTTTACATATTCAAGTCGTAGTAGTTGGGCTCTCTGACGAAGACTATTAGCTGGCGACAATCGGATTTTTTACGACTTTCAAATACTGTCGAACTCGAAAAGAGCAATCGTAACAAAGTAAAGAGGACATTTCAAAAACAACGGAACGTGACGATTGTGAATGAAATTCAGCTTTAAAGTGGATACTTCAATTCTACAATAACATTTTAACCACTGGTTCCCTTCCAAAGCAATTCAAACAAGCTAAGGTTATAGCTATTCTAAAACCAGGAAAAGACCTATATGAACCAGCAAATTATAGACCAACATCTTTATGACGTAAAACATACAAAGTCCTAGAGAGATTAATAAAAATTTAAGTCAGGTGTCGCTTTTATTGATTTGACTGCTGCTTACAATACAGAGAAACGATGGCATTATTGATAAACTGTATAAATTAATTTCATGTAAGACCATAATAGTTCTTAATAGTTCTAATTGAAAACATGCTATGTAATAGTAAGTTTAAAGCTTTTATTGATAGCAGGAGTAGCAAATCTAAATGTCTAAACAATGGTTTACCGCAAGGGTCAATACTTGCACCATTACTTTTCAATGTTTATATCCATGATTTACCCAGAACTTCTTGTCGGAAGTTTATGTATGCAGATGATTTAGCTCTTACATACCAACACCATGAATTTGATAAATTAGAAAGAATACTCAATCAAGATACCAAAATTATGGCTGACTACTTTAAAAAATGGCGCCTTTGTCGCAACCCTAAGAAGACAAAAGTGTCTTGCCTTCCATCTTTATAATAAGGAAAAGGATAGAAAACTTTGTCACCATGAATTCTGAAAGTGTAAAACTTTAATCCTATTTACTTGGGAGTTTCTTTGGCTATATATTTAACTTATGAAATTCACATTGAAAAAATTAAAGCTTGTCGGTTCTGACTGGGGTACAAGTGCTAATACTCTTCGTATTGCAGATATTGCTCTGGCATTTTCCGCTGCGGAATACAAGAACATTAAAATCTACACCAACTTCTTGGTGTAGTGTCTAATATAGCTCCGCCACGAATAAAAGGACAAATGGTATCAAAACGGGCAGGCGGGTGGGTGCGTGCGTACGTGCGTGTGTGTATGTTGAATTTCCGCGTTGTCTTGAATTGGTGTTTCGGGTGCTGCCCGGGTTCGTATTATAGTAGTCGTCGACGTTTCGGCAAGATCCCACTTGCTATCTTCAGGATACGTTTAATTTTCGGCTGCTGCTTCGTGTTATTCGTTTTGAACCTTTTGGTAGAAGTTCCGTGTTATGTAGCGTTCCGAATCGCTGGTTACGTACTTGATTGCGTGTTTTTGGTCCTTTGTTGCACTTTCACTTTCTCTACTTGCTTTTTTGTTGTTTTCTTTTACTGCACTTTCACTTTCTCTACTTTCGCTTTCGTTTGTCGTCGTATTTGAATGTGTTGTTTTATGTGTTTATCCATTAGAATTGATTTCCATGTTGTCGGTAATCTTGATCCATCATCCCTGGTATTGCCTATGTGCTTATCTATTTCGATAGCGTCTCTGATGATGCTAGATTTGTAATGTTCTATGTTGGCTAGCATTGTGGTGTTTTGAAAGTCAATTTTATGGCCTGACGTTTGTACATGTTGTGCCAAAGATGAGGTAGTTTGGCTTTTTTTAACAGCATTAATATGTTCTTCTCTGCTTGCACTGATCTTCCTGTCTGTGTGTTCGATATATACCGAAGCACATCCGCCACATGGAACTCGGTATATTCCTTGCCCTTTTAGATTTATTTGTTCCATGGGAATTTTTGGCATCGTGTTGATCTTCCTTGCTGGTTTAAATATTGTTTTGATTTTGTCTTTATGTAGTATCTTGCTTATTTTATCGGCAACATTTTTGTTTGTCTTCATAAAAACGTTAGTGTTCAACTTTTAAATAACTTGTGGTACCAAAAATTTGGTGCTATGCTACATCATTCCTGAGGGGTACGCGATTGTTTATCTGAAGTGTTTGCATGAAAGTTTATTTCAAATAATAGTAAAGTAAACTGACCGACAAGATCTCCAGATTTATCACCATTTTTTTAAGACGCAAAATAAAGAATGGTAATAGTGCAATTAATCATTTAAGAAAACGAGCAATCTTTTGCTTATAAGAGGAAGGTGGACAATTTGAGCATCTTTTATAAACAATGTATGAAATAATTATAAGTATTTGTTATGAACGAATAAGTTCAAAAGTAAATATGTAATTAAAAATTATTATTAATTTTATTAAATACATAAATAAAAAGTTTACTTGTAGGATTTGAACCTACGACATGTACTTTGCTAGAGTACCGCGCTAACCAACTGCGCCACCAAGGTTCAAGCCCCAATCGATGTAAATTTTGTCTTTATGTATGTAGAACTGATGTAAATTCTAAATATAATGAGTTTACAATCAAATTACTTATATTAATGGAATGTGAGCCTGCAATATCGCAAGGAATAAAGACAAAATTTACATCGATTGGGGCTTGAACCTTGGTGGCGCAGTTGGTAGCGCGGTACTCTAGCAAAGTACAGGTCGTAGGTTCAAATCCTACTCGAGGTAAACTTTTTATTTATGTATTTAATAAAATTAATAATAATTTTTAATTAAATGTATGAAATATGATATTATTTTGCAATTACTAATTCTTATTGTTTCATTTCTATTTTTGATGTATTCCTGTATTATTACTTATAAATTACTGTGACATTATTCTTTATAAATGACTGTGATCATTCTATTGAAAATTATACACTTTCCATCATAACTGGTAAGGTACATACCGTTTAAGATTGAATCGAGTGTGACTAGTTCTTTCGATATCTCAGTTGGTTAGAGGCCTGCTCTGTCTAAGTAGAAGTCGTGGGTTCAAGTCGCACTCAAGGTGATCTTTTACTGTATGTACATTAAAAGTTAATTTTAATATTTATTAATCCAATATTATTTTCATGTAGTAATGTGCTTGGGAGGTATTTTCAAAATATAAATTCATTACAAAGTACGTACGCGCAGTGGCGGATTAAACGGTGGGCGGACTCACAAGCCCAGGGGGGCCCTCCGAGACCGAGGCGTATATAAAAATATTTTCTTCATAAAATAATAGATACAGAAATTATATAGGTCCCTTAAATTGGTATAAAATATAATACCCATTTTGATTTTACCGCCCAGGGCCCCCAAGCAACTTATTCCGCCACTGTGTACGGTACGCGTATATCGTTAAAATCAGAACAAAAAATTCAAAATGGCACCCATAAGAAAAAAAATTATTAAAACGAACCGATTAATCAAAATACCCTGAGTACTAATTAATGTATAATAAAAAGTTGCGGAATTGAAAAATATTTAGAATTGAAAAAGTAAAATTTGATTTTTCGTTTTTTTCAACATATCAGGAATACAACAGTTTCACACTAAAATTTGTTTCCGTATACTTGAAGAGCACAAAAATTAACAACTCTGTCCCCTCGTATCTTTCAAAATAACAAAGAACCCATGATGCACTCCAAGTTCGAGGACTCTGTGTTTAATATTAATATTAAACAAGATAAAAATGCTGCGGTAAACCTAAGCTGCACCAAAAATCAATTACCAAAATAACCTTCAACGTGGATTGCACCACTGAAGGTTAATTGCGCTTAACCTCCTATCATGAATTGCGTCACAACTTAAACGATTTTATATAATGTAGGTATAATATGAATGTATTATATATACTTGTATATGTTACGGTAAATATTCGTAATTGGTGAATGTACGGGGTGATCTGTTATATTTTGGACCCCCTCCCCCCACTATCTCACTTATTCAAAGAGATATCGAAAAACTTTATATACCAAAGTTATGCGATAATGAATTTGCGATATCAGAACAGACAAAAGAACATCGAAAATGAGAAGTATTTATCGAACACTGTATATTTTACGCTATTCTGGTAAAAAAATTTTCTTTTGATTACAAATATATAGTTTTATGTGGTCTATTGTAAACTGTTGGGTAAATAATTACTATTAGTGAATATTATTACTTAGTATTAACTAAAGTAACTAGCATCTATGAATTTACTAAATATATTCGAAATGATCTTCGTTTTCTTCTATACATCGGTGATATTCCGTTTTTAATTTGTCAACCGCTCTACTTGTCCAGTCTGGATGGTTATTATTAATATCATTTATTTCGTTGACGACGCAAGCTTGAATTTCTAATATATCTCCTTTTGATTAAAATATATTTTTTTAATCTCCCCCAAAGAAACTTGTCAAGAGGTGTCAAATCGTGACTATTTGGCGGCCATCATATAATTCCGTTTTTACCAGTCCAAACATCGAAATTGGCATTTAAGCGTCGAGTTACCTCGACAATGTTGTGCGGGGATGAGCCATCTTGTTGCCAAATTACGGTGCTAAATACCACATAAACTATGTATACAGGGTGTTCCAGTTTTTTGTAGCAGGACTTTAATAGTCGATAGAGCTTTCAAAAAGTTCATATAAACATAGGTTGCCAAACGCTTAGTTTTGGAGATACAGGGTTTCAAAGTTTTAATTTTTTTCAGTTCTTTTAATTTATCTTCAAAACTATTTAAAATAATAAATCCAAATTTAGTACACACATTACACTCCTTAAACTCAATATTAAGAGTAGTTTAACATTTATCAATATCTACAGGGTAGTACATTTTCTGGGGTGTTGCACCCTTTATCCCCCCCCCCCCCCGAACTTTTTGATGCGAAAAAATTTAGATTGTCCATTTGATTTAGGAACTTTTCTGTCTTCTGCTTTTTTTTTTGAAAAATGCATTTTTTAAGATAAATTAGCTTCCAAATGGTAAGTAAAGAACGTCTGATGCTCCCGCAAAAAATAGTGTGCCATGAAAAGAACAACAAAAAAAAAGAATCAAATTATGTCAAATCTCACGTTTTATTTTAAATACGACTTGTGCATAAGAAAGAATGTAATTTATTTACATATTTTATTGTGTTAATTTTTATTGCAAAAGTGATCTTTTAAAATGCCATTTTTGTTTTCTAATCAAGAAATAGCGGATATCCATTTTATTTATGGCTTTGTAAATGAAAGTTCAGAAGCAGCAGCCCGTGAATATAGGCGAAGATTTCCTTTTAGAAGAGCTCCGCATCCTTCAGTATTTGTAAGAGTTCACCAACAAATTATAACTCAGGGGTTAAATAATGTGCATGGTCGTCAAAATAATAATCATAGGTAGCAAAAAAATATTGCACGTCGAATTTTGCGTGAATTCGACAGAGATCCTACAACTAGCATTAGAAGAGTATCCGTAGCTTTAGGTGGAGTCTCAAATACTACTATTCACCGAACATTAAGACGGGATCACCGATATCCTTACCATCTACAACCTGTTCAAGGACTACAACCAGGGGATGCAGAACGTAGAGTTGCGTATTGTCGATGGATTCTTGCTGAAAATAATAACAATCCAGGTTTTTTAAATAATGTTTTATGGACCGATAATCCTGCTTCACTCGCCGTGGTGTGGTAAATTTTCACAACCAGCACGTTTGGACACATAAAAATCCACATGTAGTTCGACCGAGACATTTCCAACAAGCATTTAGTATGAACGTCTGGATAGGTAATTACAATAATCACATTTTTAGGTCCTACCTTTTACCTTTTACCACCTCGCTGCGGCTTTCTTGGAATTCTTAGAGAATGAACATGGGAGTATTTGGGAACATATTCCCTTAAATTTACGAAGAACGGCTTGGTTCCAGCTTGATGGTTGTCCAGCTCATTATAGCAGAATCGTTAGAAACTGGCTGGACAACCATTATCCAGGAAGATGGATCTGTCGTGCAGGCCCAGTTCCCTGGCCGCCAAAATCTCCAGACCTAAATCCCTTAGATGACAATAGCCTAATCGAACTACAAATTCCTGCTGCACATTTCGAACCATTTCGGGCGTTAGTTGACTAACGGAGGACATTTCGAACATTTGCTGAAATAAAATTATTTTTAAGTTTACGAATCTTTGTTTTCGATATAATAAAACGTTATAAAAATTATTTTATTTTTCGTTTTCTTCATGATCTTTTTTCAATTTTTAAATTTTGAATGCGAATAACTCCAAAACGCTTGGACTTAGGTATATCACATGCTGCATGACAAATGTTTAGAATTGTAAGGGCAAACCAAAAATGCAATAAAAAAATTGGGTTGCAATTTGAAAAAAAAATTTTTTAGCTAATCTTTTTGAGACACCCCGTATAAAATTTTTTGCAAAATATTGAAAAATATAAAATCGACGGTCCGAGCGATTTTGAAAAATTTGCTTTACGAGATATTGAATTTATTCCTTCCTTTACGACCACGTATATATATATATATATATATATATATATATATATTATTTGTAATCGGAAGGAAATTTTCTACCAAAATAGCGTAAAATATACCGGGTGTTCCATTTGAAAAAACGAAAGTTTGAGAAATATTTGTCATTTTCGATGTTCTTTTGTTTTTTCTGATATCGCGACATAATTTTTATAATTTTACAATGAACAATGCTTCTTGTCATAAGAAACTTTCTGGCAATATTCTCATTTATCATCAAAATGTGAGGGGTTACAATGCTGTAGTTATTAATAATTACTCGATAGTTGCTCTAACCGAAACATGTCTAAACCCCAATATAAATAATGAAGAATTATTTGATTCCACTCGGTACTCAGTATTTAGATCTGACCGTGATCCCGGTACTACTGGTATGTCAAAAGGAGGCGGCGTACTTCTCGCTGTTGGAACTAAGTACTGTGCTGAAGCAATACAAGTAAGTAAATTCTCTTATTTGCCATTAATTGATATTGTCGGTGTTGAATTAAAACTTTCATCTTGTATCCTTAATATTTTCGTAATTTATATATCTGTCCTGCACAGTCACGAATTACACAGACTTTTTTGATCTTTTTAGTAGTTTAAATTGTACGTTTTCTGGTAATTTACTAATATTAGGCGACTTCAATATACCTGGCATGTATAACTACATAGTTAAATGCACTACTGCTTCTATAATTAATGCAATACTGAATTTGTTTTTATTTTTGAATATTAAACAATATAACTGTATTCTAAATTCTTTAAAGAAGTTGCTGGATCTTGTATGCACAAATTTTGAAGTTAATGTTATAAAAGCGGACGATTCTTTATTACCCGAGGATTTACACCATCCTGCACTCATAATATCTTCTAATCTTCTTAATATCCGATCTACCTACGCCACATCTAATAAAAAACATGAATATAATTTTCGTAAAGCAGATCTCGCTGGCTTATGCAATTCTCTTGTGCTACTAATTGGGACATTATTTATAGTTGTGGGGATGCCGAGCAAGTGATCTCTGAATTTTATAACATTATTTATAAAATATTTGATGAATTTATACCTCGTAAAAAATCATGTAATAAACTTGGAAAATTCCCCTGTTGGTTTACACGCGATATTATTAAAAACCTCAAACTTAAACATCTATATTTGAAGAAACATAAAAAGTCTAAACCTTCATCAGATTACGCTGTATTTAATAATTGACGATCCAAGGTGAAGTGTGATATTAGAAATGCTTACAAAATGTACATAAGTAATTTAGAGCTTGAATTTAAAACCAACCTTAAACAGTTTTGGTCTTTTGTGAACCGTTCTAAGAATACTACATTCAGTTCTTCTACGTATTTTAACAGTGAACTGCTGCATAATCCCGAACAAATAGTTGACGCATTCGCTGAGTATGTTTCTAGTTGCTTTTCTTCTGAGAGTACTGCACACGTTTTAACTAAATGTTCCCCATACACCGAATTCTACATAAAAGCATTTACCGATGTTGAAGTTTTAAAGTCATTAAATAAGTTTAAAACTAGTATAACGTCTGGACCTGATCAGGTGACTCCTTTAACTTCTATTTTCAATAAAATTTTAAACTCAAATGTATTTCCCACTATATGGAAAACTGCTAAAATATGCCCCGTTCACAAAAAGGAATCCAAGGCAGAAATTACAAACTATAAACCTGTTTCCTTATTATGTAATTTTTCTAAACTGTGCTACACAATCATTTTATATCTAGGGTTGCTAACAAAATGTCTCCAGCTCAACATGGGTTTTATCCTGGTCGGTCCAGCGTCACTAACCTATTTTGTGTCACTCAGTTTGTTGCTGAACGTCTAGATAATAAACAGCAGGTGGATGTTGTATATATACAGGGTCCGCCAATAGTGCGTGGACGAAGCTTTATGAGTGTATACAATATCGTTTTCAAAATTATTTATTGCAGGATTGTGTGGGATCTTTTGGGTTACAATTAAAAAATATTTTCGCAAAAATTACTACTCGTATACAGGGTATTACAACACAAAGTTATATTTTTTTAATTGGAATATACCGTATATTATTATAAATTTGGATTCCCTGGTTAATTTTAAGGGCACGTTATTCACTATATGAGGTATCTTAAACGCGCAATTTAGGCGCTGCATTCCATTTTTGAAAATTTAGAGGTTGAAAAGAAAAATTGTAACAACCGTATGGAGAAATGTGTAACACAAAATTTTAATGGTTGATTAGTCATAGACTGTGCTACATAAAATCGTAAAAATAGTACTATTATCTTATTTAATTTTCGAGATATCGTAATGCAAAGTATAAGATTTTCAATCATAGATAACTTGATTTTTTAAATGGAAAGGTATACATTGTTTTAGATTGTCAGATAGGACATTTAATTACATTTTTTATGATATAACATTATTGGTATTTATGTTTTGCCGTTTTTGATAATCCAGCTTTTTACTGAATTTGCAAAGTTTAAGATTTTAATCATAGATAACTTGATTTATTTAAATGGAAAGGTATACATTGTGTTACATTGATAGATAGGAAATTTAATTACAATTTTTTTGATATAACATTGTTGGTATTTATTTTTTGCCGTTTTTTGATAATCCAGCTTTTTTACTGAATTTATCGATTTTGGAAGAAAATAATATTAAATTAAATGTTCAAATTGTCGACCATGCTGATTTAGACAATACTGAATTCTTTTAATAAAAGAAGCTTCAACCCGATCTAACATATTAGGAGTAATTGTAGTAAAAACATTTCTAATTCGCAATTTCACATTCTCAGCAGTTGTTAGTTCTTCCTCATATACTTAATTCTTCACAAAGCCCCAAAGAAAAAAATCCAATGGAGTTATATCGGGAGATCTAGCTGGCCAAGGTATCGGTCCTTGTCTTCCTATCCAATTTTCGTGAAACGTCGAATTTAACCGCTGGGTTACAATTCTGGCATGATGAGGAGGTGCCCCGTCTCCAATAAATGATATAATTCGTTTTCTAGAAAATTATGATATTCTACCCCAGTGAGTGTGCCATTGAAAAAAAAAGGACCAACAATAGTTCCGCCTAATATACCTGCCCAAACATTCACTGACCATTTATTTTGAGAGACTAACTGAAATTGGTGTGGATTTTCATTTGAATAAAAATGAAAATTATGTCTGTTCACATATCCACTTCGATGAAATGTACATTCGTCGGTAAATAATATCCCCGATATAAAATTTTCGTTCGCATTTAACTGTTGTTGAACCCACTGGCAAAAATTAATTCGATTTTGAAAATCTTGTTCTTTCAGCTCTTGATGTAATTGTACATGATAGTGAAATTTATTTTCTTTAACATTCGTCTCACGGAAGTTTGACTGATTTCTAAATTGTCACTTAATTTCGGAATACTAACGTGGGGTTTTCAACTGTAGCTACAAGTACACGAAATTCATTTTCTTCATTTGTAACAACTTTAGCTCTTTCGTTTTAGGATATCCAACACTTCCAGTACTTTCAAATCTTTCTAAAAGATTGCGAAACGATTCTTCTCTTGGTTGTCTTCGATCAGGATAACGCTGCCCGTAGATTCGACGGGCCAATAAACAATTTTTGTTTGATTCTCCAAGCACAAATATTATGTCAACTAATTCATTTTGCAAAAAATTACTCATTATAATTCTTAAATAAACGTATTACGTATATGGTGTTCGTAAAGTTAAGCGTCAAACATTCACACTGCAATAAAGTAATTAACTCAGTTACGTTTGAACTTACACGCGAAATGACAAAACAGATACTATTGCTGAATTTTCGATATAAAATTTCATTGTTTGGGGTTCAGCCCTGCTTAGTTAAAGACTAATTTATGGCATAATTTTAGTTTTCTAAAATCATGTATGCCTTTTCTTTTCAAAAAATTGATTTCTGGTTCTAGTAAACTGCCTTTGTTAGTGAAGATATAACAAAATTTGATTAACAAAAGTTGTTTAGAATCATGAAAGAGTCCTACTTCTTTCAAGCACCTAGGCCAACGTTGATGTTTTGGCAATTTTTAACATATTTTCATCTGCATTTCTTTGAAATCAGCTCAAATACTTGGTTTATGTAATCTTTGTCAAATAAAACAAGATGTGTAAGAAAATTAAACTATCAAATAAAAATAATATTAATAATTATCGATACATCAAAGTCAGTGTAGGTCGTTACAATTTTGGAAATAGGACTTTTTTATGATTCTGAATAACTTTCATTAATCGTATTTCTTTCTGTACTACTAACAAATATTTTTTTGCAGAGTACAGTTTTTTTGAATCAAAATCTCTCATATCTTCTGTTATGTCGATTCCTATACTAAAGAAATGTATTTGTAACAAAGCTTGCTATGGAAAAACAAATTGTCTCCATAACAAAACTTATCTGTCAATCTTATCAATCAAACACTTCTGTATTAAATTGAAACATATTTTTAAAGACAATGTTAACATTAGATCAAAAAGTTTACTTGATTCAGTGTTAAGGAATCGGTGAAAGATCGATAAATATGGTTATTGCTTTATTTAATGAAAAATATCCAAATACTGCAATTAACAAAGTTACTGCTTGGCGTTTAATCAAGAGATTTCTCACAACAGGAAGCGTTCACTATAAGAAGAGAGAGAAAAAAGCTTACGATGAAACTGATGCAGTTACTTTAGTTGCTTTAAATTCCGTAGATGCATATCCTAAAATGTCTCTAAGAAATCGAAGCGTAAATACAAACATAATTAAAACACATTTACAGAGAATTTATAAAACTAACAAAATTTATCCATATAAAGCCAAATTTTGCCACACTTTGGAAGAAGGTGATGAAGCAAGGCGATTGCAGTTCTGTTTGTCTTTAGGGGAGCTAATTTTAGAAAACAGAAATTTCCATAAACTAATAATTTTTCTGACGAATGTACTTTCACAACAAATGGTGTTCCATCTTCGCAAAACTGTCGATATTGGAGCAGAGTCAATCCCCATTACGTAGTTAACTCAAGAAGGCAGTATTTTGGAAAACTAAATGTTTGGTGTGCCGTCTCATACGAGTTAGGAATTATTGGACCCTTTTTGATTGAAGGAAGATTCAATCAGCAAACTTACTTACAAATTCTGCAAAGTTTTGTTGACGAACTTCCATTAAATATTCGACGTTCACATTACTTTCAACAAGATGGCTGCCCTGCCCATTCCACACAAATGATTACTGATTGGCTTAATAATCAGTTTGTTGAAAGATGGTTCGGGAGAATGAGCGTGACATCTTGGCCGGCTAGATCTCCAGACCTATCGATAATGGATTTTTTTTGTCTGGGGATGGGTAAAACAAATAGTTTACAAAGAACACATTCCGAATGACACTGAAATATTAAAACGCAGAATAACAGTTGCAGTTCGATCAATTCCTAGAGAACAAATACAGGCAGCTTTTGGAGAATTCCGGAATCGTATTGAAAACTGCGCAAATTTAGGAGGAGGCTTAGTAGAGCCTTATTTATAATCTGAATATTAACTCACTATTTCATTATAACTTATCAGTGTTAAGCCAGTAACTTGTAATAGCTAATAATTTAAGTGTTATCTTTTAATATTCATAGTAATAAACTGTGTTAAAGAAATTCTTTTATTTATTTTGTTTACTTAGAATTTTTTTGCTTTTCAAGAGTCATATCACCTATCCGGGGATAAACAATATTAAACTATCAGATAAAAATTATTGTAAATTGCCAAAACATCAACGTTGGCCTAGGTGCTTGAAATTCTAGAAGTAGAACTCTTTAATGATTCTAAACAACTTTTATTAATCAAATTTTGCTCTATCTTCACTAACAAAGGCAGTTTACTAAAACCAAAAATCAAATTTTTGAAAAGATCCAAGGCATACATGATTTTAGAAAACTAAAATTATGCCAGAAATTAGTCTTTAACTAAGCAGGGCTGAACCCCAAACAATGAAATTTTATATCGAAAATTTTTTATCTTTTACAAGAGTCGTTTCACCTATTCGGGGACACACTGTATATATATTAATCACTTGATTGACAACATTAAAGTAAGTTGTTTAATGTATGCAGATGATATTAAGATGTTTAAAGTAATTAATAATTATCATGATGCTTTAATTCTGCAAGGCGCTCTGGAGAGCATTGTCACCTGGTATAGTTCGCATAATTTTACAGTCAACGAATTTAAATGCTCGGTAGCTTCGATCTCGCGTACGATTAACGAAATTATATTTCACTATAATATAGATGGGTTTGTCTTGGGTGTAGTTTTCGATAAGAAATTGTCATTTTTCGCTCATGTAAATAAAGTGATAAACTCGGCATACAAAAGCCTAGGCTACATAATTCGAAATAGGGAACAAAGGACGTTCCCGAAACGTTGAATTAATTTGTACGTTTATTTACACAAGTTTCAAGGAAAAATGTCTTATTTAAACATTAATATTGTGAAAATCTAAATAGAAAATATATATATATATATATATATATATATATATATATATATATATATATATATATATATATATATATATATAAGTGTTTCTAAATTCATGCGACAAAATTCAGGAGGTGATTGCTCGCATGAAAGTAAGATGGGTCTTTCCTATAACAAAATTTACTCAGCCCACTTTCCGAGATATCACCCTTAAAAGGTGGTGACTAAAATTGAGTTTTATTTTGTTTCTAAAATTTCAGTAAAGCTAGAAACTTGAAATCCTGTAATTTTCGTGCAGTCGCAAAGGACTAAGCACAGGTATTTTTCATCTTTGAACGTGTACGGCAATCCATGACACGTAGGCTACATTCATGTATTTTGGTTAGAGTGGTCATTTCAGCATTTATTATGAATCGTATTACATTTTACATCTTTACTGTTTTCCACTCAATTTAATAAAAAAATGATAAATTATGGTGTTTATTTTTGTCTCTGCAGCTATTGGTTTTGGGAAAAAAATTTTAGAATAAAATATTTTTTAAATAACAAGGATTTTAAGTTAATTATGGTGTTTATTTTTGTCTCTGCAGCTATTGGTTTTGAGAAAAAAATTTAAGAATAAAATATTTTTTAAATAACAAGGATTTTAAGTTATAATTTTATTTAATAAAACTTCATCTCGAAAAAAGTTTTGATATGAAATAAAGTAATTTAATTTCCCATAATGTAACAGGAATATTGAAAAATACCCGTGGTTAGTCCTTTGACTGCACGAAAATTACAGAATTTCAAGTTTCTAGTTTACTGAAATTTTAGAAACAAAATAAAACTCAATTTTAGTCACCACCTTTAAGAGATATCTCAAAGTGGTGGGCTGACTAAATTTTGTTACAGGAAAGACCATCTTACTTTCATGCGAGCAATCACCTCCTGAATTTTGTCGCATGAATTTAGAAACACCCTGTATATATTTAGATTTAGATAGAACACGAAAAAATAACATCACAAGTTCCTACAATTGTTTTTCCTCCAGACCCTCCTTACGGAGATGTGAGCCCCTAAAGGACGCCGCTGGAAAAAAGTTTTTCTTGAATAATTTAATAACACGCACGCGCACCCACACACACACACCCACCTGAGCAATTTGTAATGGCGTGTTTGCCCCGTCGTCACTACTGTGTGGAAGTGAAACATGTGTATGTCAAAAAAGCACGAAATAAACATAAATGCCAGTATGAGATTTAGAAGTGCATTGGTAAAACGAGAAGGATAAGATAAAGAATGATTATAATGAAGGAGTGTGGCGAGAAAAGACGATGACAGATAGGTATAGAGTAGTACACTACGTTGATTTGGCAGATTGAGACACTGAACAAGGCAAGATTAACGAAGAAAATATATGGGTGAGGTTAGAGGTAAGTCCGTGCCTGGTAGGCGCTAAAACTTGACTGAATGCAGTAGAAAGAAAGAAAGATAAGGAGTTTTAAAATAAAAGGGCATGTCAGAGACAATATATGAATCTTACGAAGCTAGAGAGGTATGCAGAATAAAAGTATGGAGAAAGATTGTGAATGAAAATAAATATGAGGCAGGGATTGTTTTGCCTAAGCAAGGAAATGAAAGGTTATGTTGTGTAGAATCCATACAAAATCGCTAAGTATAGTTTTTCATTTTGACGTAAATGATGGGGTTGGACCAAGGGCAAGTAGAGTTTTAAGCACTCCTAATTATAACATAATCTAACTCTTTGTCTGCTATCTGAAGAGCAAGAAAGTAGATAGTAGCAGTTTAATTGGTTTATTCAAGGTTTGTATTTAGTGCTCGATTGAAGTAGTACAACCTGATTTCAAAGAACCGCTTAAAAGATTATGAAGAAAAGGTTTAAAGAGATATTGAGAAGAAAAGATTCCTGTTTTTAGAACATACAGAAAAGGAATTTAACATGGTTTTCAATCCTAACAATGGTTCAGATTAAACCTTGATATGGGCTATTCATAATGTAGGGAACCGTTTTAAACTTAGTAACACTTTATTGAAAACACTCAGAACAAAATCGGATTATTGGGCAAATGATTTATTTAATAATTATTTAATTAAATATAGAACGCTCCTAATTACCAAGATATTCTTGCAAACGACGAACGAAGCTTGCCATTAATATATATATATATATATATATATATATATATATATATACATATATATTTAAAAGTTAATTTTAAATAAAACACAATTAATGATTATTAAATTGAACTTCTGTTCGTTCACTATACATTTCTATATATATATATATATATATATATATATATATATATATATATATATATATATATATCATGTCCAGTTTAAGATGAAATGCATGGGGATATTGGAAACCGTTAGAGATACAAAGATGGTTAAATGGAGAAAAAGTTGCGTCATTATATGCCCAAGAAGTAACCATGGTTACATGTCAAAAATCCTTCCATTTACTAGACACAGGGTGATAACTGAAAATATGTTTTCTAAAATCGCTATATCTTGTTTCTTGCAAGAGATACATCCACGATTTTTGCAGAATGGGTAACAGGTACCGAGGATTTCAAAAGATTTTGAAAAAATCTAGGCCTGCTAGATTTTGAGATAATGCACGCAACTTTCGATTTTCTTATGGACGCCATATTGGATTTTTACATTTTGAATTCTTCATAAAAATGCTTTTCAACCATATATCATATGTTTATAATCTGCCAATGAGAAAGTGTCAAATTACACAAATAAATTTATATCAAAGCAACCTTGACATATTATGTATTTTAATTAAATGAAAATTAATCTACAAATTAAACTAACTATTGAGAACAATATTATTTATTATTAACATAAATCATAATAATAAAAGTGACAAAAACAACAAAAATAAAATTTAATATTATACTGAATTTTACTATTAATTAATCAAATGCTCGAATAAACCTCCATTCTCTTGCAATAATTGCATAGATGGTTGATTGTCAAAGGCGTAGTTTGATATAAATTTAATTGTGTAATTTGACACTTTCTCATTGGCAGATTATAAACATATGATATATGGTTGAAAAGCATTTTTGTGAAGAATTCAAAATGCGAGATGATAAGGAACTCTTGTGATGTAGTGCTAACGATGCAGATGGTGTTTGCAGGAGAATGAAGGTTTATTCGAGCATTTGATTAATTAATAGTAAAATTCAGTATAATATTAAATTTTATTTTTGTTGTTTTTGTCACTTTTATTATTATGATTTATGTTAATAATCAATAATATTGTTCTCTTGCTCTTGAAAGAGGTTTATTAAGTACTTGTTTTTCCGAAAAATAATCGATATCCACCTCGAAACTTTTATAAATGTTTATTGAATGAATATAGGTCTGTATCCTTAGATGTTAGAAGAAAGATGCACGCTGTAATATTTTTATAAAGTCATATCGCCTTTAATCGACTGCAGATTCTCAATAATCAATTTAGAGTTCAAGATTTAATTTCGTTCAAGTAATGTGTTACGTACTGCCACTCCAACGTCTTTTTATATTCCCTTTGTCAGAATGATCTCGGCCTCTTCAATCAAAATCTGGATATTTTTCTGCACTATTGCAGAATAAATCCTCTAGTAACTCTTTCCCATTCATAATATACCTTAAACCAATCTTTTTAAATTGTCCTGTCACTACTGTGTGGAAGTGAAACATGTGTATGTCAAAAAAAGCACGAAATAAACATAAATGCCGCGAGTATGAGATTCCTGAGAAGTGCATGTGGTAAAACGAGAAGGGATAAGATAAAGAATGAGTGTATAATGAAGGAGTGTGGCGAGAAAAAGACGATGACAGATAGG
Source organism: Vesta saturnalis (assembly GCA_036346205.1). NCBI lineage: Eukaryota > Metazoa > Arthropoda > Insecta > Coleoptera > Lampyridae > Vesta > Vesta saturnalis. Next base: position 3,934,577 of record JARFJB010000821.1, read on the forward strand.
TATAGAAGTAGTACACTACGTTGATTTGGCGGCCAGATTGAGACACTGAACAAGGCAAGATTAACGAAGAAAATATATGTGGGTGAGGTTAGAGGTAAGTCCGTGCCTGGTAGGCCGCGTAAAACTTGACTGAATGCAGTAGAAAGAAAGAAAGATAAGGAGTTTTAAAAATAAAAGGGCATGTCAGAGACAATATATGAATCTTACGGAAGCTAGAGAGGTATGCAGAGATAGGAAAGTATGGAGAAAGATTGTGAATGAAAAATAAATATGAGGCAGGGATTGTTTTGCCTACCCAGCAAGGAAATGACGTGAAGGTTATGTTGTGTAGAATCCATACAAAATCGCTAAGTATAGTTTTTCATTTTGACGTAAATGATGGGGTTGGACCAAGGGCAAGTAGAAGTTTTAAGCACTCCTAATTATAACATAGCATCTAACTCTTTGTCTGCTATCTGCTTAAGAGCAAAAGAAAGTAGATAGTAGCGCAGTTTAATTGGTTTATTCAAGGTTTGTATTTAGTGCTCGATTGAAGTAGTACAACCTGATTTCAAAGAACCCGCTTAAAAGATTATGAAGAAAAAGGTTTAAAGAGATATTGAGAAGAGAAAGATTCCCTGTTTTTTAGAACATACAGAAAAAGGAAATTTACCCACATCAGGTTTTCCCCAATCCTAACAATGGTTGCAAGATGATACAACCTTGATATGGGGCTATTCATAATGTAGGGAACCGTTTTAAACTTAGTAACACTTTATTGAAAACACTCAGAACAAAATCACACAGGAGTATTATTGTGCAAATGTAGAACGCTCCTTAATTATCAAGATATTCTTGCAAACGACGAACGAAGCTTGCCATTAATATATATGTGTGTATATATATATATATATATATATATATATATATATATATATACTTTAAAAGTTAATTTTAAATAAAATACAATTAATGATTATTAAATTGAACTTCTGTTCGTTCACTAAACCAATTTCTATATATATATATATATATATATATATATATATTAATTAAGTGATTAATATATATATATATATATATATATATATATATATATATATATATATTAATCACTTGATTGACAACATTAAAGTAAGTTGTTTAATGTATGCAGAATATGGAGCAGTGGTATGGTGTCCTTTCTATGCTGTTTACATTAGTGCTCTTGAAAGAGGTTTATTAAAGTACTTGTTTTTCCGAAAATATAATCGATATCCACCTCGAAACTTTTCTCATAAATGTTTATTGAATGAATATAGGTCTGTATCCTTAGATGTTAGAAGAAAGATGCACGCTGTAATATTTTTATACAAAGTCATATCGCCTTTAATCGACTGCACAGAGATTCTCAGCATAATCCAATTTAGAGTTCCAAGATTTAATTCTCGTTCAAGTAATGTGTTCCACGTACCTGCCACTCGAACTAACGTCTTTTTATATTCCCCTTTGTACAGAATGATCTCGGCTTACTCTTCAATCGAAGCTAATCTGGATATTTTTAACTGCACTATTAAGCAGAATAAATCGGCTCTAGTAACTCGTAATCTACCCATTCATAATATACCTTAAACCAATCTTTTTTAAATGTAGGTAAGCATTTAATCTTAGACTCTAAGTGGTAAATAATAATTTTTGTTTATTGTAAACTTGATACCGCTTGTTCTCCTCCTAAGTAATTGGGCGCAGTATGCCTGTTAAAGAAAGTATTCCAATAATGATAATAATAATAATAATAATATTATTATTATTATTATTAATAATAATAATAATAATAATAATAAAATTCATTAAAACTGCATAACTTTGATATATAAAGTTTTTCGAAATCTCTTTGAATAACTGAGATAGTGGGGGGTTCAAAATATAATAGATCACCCTGTACACATTTACCAGGAATTTGTTTGGACTTTTCCAAATAAAATAAACTTTCGTTGAAATTTTGAATATTTTTGATGCAGTTCATGTAGGATTAAGCCCTTAATTCAGCCTTGGTGCAATTCATGTTACCTAATGGATGGACTTAATTACTTCGAGAGATGAGGGATTAAGTTTGGTGCAATACATGTCGCCAAAATGCGGTCTATTAATTCAAATTAAAATTACATTCCGTGTTCATTTGCAACTATAAACTCTATCAAATGGAGTAGTAGGTCAATTATGCATGTCAATAAGGAAAACAATACTATAACAGTTAAAGTGCTGATTATGCAAAGATGCAAGAAATCAGTACAATATAAAACAAAGTGGCATTGTTCAAACAATGAAATGTGTAATAGTAAATGTTAATATAATCTTGTATATATAGCCCATAATTTGAATGTTCATAGTCACATTTATACTATTTATCCTACCATTATTTTGTTTCTTATTTATTTACTACCTGAGTTGAACAAAATAGTCTTAAATACCAAGAGAGATGAGTTTCTGCAGTACTGCTAAAGTGATAATCATAATATAACTCACTTCATTTCAATTCTAAACAATCCCACCTTAAAATTTTTAAATAAATCATATTTCTTTTTAAACGTTTTAGATATGCAAATGTAAACATTACTGCACCAGATTTTTCCCTTAAGGCCATCTTAAAGGGAAAGCGTACGGGAATAAACTTGAAACGAAATCGTAATTATCCCTCTAAAGTCTGTCCAGAAACGAAGCGAAGGAATAAGTTAAAATAGTTGATTTATTTTACATATAACCGGTACACGATTTTGTATTAAGTGCTTAATAGATTTCTTAAACTAGTTTTAGGATATACCGCTTCCATACTATAGCGTTACAACGTAAGTTATTTATCAATAACTGCTAATCCCTTAACAATGGGACGTACATGTTGTTGAGTTCTAAAGTAAAGATCATAATCTAATCAATATTACTTCAGTTTTAACTACCCAACGCCACTGGAATCTGCAAAACATGTTAATTTATTCCTTCGCTCCGTTTTTGGATAGATTATAGAAGTATTTTAACGAGTAATGGCAAACTTCGTTCGTCGTTTGCAAGACTATCTTGATAATTAAGGAGAATTCAATATTTAATTAAATAATTATTAAATAAACCCCTATATTTGCACAATAACACTCCCTGTGTGATTTTGTTCTGAGTGTCTTCAATAAAGTGTTACTAAGTTTAAAAACGGTTCCCTACATTATGAATAGTCCCATATCAAGGTTGTATCGTCTTGCAACCATTGTTAGGATTGGGGAAAACCTGATGTGGGTAAACTTTCTTTTTCTGTTTGTTCTAAAAAACAGGGAATCTTTCTCTTCTCAATATCTCTTTAAACCTTTTTCTTCATAATCTTTTAAGCGGGTTCTTTGGAATCAGGTTGTACTACTTCAATCGAGCACTAAATACAAACCTTGAATAAACCAATTAAACTGCGCTACTATCTACTTTCTTTTGTTCTTAAGCAGATAGCAGACAAAGAGTTAGATGCTATGTTATAATTAGGAGTGGTTGAAACTTCTACTTGCCCTTGGTCCAACCCGATCATTTACGCCAAAATGAAAAACTATACTTACCGATTTTATGTGGATTCTACATAACCTTCGCGCCATTCCCTTGCTGGGTAGGCAAAACAATCCCTACCTCATATTTATTTTTCATTCACAATCTTTTTCCATGCTTTCCTATCTCTGCACACCTCTCTAGCTTTCGCCGTGGGTGGGTGGATGCGTGCGTGCGTGCGTGCGTGCGTGCGGGGTGTGGGTGTGGGTGTCGGTGTGCGGCGTGCGTGTGCGTGTGTGTGCGCGTGTGCGTGTACGTGTGCGTGTGCGTATGCGTGTGGGTGTGGGTGTGCGTGTGAGTGTGAGTGGACGTGGGTGGGCGTGAGTGGGTGTGAGTGCGTGAGTGCGTTGATAAGTATGGGATCGATTAAACCAAACATACCTTAGTACAAATGTGCTTCTTGGAGAAGTTACAGCTCTTTAAAGTGATAAAAAATACTTTTAGCACTGGATATATTTCAGAAATGACCTGATGTATCAAGCTGAAAATGGAATACATCCACTTCGGAGGAAGCTGACTATTCCCAGTATATGAGCCATATTGCATATTGTAGAGGGCGCTGTTGACAGATTTTTTTGTATGTTTCTGTCATAATTTTCTTATGGCCAACACTTTCGGTACTGCAGGTAAAGTTTATGATGGAGAAGCTAATTTTACATAAAAAGGGTGTACTTGTTTCATAGGCACAAAATGTACCGTTATCAAGAAAAACGCACCTAAACGTTTTAATGTACCAATTTAAAGCTTTTCACGAAATACGATAGTATCAAGTTACCACTTGTCACACTGATATTAATGCACTTTTTAATAAAAATTAAATTGAAGTAAGTATTTATTAGATTTTATTGGCTGTTTATGAAAGATTCTCAAAATGGACGCCATTAGCGTTAATGTACTTTTGACAACGTTTAGCTAAATTTTGTCTAATATGGAAGAATGACTGAGCATTATTTCTAATCTCATTTCCAGCTTCTAGCATTTTTCTTGACAATTCCATTCTATTGCCGTTTGATTGTTTATAAACAATGGATTTCATATGACCCCATAAGAAAAAATCTAACGGATTGAGATCTGGACTTCGAGGTGGTCAGGGATGATTACTCTTACGTCCAATCCATCGTTGTCGAAAAGGGTTATTTCAATAATTTTGCACATTTTGAGCATAATGAGCAGGAGCACCATCGTGCATAAGCTACATATTGTTTCTCATGTTAAACGGAACATCTTCTAGTAAAGTGGGCAAAGTATTCTCCAAAAAGTTGAGATATCATTCTGCATTCAACGGAGTAGGAAGTTCACATGGTCCTATTAAAAAATCCCCGACAATTCCACGCCATATGTTAATTGGAAATTCGTGCTGAAAATGCCGCGTTCTAGCTGTACGGGGATTGTCTTCACTCCCTGTATGAGAATCGCGGGTATTAATTATGCCTCGACGGGTAAAGAGCACACGAAGAATATCAGGTCATTATTTTGTTTATTACGCAACCACTGATAAAAATTCAGTCTTAGTGGGAAATCAGTCGGCAACAACTCCTTTACATTTAAATGGTGATACGTATGCAGAAGTTGGGCACGAAAAACTCTATGTATGGACGCCCGGGGTACAGCTGTAATTACACATAACTGCCGAATACTGATTTCAAGATTTTCTTCAATTCGACGTAAAATATCTTCTCCCTCCCCAACGGGTAGAAAAGTTGGACGTCCAGCATGGTATCTCGCTTTAAAACTCCCATGTTCTTTTAATCGTTGGAATAAACTTTGAAATAATTTTCTGTTGGGTTGGCGATGATTTGGGTACAATTCATTATACCTTATTGCTGCAGCTCCTCCATTAAATTGCTCTTGGCAATAAGTCGCAATCTATCGGTCATCTCAGAGTTGGAAAATACATTGTAATGTGGCATTTTGCAATAATACAAGAAAAGGTATTCAGAGCGGGAACAAGAAGAATGAACGGAAATTTTAAGAACAACAATAAACTCGATAATAACTCAGTACAATAACAACAAAATGGTTTAATATAAAAGAACTGACAGATTACAATTTGCAAATAATGTAACAAATGCATTAATATTAATGTGACAATTGGTAACTTGATACTATCGTATTTCGTGAAAAGCTTTAAATTGTGCATTAAAACGTTAGGTGCGTTTTTCTGGAAAACGGTACGTTTTGTGGATATGAAACAAGTACACCTTTTTTATGTAAAATTAGTTTCTCCATCATAAGCTTTACCCTCAGAAACGAAAGTTTTGATCATAAGAAAAATATTGCAGAAACATACGAAAAAAATTTGTCGACATCGCCCTCTACAATATGCAGTATGGCTCATAAACTGAGAATATTCAGCTTCCTCCGAAGTGGGTGTGTTTCAATTTTCAGGTTGGTACATCATGTCATTTCTGAAATATACCCAGTGTTAAAAGTATTTCTTATCACTTTAGAGAGCTGTAACTTCTTCAGGAAGCATATTTGTACTAAGGCATGTTTGGTTTAATCGATCCCATTTGACCTAAGGAAGCTGTTGTTAAGCTGTATTTGGGACACCCTGTATATATAGGGTGCGGCATTAGTGCGTCGAAGTACGATATAACCGTTATTAAAGGAGATCTCAAAAAAAGTTTTTTTACAAAAATTATAAGCAAATTCAAACTTCACATTATAAAATTATTTTCGTATTTACAGGATGTTACATATTATCAGGGTGAACCAAACATACTTTTTTTTAAATGGGACACCCTATATATTATTTCAAATTTAGATTAAGCTCATCTCCCCCGTACTTCCAATATAGGGTTTCATTACATTATACAGGGTATTTCCAAAGTTATGCTCAATTGTAACGAAAATCATTCTCATTTCAATGTCCTGTATACCTAACAATAAGTTTTTCCAGGCATAACTTTTTGACAGTGGTACAGTGTTACGAGGAAGTTCTATTTCTTTATTACTGCAACAATTGAATATAGAGCAAGCCAAAACTCGAACACATGATTTTGTCAATTTTTTCGATTGAATCGCCCTGTATTTTATTTTAAAAAGTGAAAATACACTTTATATTCTTTCATTTTTATTAAGCACTCCGTGTTATGATTATCATCGGTGATAGCTCGAGTTAAAACCCATCAATTTTCTACATGTTTTAACGAGTGGTTTCATCGATTATTAATCATAACACGTGTTATATTTGGTAAGAGAATATAATGAACGTTAATAGAAAATATATTTTTTAAATTATTATAAGTTTTTGTTATGAACGAATAAGTTCAAAGGTAAATATGTAATTAAAAATTATTATTAATTTATATTTTTTAAAGTTTACAGTTTTAAACGATCTGTCACTTTGATAGTAAATATTACAGTTGCAATATAATCAAAACAATTATTTATTTCTTTAAAACTTTTTGTCACTTGACAGTAAATTATTTTATTCATTAGAATCATGTGACAGTCAACATGCGGTGATAAAATTATCACCGATTTGATAACCTATTCTGCGATTTTGTTTGTGTATTTTAACCAATGAAAGTAATCAAAAATGTACCATGCGGTTTACAAAAATTATAGGCAACTTCAAACTTCACATTATAAAATTATTTTCGTATTTACAGGGTGTTACATATTACCAGTGTGAACCAAACATACTTTTTTTTTAATGGGACACCCTATATATCATTTAAAATTTAGATTAAGCTCACCTCCCCCATACTTCCAATATAGGGTTTCATTACGTTATACAGGGTATTTCAAAAGTTATGGTCAATTGTACACGAAAATCATTCTCATCTCAACGTCCTGTATACCCTAGACAGAATAACCTAATAATAATTTTTTTCAGGCATAACTTTTTGACATTGGTACAGTGTTACGAGACAGTGCTATTCCTTTATTGCTGGACCAATTGAATATAGATCAAGCCAAAACTCGAACACATGATTTTGTCAATTTTTTCAAATGAATCACCGTGTATTTTATTTTAAAAACTGAAAATACACTATGTTCTTTCATTTTTATTAAGCACTCCCTATAGCTAAAATCGTTAATTTCTGAGATATTTTCAATTCAATAACAGAAAGAGATTTTTTTTAATTTTTGTTATAACAAGCCGTGAACAAATAAAAGTGTGACAAATTATTATAAAAAATTCAAAAAACATAGGTTATGAAGACAACATTCTTATAAAATTAATTTCATAATAATAAATGTTCAAAATGTCCACCGAAAACATCAATACAGTATTGAAGTCGATCTTCAAATTCTCGACTGACATTTCTTAACATTTCTACATTAATACTCTGGAATGCTTCTCGTATTCTATTCTTCATATGATCTTGTGTGGTTGGAGGTATTTGATACACACGGTTTTTCACATAACCCCACTTGAAGAAGTCAATTTTACTTAATTCTGGTGAACGAGCTGTCCATACAATGGGTCCTCCTCTTCCCACCCATCTTCCAGGAAAATGGGTATTAAGATGATTATGAATTAATCTAGTTTGATGTACCGGAGCTCCATCGTGTAACAACCACATTCTTTGACGAATGTTAAGAAGAACGTTTTCCAACAGTAATCATAAATGATTTTCTGACCATTCATTGTTCCATTGAAAAAATGTGGTCCAATTACGTGATCCCCAACTATACCACTCCAAACATTCAAAGACCACCTAGTTTGACTATGAGTTGCTATAAGATGGGGATTACTTGTCGAATAATAATGGAAATTGTGTCTATTCACAGTTCCATTTGTATGAAACGTGGCTTCGCCTCCAAAGAAGACAAAATCAAAGAAATCCGCCTGATTGTGAATTTGTTGTTGAGTCCATTCACAAAAATCAACCCTTCTGGGATAGCCATCTTCGAGTAACTCTTGATGCAACTGGATATGGTATGGGTGCATCTTATTTTTACGCAGTATTTATTCTTCGGACGGCCTCTCATTAATGTCATGGTGACGCGAGATATCACGTGTACTAACATGTGGATTAAGCATCACGTTAAATTAATTTCCCTCGTTAAGTACAGGTTTTGTCCTTTCCTTTTTTTTCATAAACTACTGAATCCGTGCGATTAAAACGATCTACTAACCTTTCCAATGTTATTTTCTTGGGTTGTCTTTGTGCGGGATATCCCTCTGTAAATTATTTGTGCTAATAAACAATTTTTCAACATTCCCCCAGTACTCACATCGTGCCTGTTATTCCTCAACAGGAAAGTTCATTTCAAACAGTATTTAAGTGTTTACAAATTAATAAACACTACACAATCTCAAAGAAATTTGTTAAATGACAAGCTACTAATTATTACTGAATAATATCTATCTATCATTTGTTCACGGCTAACTTGTTATAATAGAAATTGTTAAAAGAATCTCTTTCTGTTATTAAACTGAGAATATAATTCACATACCGCATGGTACATTTTTGATTACTTTCATTGGTTAAAATACACAAACAAAATCGCAGAATAGGTTATCAAATCGGTGATAATTTTATCACCGCATGTTGACTGTCACATGATTCTAATGAATAAAATAATTTACTGTCAAGTGACAAAAAGTTTTAAAGAAATAAATAATTGTTTTGATTATATTGCAACTGTAATATTTACTATCAAAGTGACAGATCGTTAAAAACTGTAAACTTTAAAAAATATAAATTAATAATAATTTTTAATTACATATTTACCTTTGAACTTATTCGTTCATAACAAAAACTTATAATAATTTAAAAAATATATTTTCTATTAACGTTCATTATATTATCTTACCAAATATAACACGTGTTATGATTAACAATCGATGATACCACTCGTTAAAACATGTAGAAAATTGATGGGTTTTAACTTGAGCTATCACCGATGATAATCATAACACGGAGTGCTTAATAAAAATGAAAGAATATAAAGTGTATTTTCACTTTTTAAAATAAAATACAGGGTGATTCAATCGAAAAAATTGACAAAATCATGTGTTCGAGTTTTGGCTTGCTCTATATTCAATTGTTGCAGTAATAAAGAAATAGAACTTTCTCGTAACACTGTACCACTGTCAAAAAGTTATGCCTGGAAAAACTTATTGTTAGGTATACAGGACATTTAAATGAGAATGATTTTCGTTACAATTGAGCATAACTTTGGAAATACCCTGTATAATGTAATGAAACCCTATATTGGAAGTAGGGGAGATGAGCTTAATCTAAATTTGAAATAATATATAGGGTGTCCCATTTAAAAAAGTATGTTTGGTTCACCTGATAATATGTAACATCCTGTAAATACGAAAATAATTTTATAATGTGAAGTTTGAATTTGCTTATAATTTTGTAAAAACTTTTTGAGATCTCCTTTAATAACGGATATATCGTACTTCGACGCACTAATGCCGAACCCTATATATATATATATATATATATATATATATATATATATATATATATATACTATACCATATATCACATAATACATTGTATGCATGAACGACAAAATTTTTTTGGAGATTGGGGGAGTATATTGCTAGTTTTCACTCATACCCTGAATGTCCTTGGTGTCACGGTAGTTGAGATATGATTTTTTTTAGTTATTTTTCAAAAATACCCGGCATCTGTCCGTCCTCAAAATCATCATAACTTTTCTTTTGTATCTGTAATTGTATAAAATAACTTTTGATATGTTGTGTAATCTATTTTTTATCTAAATGAATCTTTATTTGATACAGTAAAAATTACTTACAAGCTTTCAAAGTTTAAAAAAGAAGTAAATGTATGGAAAATTAAAATTTCTAAATTAATTGCAAAAGAAATTAAAAGCTATTATGCACTTAGCTTTGTTTAAAAAAGCTCCCGAGTTTATATGCTTCATGTCATACAAATAATTCTTCAGGGTTATCGAGCAGTCGAGCTAAGTGCATAATAACCTTTATTTTCTTTGCAATGAATTTAAAAGTTTAAATTTAAATTTTTTATACATTTACATATTTTCTAAAATTTTGCAAAGCTTATAAGTAATTTTTTGAAATCAATTGTATCAAATAAAGATTTATTTAGATAAAAAATGCATTAGACAACGTAGCAATTTATCATCAGATACAAATGAAAAGTTATGATTTTGAGACAGATCTATTTTGAAAATTGATAAAAAATCATATCTTATGAACAGGCTATGAGCGAAAATGAATACTTTTCAAAAATTGTGTTTCATCCTACATAGTATATATATATATATATATATATATATATATATACTATATATATATATATATATATATATATATATATATATATTGTTTCTATTTAGATTTCCACAAGTATTCATGTTTAAATAAGACAATTTTTCTTTAAAACTTGTGTAAATAAACGTAAAATTAATTCAACGTTTCGGGAACGTCCTTTGTTCCCTTTGTCAAGAATTTATTTGACAATTATAGAAATTGAAATAAGGTAACTATTTTTAACAAGTACAAAATATGAAACAAGGTAACTAATTTAAATTTAATCTGGACGAGTGTGTTTGACTTCGGGTAGTTGGTCTAGTATGTGATGTAGAAGGTGCAGAAGTGGGGACGCCAGGAATAGTCGCAGCATAAGTGTTTGAAATTTCTGGAAGATTTGGAGTTGGTTGAAATGTAGAATCAACTTGTTTAATGATATTCTTCCAAATTTGTGGCATTCTAGAAGTGTCATCTCGTTTATTGAGGGCGTTTGGTCTTCTTTCAATTTCAACTGCTTCTCTAATAATTCTTTCTTGTAAGGTATATAGAGGTGCAATTAAACGGATATTGTTGGTATTAATTTGGTGTCCTGTATCTAAATGATGTGTAGCTAAAGACGATGAAGGATTGTGCTGCTTAATTGCTAGTTGGTGTTCATCGGCTCTCGCATATAATATTCTGTTAGTTTGTCCTATATAAGTTCTTCGACAGTTATTGCACGGTATCTCATACACTCCTTGGGTTTCGTTAGGAATTTTGTCTTTGGGGTTTCTTAAAAGTTGGGACAAAGTTGAATGTGGTTTGAATACCGGTCTGAAGTCGTTTTTGGGAAATTTCTTTGCTATTCTGTCTGTAATTCCCTTTATATAAGGTAGAATAACAGGAATCTTTCGTTCATTGTTTGACAAGTTATTATTTCTTGGTCTTCTTATTTCGTTGGTAATTTTCAATATTTCTTGATCTTTGTATCCATTTTGAACTAGTATTTTATTAATAGTCTTCATCTCTTCCGTTCTAGAATTTTGGTCAGATAAGTGGTAAGAGCGGTATATCAAGGATTTCATAATGCTACGTAATTGACCAGGATGGTGATGCGAGAGAGAGTTCAAGTATCTATTCGTATGTGTTGGTTTTCGATAAACTTTGTGTGTAAATTTACCATTAGGAAGTCTTGCTATTATGGTGTCCAAAAAAGGGAGTGAATTATTTTCTTCAACTTCCATAGTAAATTTGATGTTGTTGTGAATGTTGAATATGTCCTAGAAAATGGTTCAAGTTTCCTTTTCCATGGGGCCAAACTACAAATGTGTCGTCTACATAACGAAACCAACATTTAGGTTTTAAATCTGCAGAATTTAAAGCAATGGTTTCAAAATGTTCCATATATACATTCGCAAAAGCTGGAGAGAGTGGCGAGCCCATAGGTGTTCCTTGAATTTGCTTGTAGAATTGTCCTTTGTATGTAAAATAGGTTGAGTGCATGCAGTGGTTTATCAATTTGAGTATGTCTTGGTTTATTGAGTGTTTTTCTTCTAGAATTTTCATCGTGTCTTCAATAGGTATTTTGGTGAAAAGTGACGTTATGTCGAAGCTAACTAAAATGTCATTTGGAGCCAAGGGTACAATTTTGAGTTTGTGTAGAAAATCATAAGAGTTTTTGATGCAGGATACAGCATTTTCACAAATCGGTTGAATAACTTTGGCTAGATAACGAGCAAGGTCATGAGTCGGAGAATTGAATGCACTGACGATAGGGCGTAATGGCCAGTTTTCCTTATGTATTTTTGGGAGTCCGTATATTTTGGGGATTCTTGAACTCTTCTCTCTTCGAATTAGTTTCTGTTTTGTTTCTTTGTCTAATTTTGTAGAATTAATGATAGATTTTATTGTTTTTTCTATGTAGGTGGTAGAATTGTACTGATTTTTCTTATATTCTGAAGAAGTTAGCAGTTCAGACATCTTGTGGTGATAGTCTTTAGAGTTGACAATGACAGTGGCGTTTCCTTTGTCAGCGGGTAGTATTAATATTTGGTCGTCATTTTTGATTTGGTGTAACATTTGGAGGTCTTGTTTCGTGATATTTAGTTTGGGAAGTTTGCAGTTCTGAAGAATGTGTGCTACGTTGAGTCTAATTTCGTCAGCTACCGTAGATTCTGTATCTTTTAAGGCGTATTCTACGTTGGTGATGATGTTTTCTACGGGAATCCGTTTAGGAGTGATGGCAAAATTAAACCCTTTACCTAAAACATTTAGAATATTATTATTAAGTTCTTTGTCACTTAAATTGTGTACTGTCCTTAACGGTTCTACATTATTTGCCTGCGATGTATGAGACAGACGTTCAAATTTTTGTTTCTGTCGGTTAGTTTTTATCATCAAGGACGATTCTACAGTAATTTCAATGATACGATCTACCGTATCGAATATGAAAGGGTGAATTTTGATAGCATGTAAAGTTTGGAATGTGTCATAAAAGGTACGGTTGAGATAGTAAGTTTAGCCCTTTCATTGGCAATCGCTTTTCTTAAAAGGGCAAGGCTTGTTTTGAATAAAATCTTATAAGAACCATTAATGTCTGGTCTTGGTTTCAATTTAAATCCCTTGGGTATTATTTTATCGTCACGACAACGCTTTAATATATATATATATATATATATATATATATATATATACAGGTGTTTCATTAAGGCTGGCCACCGGCCATATTTCAGAAACTAGTGGACATAAAAAGTGGAGAAAAAATTCATTATAAAAGTCACGAGAAAATCCTGGAAATTATTTTAAGTTCCGTAATTCATCGCAAGGCGCAATTGAAAATTAAAAATAAAATTATAAATTTCTCCGAAAATTCCCACATTAAGGCATACCTTTGGTAACATCGTTAGAAAGCTTAGACAATCTGCATCATTTTGGTCTAAGGCTCATTGGCGTACCGACCTTAATAAGAGTGGGGAAGCTATTGAATGTGTAATCATTTAAATCGCTGTTATTTTTAAACGACTTATCCGATTGTAGTAAACCTAGGCTTGTTTAGAAGAAAAAGGTAAGTACTTTTAACTGTCGCATCCATTGGTACTCGATAGCTCATAATAAAATTGTTAGAGGGCGCAATTTGTAATAATACCAGTATTTTTGATTTTATTCAAAAAATTAAATCATACGGTATAATTATGACATCATAAGCGGAAAGTAGCTTAAATTTGTAACAAAAACGTAAATAACGCAATTTGATATCTTTATTTGTTCCAGAGTTATGGCGAAAAGAAGACTTTTAACCATTTAATTTAATAATTGATTGTTGCTATGGTTTCTTAAGGTGTATAGGTTGGATTAGTAATGAGGAATCTGCATTTATCATAGTCTGTGCCTCCTTCACACTCTATCTAGGCTTAGGACTAGTCCAAACTAAGCAAATTGCAAAATTTGGAGCGTGTTTAGAGGCCAACGGCCATAACAACGATATCAAAGTAATGATTGATTTTGTTTTAAGAAACTTTTTAATAGAATGGTAAAAATCATGAACAACTGTTAAAAAACAAGTGAAAAGCTATAAATGTTCAAATTGACGGCCGTTTTGTAAAATACAACTATTAATTCTTCGTCTGGTACTGAAACAGCTGTTTCGATTTCGTCTCGTGGAATCGAATTTATTGCAACTTCAATTCGGTGAATCATGTCCTCTCGGTGGTTGGTCTCCTTTCGTAAACAATATCTTTTATTCTTCTACAAGTAGAAATCTAATACAGTTAAATCCGGGGATCTAGGTGCCCACGAAACAAACTACCTTCCCATCCAGCGATTTGGGTATCTAACATTTAAGAAATCACGGACTCTTCGGGAATAGTGAAGGACATCCATCATGTTGATACCACAGGATGCTCTCACGTCAAGGGAATGTCTTCTCAAAGATTGGGCAAGTCATTTTGTAAAAGTTTAAATAAGATTCACCATTTAGGTGTCCATGAAAAACAAATGGTCCGATAATTCTGTCACCTAAAACACCACACCACAAATTTACACTCCATCTGTTTTGGTGATCCACTTCGCGCATCCAGTGAGGATTTGTTTGCGACCAATAATGCATATTGTGCAAATTAACTCTGCCGCAGCTAGTAAAAGTAGCCTCATCGGTCCATAAAACTTTGGAAAGGAATCGAAGATTTTCACTACACATGTCTCTCAGCCAATAGCAATAGTCGAGCCGCCTGTCAAAATCAGTGTCTGATAAAGCCTGGTGTAAAACTAGATGATAAGGATGCAGCTTAAAATCCCTTAAAATTCTGAACACAGAAGCAACACTTACACCTAGTTCTGTGGAAATCTCCCTGATGCTTACGTGAGGCTCCGATTCTACGTACGCAAGAACATTAATACTATTGTCTACATTTCTTATGCGACGTCTTCTGACAGGAAGTGGAATACGTCGTACATTTCCTGTTTGTCTTAAACGTGTTGCCATTCGCCGAAACACTTTTCTAGTGTAGTGCCTTCGATCAGGATAACTGATAGCGTATTGTCGTTCCGCAATAGCTGAATTTTGAAAACATTCATAATACACGACAAGCATGTCGTAAGCCTCGGCATTGGTATACGACATTTTTGAAAGATAGCACTAATTTCTGATAAGGTACAATGAAACCCAAAACTAATGAAGGAAAAAATTTTTACAACACAACATCAATCAAAATTAAGTAAGTTGACAACTTTTTCAATTTATTTACCTCCATGGAAACGAGCCGACTTTGTTCGCAGCAAATTAGATTATTATTTTAAAACACACCACATTAGAATTATGCCTTAGAAGTTTTATATGATGTTATAAACGTAAAGAAGAAGAATTAATAGTTGTTTTTTACAAAACGGCCGTCAATTTGAACATTTATAGATTTTCACTAGTTTTTTAACAGTTGTTCATGATTTTGTACCATTCTATTGAAAAGTTTCTTAAACAAAAATCAATCATTACTTTGATATCGTTGTTATGGCCCGTTGGCCTCTAAACACGCTCCAAATTCTGCAATTTGCTTAGTTTGGACTAGTCCTAAGCCTAGATAGAGTGTGAAGGGAGGCACAGACTATGATAAATGCAGATTCCTCAATACTAATCCAACCTATACACCTTAAGAAACCATAGCAACAATCAATTATTAAATTAAACGGTTAAAAAGTCTTCTTTTCGCCATAACTCTGGAACAAATAAAGATATCAAATTGCGTTATTTACGTTTTTTGTTACAAATTTAAGCTACTTTCCGCTTATGATGTAATAATTATACTGTATGATTTAATTTTTCTGAATAAAATCAAAAATACTGGTATTATTACAAATTGCGCCCTCTAACAATTTTATTATGAGCTATCGAGTACCAATGGATGCGACAGTTAAAAGTACTTACCTTTTTCTTCTAAACAAGCCTAGGTTTACTACAATCGGATAAGTTGTTTAAAAATAACAGCGATTTAAATGATTACACATTCAATACCACTCTTGTTAAGGTCGGTACGCCAATGAGCCTTAGACCAAAATGATGCAGAATTGTCTAAGCTTTCTAACGATGTTACCAAAGGTATGCCTTAATGTGGGAATTTTCCGAGAAATTTATAATTTTATTTTTTAATTTTCAATTGCGCCCCCTTGCGATGAATTACGGAACTTAAAAATAATTTCCAGGATTTTCTCGTGGCGACTTTTATAATGAATTTTTTTCTCCACTTTTATGTCCACTAGTTTCTGAAATATAGCCGGTGGCCAGCCTTAATGAAACACCCTGTATATATATATATATATATATATATATATATATATATATATATATATATATGACAGAAAAAGTGCCAGGCATAGTGCCAGCGATAGAGGACACTAAAATAAGAAAAGTTCCTATGAACTTAGGTCCGTAACTTCGTATAAAAGATATAGGGTCTTAAAGTTTAATTATTTTATTGTTTTTTTTTAATATCTTTTTGCAATGATGTAATAATCGGACGAAATTTTGTATACAGGGGATTTTTATCACGCAGAATTGAAATATGACCTTAGTTTTCTTTATTACTGATAGAGGTGCACATACAGGTTTCCATCTTGTTTGAATGGGTCCTAACTTTTTGCCTTAACACTGTATGTCATTTTCGACTGGAAAATTTGTTTTCATCTTTTCTGCTTCAGAAAGGTATACCTTATTGAAGTCGCTTGGACCAACGGTTTACGAGAAAATGCATCCGATGCATGCAAATTACAAAAGCGCCAAAGTAACTTATTTGCAAAACAATGATATAACACTTTAACAATTAAATTTTAATAGCAACAATGAAGGGCAGTGATAAAAAAACATTAAATTTTAGAAGATGTTCAAATTGTTGTCCTTGTACTGAATACATTTTCAATTCTTCTTCCTAAGGATTGACGGCATCTTTGAAATATTGCTGGGTTATTACGGAATCTATCTGCGGATTCCATAATTCTTATCCATAGTTGTTCTTCATTATGTATTTCTACAGAATAAACATCATTTTCATGAATCCCAAAATGAAAATCGAGGATTAAGGTCGACTACGAGCTGGCCAGGTACAGGTCCCCTCGACCAATCCACGTATTTCAAATCTCTATCCAAAATTCCTTGCCATTCGAGAAAAGTGAGCTGGCGTGCATCATGCATGTAACGCATTCTACCAATAATAGCCAATGGAACATCTTTTAATAACGTATTTAGTTCATTCTCCAAGGAATTTCGATACAGTTCACCTGTCAATCGATTGGCCAATTGAAACGGGCCAATTAAGTAATTGTCATTATATCTGCCCACACATTAATAGAAAACCCATATTGGTGACTTCTAATTACGGTTTTGCAAATAAGTTACTTTGGCGCTTTTGGATAATTTGCACGCATCCTATGCATTTTTCTCGTAAACCGTTGGTCCAAGCGACTTCAATAAGGTATACTTGTCTGAAGCAGAAATGATGGGAAAACAAATTTTTCCGGTCGAAGATGACATACAGTGTAAGGCAAAAAAGTTAGGACTGATTCAAACAAGATGGAAACCTGTATATGGCGCCCTCTACCAGTAATAAAGTCGTCATATTTGAATTTTTCGTGATAAAAAGCATCTGTATACAAAATTTCGTCCGCTTATTACATCATTGTAAAAAGATATTAAAAAAAAACAAAAAAATAATTAAACTTCAACACCCCTATATCTTTTAAACGAAGGCGTTGCGGACCTAAGTTCATAGGAACTTTTTTTCTTATTTTAGTGTCCTCTATCGCGTGGCACTGTGCAGGGCACTTTTTGCTATGTCACCCTGTATGCAGGGTGAGGCATCTAAGCTCCTTCGGTTTGTATACGAAAAATGGTAAAATATTTTTTTTAATTATAGCGTAGGTTCATTAGGAGCACGTTTTAAAATTATTTTCGAATATGCAGGGTGGTCCATAAAAATTTTACGCATCAAAGTTATGAAAATTTAAATGGAACACCCTATATATGATGGCATATTTCGATTCTGTGTACTAAATAAAGGTCACTTACTGTTATAGTCCCTATACCTAACTCCACCTGTTGCCGAGATATTTCATTATTTGTGAGAATGTAGATCGAAATTCAAAAGAACTTTCTGTTTTACATACTCCAGGATTTTTTTTCAAATGTTTTTCATTGTTTACTGAAAGCATCAAACTTTAAAATCCACCGAAGTTATTATCATAAATTTATACTGGGTGTATAAAAACTCAGTTACAGTTTTGACCAACATTAAAGCCAATTAACTTCCTTATTTTGAATGGAACACCCCGTATTTATCACCATATTTTTATTCTAATTTTAATTCCCTACAAAACTGTATTAGGGTTCCCTATACCTATCTCTTACAGATTTTTTGTAATTTAGGATTTTCTAATTTAAACATTAATTTTATGTCATTTTTTACTCGATTTTTTATGAGCAGATTTTGATGAAAAGCTTTTATTGCTCGAGATAATACAACCGTTTGACTAGGCTTTCCTTAACAATGACTGAAAGACGTTAATAACTGGGTAAATAGCAAAAATATTGTTTTATTGAACAAACGCAGCTTAACAATGACTGAAAGACGTTAATAACTGAGTAAATAACAAAAACATTGTTTTATTGAACAAACACAGCTTAACAATGACTGAAAGACGTTAATAACTGGGTAAATAACAAAAACATTGTTTTATTGATCAAACACAGCCTTGATAAGTGAGCAACTTCAACGTTCCAACAAATGTTCAAAATGATTTCCGTTCCTTTCAATACATAAACGAACTCTCTCTAGGAAAGACCTAGACCCACCTAATAAAATTTTATGTGACAGTAAGACCGTCAAAGCCTGCTTTTCAAGAACAAACTGCATGAAATTATTATTGGAATAGAAAATCCTAAATTACAAAAAATCTGTAAGAGATAGGTATAGGGAACCCTAATACAGTTTTGTAGGGAATTAAAATTAGAATAAAAATATGGTGATAAATACGGGGTGTTCCATTCAAAATAAGGAAGTTAATTGGCTTTAATGTTGGTCAAAACTGTAACTGAGTTTTTATACACCCAGTATAAATTTATGATAATAACTTCGGTGGATTTTAAAGTTTGATGCTTTCAGTAAACAATGAAAAGCATTTGAAAAAAATTACTCGAGTACGTAAAACAGAAAGTTCTTTTGAATTTCGATGTACATTCTCACAAATAATGAAATATCTCGGCAACAGGTGGAGTTAGGTATAGGGACTATAACAGTAAGTGGCCTTTATTTAGTCCACAGAATCGAAATTTGCAATCATATACATTTTGTCCAAGATAAGGATCCTCACCATGGGAATCTCAGTACTTGTTGGAGATACAGCTTAGGTTAAATTAGGAAAAAGTTGTGTTCTTTGATGCTTATTTACATGCCGTTTAGAAACTTGAAAAATTTTCATGCCCTGCTGAGATATTTGGAAAAAACGGGAATTTGACAATATCGATTTTATTTTTTTCTGACTTTATTTGCAGAAATATCAAAAAACTAACAACACTTTCTCATTGGCACTTTTAAGGTACTATATGATGGTATTTTTAGATTTTATATCCGACGTTTCGTTTTCAAGAAACCATCATCAACTTTATTTTTATATGGCCCGAAAAAATGTACACCCTGTATCTAATTCCATTTTTATTACAAATTCAACGATGTATCACATGCCATATTTTATTTAGTTAAAAGGAAAATTAATTGCATTTTTCTATTTCTTATAAGTATTTTAAGAAGGCGTTGCAAACAAATACTTTGTCGTCATTACCTGTCACCGATTCTGTCACTTAATATTATGATAAAATTGTAATTATCCTTGTTGTTACCCTGTTTGCCGAGTTGTTGTTTTAGAGTAATTGTCGGTATTTTTACTGTTGTCGTTATTGTTGTTTATTGTTGAATAGTTAATATTGTGCATTTATCGTCGAATATGCCGGGTGAGCATTATAGCCATGAAGAAAAGTTTGATATGCTAACGTGCTACATTTTGTGCCACAAAATGATGTAAATTCGGCAGCAATGTATCTTAATACATATTCAGAAAGAAGGCAGCCATGTAAGTCCATTTTCTTAAAGCTGGCTCGAAATTTAAAAGAATATGGTTCATTTAAAAAGCCTATTTTAACTCGAAAAAAGGAGTCTTTAGAAGAAACCCAAAATAATGTTTTACAAGCAGTTGTTGAGAACCCTGGAATATCAACTAGGCAAATCAAAGATAATGTAGGAGTTGCCAAATCCACAGCTTAATTTATTTTGCGTAAAATAGATATCACCCTATAAATTTAGGATTTGCCAAGGACTTAAACCAGGGATTTCGAACGGCGCCGGCATTTTTGCGAGTGGTATACACGCGCGTGTGAAGAAAATTTAAATTTCCTTCAAAAATAATATGGTCCGACAAAGCATGGTCACTAATAATGGTATCTTCAACCGCCGCAATACGCATTACTGGGCTCAACAAAATCCGCGTGTTAAGAAAATATCGAGACATCAAGAACGTTTTGGGTTTAATATGTGGTGTGGAATTTTAGGAACTAAAATCCTAGGTCCATTTTTACCATAATTCATTAACCGGAGAACGATACCTTCATTTATTGCGAAATGATTTAGAAGACTGTTTAGATAATTTACCTCTGGCACAGGTCAATAGCTGTTGGTTTCAACAAGACGGTGCTCCTGCACATAATTCTAGGCAAGTTCGAGTATCTCTCGCGGCGATTTCCTGGAAAGTGGATTGGAACCTCTAGTGAAGTGTCTTGGCCAGCGTGATCCCCGGACTTAACCCCTCTGGACGTCTTCATATGGGGTTTTGTTAAAACCGAGTTTTCCAATATTCTTTTGAATCTGAACAGCAGTTACGAGAATGTGTAACGGCCGCATTTAACAGTATTACACCAGAGATGTTACGTGATGTTTTAAGCTCTACAGTTAGAAGATCATACTTATGCTTAGAAAATAACGGAAACCTGTTTGAACACCTGCTTTGAATTAAATATAAAATGCGTTAATTTCTTTGTTTTCGTTACTTAAAAAAAACTTCATTACTCGCCTACTTAAAAATACCTATAAGAAATAGAAAAAATGCAATTAATTTTCCTTTTAACTAATAAAATATGGCATCGTTGAATTTGTAATAAAAAATGGAATTAGATACAGGGTGTACATTTTTTTCGGGCCATATAAAAAAATAAAGTTGATGATGGTTTCTTGAAAACGAAACGTCGGATATAAAATCTAAAAATACCATCATGTAGTACCTTAAAAGTGCCAATGAGAAAGTGTTGTTAGTTTTTTGATATTTCTGCACATAAAGTCAGAAAAAAATAAAATCGATATTGTCAAATTCCCGTTTTTTCCAAATATCTCAGCAGGGCATGAAAATTTTTCAAGTTTCTAAACGGCATGTAAATAAGCTTCAAAGAACACAACTTTTTCCTAATTTAACCTAAGCTGTATCTCCAACAAGTACTGAGATTCCCATGGTGAGGATCCTTATCTTGGACATACATATAGGGTGTTCCATTTCAATTTTCATAACTTTGATGCGTAAAATTTTTATGGACCACCCTGCATATTCGAAAATAATTTTAAAACGTGCTCCTAATGAACCTACACGATAATTAAAAACAAAGATTTCAAAATATTTTACCATTTTCGTATACAAACCGACAGCTTAGATGCCTTACCTGTATATATATATATATATATATATATATATATATATATATATATATATATATATATATATATCGCTATACTAGTATATCCACTAAAAAATATATAAATCTCAAAATTAAAAAAACATGTTCATGTGTTAAAATATCTCATGAAATATAGGTGCTGCTACTTGGTAATGTAATGTAATTTTACAACACCTTTTTCTTATGTAAAGTTAGTAATTACGGTGATTTATAGATTCACTTTCTGTTGAACACACGGACACGAATACTGCCGCAGATGTAGACACAGACACACACTAAATGGCTTTCAAAACTATTGAAAACGTGTAAATCCGTTGAAAACTAGAGATCGATTTTTTCACGAAAACTTTACTTATGGTTGCCTGGCGCATACGAAAGTAAAGACATACAGCAAAAAATTGTGTTAACCCCATATGGTTTATTCTTTGATAATGGCACAGTCTGTTCTTATGCCTAAAAAAAACTACTATTCTGTAGCTATTCTTATTCATATATCAGAGTATTTTTCATATTATTAATTGCACTTGAACTAACTTGTTACCATATTCTTGGGAGGCAGTAATTTTTATTACTTAATTATTGAATATCGGCCACTTGGCTCTTATCTTAATAAATTTTTAAATTACAGTAGCGCGTTTTCCTAATTATAGTGCCATATTTTACAAACTTAATAATAGTAATAAGATCCACAATACCATACCTTCAAGAGGCACGTTTTCTTTGTCATCCAAATAAAAAAAAATGGAAGCTGAGTTATTAGGTGCTATAAGATTGTATCAAGTTTAATACATAATAAACTATCTGAAGAGCGTTCTATATAATTATCTTCTTAGATATTATTTATACATACACCGCCAGATTTTTTCTTTTTTACCTGATACCTCTAACGTAATGCAATAATAATTACATCTAACATCATCGATACAAATTTCAATATTAAATCAAGATATGTATAACGGTCATTGAACTCTTTTTCCCGTAAACTTGTCTAATACTCTGATTAAAATTAGACAAGTTTACCGGAAAAAAGATTTGACAGAATTACTAACAAATTCTTAATATTTGCATAAGGCAATTGTAGCGTAAATAATGTTAAGGAACGTAACGCCTCTATTTTAATTAATTTAAAGATTTTAATCTTTCATTCTATAAAAAATTGAAATAATAATTACCACTTTCTGCTAAGTAAATTTTTATGCTAATACCTGTTTCAAAGTAATGTTAATTGTTAAGAAACTGAATTTTTTGTTTAGTTTTCAATTGTTCAATAGTTTTTTAATTTTTCCAAAGTAATTAATGCATAATTTATAAGTTCGTTATCCAAATATGTGGGTAAATTAATGTAAGTGAAATGCGTAGTTTTTAATTGCAGTAAAGGAATGTATTAATTAATATTGATTAATCAAAACAATTGAAGATCTATACGTAGAGATCAGTAATATTTTTAGAATGCAATTTAAACCCTTTTAAGGTACGTGAGATACAACGTTTTTTTTTAAATAAATTTTGAAGTGATAGGTGTGCATCAGAATGGAAGAAAGTGAAATTAGGCAGTATGTAACAAAGCTCGACAGGTATGAATAATAAGTTACGCATTAATAAAATTTAAATGAGGTAACTACTACTAATTAATAAGTTATTATAATGCTAAATTACATTTTCATTCCTTTTTTCTTTTGTATACGATTGTTACATTTCCATACTTAATGGTCTATTATTCCCATCATTCTGTTTGCGTTATTAAATAATTCCTTTCAAAATAGATTAAATAATGCAAATGCATAAGTTGCACGGATTCTGTAATGATTTTTAATTCAAAACGTACTTGCAATTATACAGTTGCTGCAATATTAAATCATCCGTAGTAGATACATTCCGATTACATATAAAAAGTGAATTTAGTTTTACATACATTTTTGTTAGTTTAGTTAAGCGTAACTTTCATTCTGACGTTTTGACACGTTTTGGATTATTATTTATGGATAATGCATTTTATGCTCTTCGAACATGAAATGTATATTACACAATATTAGAAGTATGATCATGAAATTTACATGGTCAAGTTTACAATTATTAAAATGCATTAATAAAACTATATGTGAATGTGAACGTAATTTATTACCTAGTATTTTTTTAACGCCTGAATTGATTAATTAAATCCTATAAAGGATTTTTGCATATCCACTTATACCTATGGTTGATTTTTTTTTAAATTTAATGGATTTCATTAATAAACATTTTTTAGTTACTCTGATAACTAAAAACGACCTACTAAAAGTTTGAAAGTATGCATATTAAACATATTTAAATCTTCGCTGTTTGATTATTTTGTTAGATAAACTGCGGGTTATACTCCTTTGTAAGAAAAATATGCCGCATTTACAAATAACATAAAATGGAGTAATATATTTTTTCCAACGAAGATCTAATTACTGTTGCATTGCGAACAACGCGAATTGTTTTGTTTAATTAAAAATAATGCCTACAATTATTTACCAATGACAAAAAGAATTGTTTGTTTAAAAATACCAACTTTTAAATCTCAAAAAAACCATTGTTTCAGGCCTAGGTCGGCAAAACATTAAATTTTTACCTTCCAACCTACGTTTTTCAAAATTTCGCCAAGATCGACCATGTTGTCATGCGCGCACACATACGTGTGTGCGTCGTGGGTGCGTGTGCGAGTGTATATAGGGTGATTCACGTCGATGGTACCTTAGACGTTTACGGAAAACGAGACATGGGATCTCTTTGAAAATTTGGTCACTTGCAAGGCTGGCTCGGATCTATCGATCTAAAATATTTTCAGCGTTGCGACGTTGCCGCTTATGTGGAAAGTGGCATCAACTTTGATATTTTTAATGAGACGCCCTGTATATTATTACATTTTGGGTGCATACGTGGATACGTGGAGGTGTCTGTCGTGCGCATGTATTGTGTGTGTGTTTGTGTGTTTGTGCGTGTGCGTGTGTGTTCGCGTGCGTACGTGCGGTATTGTGTATGTGTTTAGTATCCACGATAACTCCAGAACGACAACAGGTACCTACTTTCGTGTTTATCAAACACTTCTGAAGCAGCTGTATATTTCAAAGATCTAAATTCCAACTTATTGACCTTAAGCATATCGATTAATTATGTTTTATCCATTTTTTAAAGAAAAGTTAATTTTATATAACTTTTCTTTATAACGTTTCTCAATATAAACCAAAATAAGTCTAAAAATTAATTAAATAGGATTGAAAATGCTTATATTGTATTATCGATATTTTATAGATATGGGCGGCTTTGGAGTTTTTGTCTATCTGGCATGAAGTTTTAAACGTCTGATAGATTATTGTTTTTGATTGTATGAACGAATTGAAAAAGTGGTTGTTTAATTATCCTAACAAGATTATTATTATTAAAATTATTTCAGTCTTTTAGTTTCCGCTTGTAGGTTGGAAGGTCGTGAACAGAAATTTAGTTTAGCTCCACTAATTTTCTGTTCATGTTCACAGCTGTCGTACATATGAGAGCCTTGTGGCACGTTCAGTGCTGCCAACTTGATTTTCTCCCGTGTTTTCTTGATCGCGTCAGTTTTGATTTTGGTTTTAATTGCGGAACGATACGTTGACGCTGGTAGGTTAAATTTTCTTTTTAGTCTTCTTGGGCATGGGCATAGCTTTAATGTTGGGAAATATTCCGCCCTGCGCGGTTGTGACTCCAGAGAGCAATTTGTTGAATTCCTCGTCGTTTCAGGTAGCGAGCTTGGAGGTGACGTGATATGATGCGATTCTTGCCGGCTAACTCGAGAGGTACGTTAAGTTGGTCCCCCTTTGTATTGTTTAAGTTGTTTGCACTTCCTTGCACGACGTGCCTGTTCTTTTGAACCACTAAGGCCTGAAAGCCACCAACGCTAACACACCACTTTAATAAAATTAAGTTTTTTTGTACCTTTCCATTACACTTATGTTGCGCCATTATGCGCCACTAAAGGTTTGGATTTCACTACCTAAGAAATAATCGATTGCGAACATTACAAACTGTTCCTCCCCTCTTTTAATTTATTGAACGTTTTTTATGTTGTTAGATTGCATTCGTTCTGCACTTCAACGCACCACAGTTTTTTTGCACTATTCAGTTTGCTAAATTTTGAACAAATTGCGGTCCTGCACCTTAGCCCCCACCAACCTCAATGAAGGTGAGTCTTTTCTTTACGCTTTGCTTACACTGTATACACAGCTAAAAATTTGGATTGCATCTCCGATACGATTATCGGAGATGCAATCCATTACAAACTGCTCCTCCCCCAACTTGCATTCATTCCGCACTACTATGCACCACATTTTATTTCTTTTCCGCTGTTCACACTACTGAGTTTTGAACAAATTGCGTTCCCACGCTTTAGACCTTCCTGTTCAACAAAATTGAGTTTTTTCGTTACTTATCGCATGCACTCATATTGCACAGTTATAGTTTTAAACTGCACTTTCTAAAAAGAATTCTTTTTTCCGTTTGTACCATTCAGTCTGGTAAATTATGAGGAAAATGTGTTTCTAGATATTAGTCCAGCACTTTAACAAAACTGAGTTTTTTCGTCCACGACTAAAATTGTTGATTGCACTTCTTAACAATTGTCCGAAAATCAATTCAGAACATTACCGACCACCACAATTCTTAAACAAATTAGTGGTGGTAGATTGTTTTTGTTTGCATTATCATCTACCTCTACATGGTAGATGATTTTTTTCACAACCGGAAGGACTACAAAAATTCAGATACGATATTTACAGTTTGATGGCATTTTAGATTGCACTTCTAAAACTGTCAGCTTACCAATTCAAAATATTATTAAGCGGACGTTTACATTGCACCGTTGTATACCATTTTGATTTAACA
This sequence comes from Vesta saturnalis, assembly GCA_036346205.1. Classification (NCBI taxonomy): domain Eukaryota; kingdom Metazoa; phylum Arthropoda; class Insecta; order Coleoptera; family Lampyridae; genus Vesta; species Vesta saturnalis. The sequence continues at coordinate 3,961,429 of JARFJB010000821.1, forward strand.
TTTCTTAACAAAAAAAAATGCTAGGTTGAGACACAATTCGAATGCATTTTGATTGTTCTGCCTTGAGCATCTGGATAAAACGTGATAATTAAAAAAATTAGATATAATGCAGTTGTGGTTTAATGGATTCATTATTTCTAACTCTGGTACCTAAAGGGAAAGTTATTGCCTTCGTTCAAAAAATTCCAAATAAGACTGAGACCGGCAAGCAATGAGATAGATAAGTATGGACAAATTCAATAACTCAAAAAGTATTAACATTTTAAAAATGCAAAAATAGATGTAATAAAAATGCAAACTTTCACGATTATCAATCAAAAAAAACAATATGGTACGTCTTAATTTCAATTTGGACCGTTTGTAGGTTTAGGTTTTTTGATGTTTTTCCTAAACCTCGAGATAAATGTTTCACGAAATAAGTATGTTAAGTTATCACAGCATTTCATTGATTTAACCTGTATAATTTACAGTTTCAATTGCTCACCTCTAAACTTGGCAGCGGCGGACGCTGCCGTTTGAGTGAAATAGTCCGCTGAGAGACAATCGGTTTTGTCTACTCAATAACGATTTTGACATTTTGTGATCATACATATAGTCGAATCATTTTAAGCATGTAAGCACAAACAACATATTATTTTTTCATGCGCGGGACGCGACTCATACCAAATTCCCCCGCGCCGGTACAACACCATCTACCTATCCCTGCATATACATTCCGTTTTAACGATTACAATCCTTAAATATTAACAGAAAATTATTTCTTTGTTGGATTTGTTATGGTGTAACTAGATATTTAATTAATATATAAAGTTTTTAGCTGTGGATACTTTTACTACTTTGAAAATTGTTCACAACTTGACAGGTTATAATTTGATTGAATTTTGTAAAATTTGTTTTTTTGGATTTTAACATTTTTCATGGTTAGCCTTCGTCCGTTAGAGGGTGTTCTGATTTGTCATTTTCAATACAGTTTAATAAAATTTAATCTATTAAAGATCTAGCGAATTTGTACTGCAATAAAATTAGATTTCGTAGTTGGCTTTTTCATATACGTTCCCTAACTATTATGGCATGCTTATATTTGGGATTTCAGATTTCATATATTTATTTGATATCTTAATTAATTTAAAAAAAAAATGACCATTTACTGAAGACGACATCTGTGATTGTTATCGAAACGTTTAAATTTGAAAACAATTAGTAAAAATAACCGATTTCGTACCCAATAGATATGTATGTAGGGGTAATGATACATTTTTACGCATCTTTTAACATTATTCTTTTTTTTTAATAGTAACCTCATAATGCTGTAAATTATTTTTCACCAATCATGTGCACAATGTTGTTTGAATTTTTCAAATTCGCTTAAGTGTTTCGGAGATATTTGTTTGTTTAAGAGATTTAATGCATTCTAGGCGTAGTTTCAAAATTTAATTACAATTTCAAATACAACATAAATAAAAACAATACTCATAAAAACAGATATTTTAATATTCTTCTCTGTTAAACACAGATTCGTCGTTTGTTAAAAATTTCGATGTTTACCTACAATAAGTAATAGTATTGAGATACAAATAACAAATGACAGAAATCTAATTAGATGGCACAAGGTGTTATGGAAGGTGTTCATGTTATAAAAGAGTGGGTAATCTTTCGGATGATTTAGAACTTTTTTTAAAAATTTGGTGTAACTGGCACATAACTTTTTTTATGCCTGTATTAAGTTACGTTATCTGTAAGGAACAAGAGTTAATCCGTCCCAATACGGTTATTTTTAACTTATTCATGTCTCTTGTACTGAATTTTTTTTTATGATTGTGGACCTGAACAGGCTAAATTTGGCCTATCGTGCTAAAGCACTCAGGAACACTTAGGAGGATGGATAGAGGGATAATGATTGCCAATAGATGCCTATGAACAGCTACCTTAAATTTTCTCATATCATAAGTGAGAGGAAAACAGGAAGTAGGAAGATCATTCCAGAGTTTAGAAGCCGTGTAGAAAAATGTGGATTGCGCCCGTTTGGTACGACAAATGGAGATTTGTACTGCATACTGATGATGTGAATGAGCGAACCGAGTGTTTCTCGCAAAGATAGCCCGAGAAGGTATCAAAGAATATAATTCAGCAGCACGATAGCCGTTGTAATAACGATAATACAAAGAAAGAACTGAAACCATCCTTCTATGCTCAAGGGTCTGTATGTGAGAAGTTAAAGACGGGTCATTTATAAGCCTAATCGCTCTCTTTTGAATACGATCAACGATATCGAGAGCGTATTGGGGAGCACTAACCCAGAGGTGAGAATTATATTCCAGATGAGGCAGAATTTGGGCCTTATACTGCAGAAGGAGTTGTCGAGAGGTAAAGTACTGCTTAGATCTGTACAAAAAACCTATTTTACGAATAGCTGTTTTGGTAGCTGACAGAAGATGGTCAACCCATGAGAGATTTGAAGATACAGTCATACCCATCAGAGTAATAGATCTGAAAACTTAAGAACTGAGTCATTCATACTTACAACAGGAAATGATCGATCGTTTTTGGCGGACATAAGGCAACACTGAGTTAGCATTAAATTTAACTATATTATTGCTTCCCCATTCGAGAATACGTTGAATGTCTTCGTTGATTGAATTTGCCATTTCAGCTTTAATTTCTTGATTTGACATAGAAGGTGGATTATCACTATGAGTAGGCTGAGATGAACTACAGTGAAGAGTGCTATCGTCAGCAAAACAATGGATGGGGTTAGCTGTTGAAGAAATAAGGTCATTTATGTACAGCAGAAACAGTGTATGCGCTATAACAGATCCCTGTGGCACGCCCGCGTTAATGCTAACTTCTTTTGAAAAAACGCTATCAACTAAACCCATCCACTACGACACATGTTCGTCTTTTATCAAGGAAACTAGAAACTCAGTTGATGAGCGTATCATTTAATCCAAACGAGGTGAGTTTGGCAAGTAAACACTTATGCCAAACTTGGTCAAATGCGTCTCCCTTAGTGCATTAAGAGGTATGTAATTATTTTCTTTGAACTCATGTATTAATTTATTATATTTATAAAGAGAAACTCCATATCGCGTACATTAGAAAATCTTTTGAAGTTGGAAAATTGTGTATTTATTGGCTAATATCGTATTGAAGATAGCTCAAGTAAAACCTACAGCTGTATACAAACTGGCAATTTTACAGTGACTCATTGTTTTTAGATATAATATTTTAGGTGGTGTATCATTATATCTTGAAGCAAGGTATGTTACCGCTTGATGTTTTAGTTGCGCCCGCATTGGTAGTAAACCCAAACTTTGGGTCGATAATACACTACGCTCACCTCTAAGTTATGAAGAATGTTGATGTTACAGTCTTTGTTTACGTGTTATATAACGTTATTGTGAAGAAATAAAACTGAATATTATATAGAATTTTTACATATATATTGACGATCTTAATAATAACCGTTCGATTCATAAAAATAATAAGTTCATTGATGCTTACGCAGAAATATTGTCCTTCGGTGCTAATTTGTCTGGACCATATCTTGAACGTCTTCGTAGATATTACCATATATCGGGCACAATTGTCGTATTTGCACATTTTAACCAATTTGGGTTTAATTTACATTAAATTCTAAATAAAACCTTAAAAGCTAATGTTAACTTTAATAGTTAATGTATGTTTCCACAAAATTTTTAAGCACCTATACCAGATTGTCTAGATTATCTCTTTAAATTTACATTAAAAATGTCAATATACTTTCTACTGTAATTATACGTACGTGTAGTTATTCAAGCTTCAGAATTTGTTTATCAATTCGCTAATAAATTATTAATTTCTTGAAAGGGTTTCCATTTAATCGCAACAGACATCACATCAGTCATTTGATCAATGAAATTTTCTAAAATGGTACTTTTTATCCACACATCACAACTGCTATAAACTTCATACACTGTTATATACAGGGTGATTCGCGAGGAAGTGGCAATATTTTAAAGATATGTCGAGGAAGCCAAAATAAGTAAAATAAACTCATATGTTTAAGTCCGATTTTCATTTGTTTCAGGGATAATTGACTTTTCTTAAAATGTCAAATCTCATCAATTTTTTGCCTATTACGAAGTACGTTGATGTATTGACCTTATGCACGTAATTCTGAGAGCGAAATCCAGAAAGGAAACTTTTAAAATAATTATTGCCCTTTTAGTAACTTTAAATTTGGCGGCTAATAAATTCTCACCAAGAACGTTCTCACTATCGACAATATTTGCAAAATTCCCTAACAGGGTATTTATTTTTAAGAGTTGACTTTCTGGATTACGCAACCAGAACTTATGTGTAATTAGGTGAAAGTAGGCGACTGAACTGAAAACTGACAGTTAGTTGTTAAAGTGACAGTTGTTCAACATTAGTTTTATGAAGTTGTAAAAATGCCCCACAAATTTAGTCATAAAGAATATGCCGATATGATATTTGTTTATGGGTTCTGTAATGGTAGTAATGTTCGTGCAGTGGAGGAGTATCGACGTCGTTTTCCGAATCGAAGAGTTCCTAACAAGCGAGTATTTCAAACTGTTTTTACACATGCCGGCGAAACTGGGACATTTCCAAGTGCAAGTATTGTTTCTGAAAGAGAACACGGAATCGCTGTTGGACTTGAAGATATTCTGGATGTGGTAGACGAAAATCCAGAGATAAGTACAAGGCGCATCGCAATCCAATTTGAAATACCACAAACAATGGCTTGGAAAACACTTAAGCAACAAGGTTTGAACGCTTATCATTTGCAAAAGTACAAAATCTCCACGAAGGCGATTATCCTTTAAGGCTACAATTTTGTCATTGGATTCGGGAAAACAGAAGATTGTGTAAAGACATTTTGTGGTCGGATGAAGCTCAATTTACGCGAGATGGAATTAACAATTGCCACAATAATCATCGATGGTCAGACGAAAATCCCCATGCTACGATAGAACACAATTTCCAACATCGATTTAGCATTAACGTTTGGTGCGGTATTCTAAATGATCAATTAATCGGTCCTTTCGTATTAGATGCGCGCCTTACTGGACAAGGATATTTACGTTTTTTAGAAGACCATTTAGAAGAAATATTGGACGAAGCACCTTTAAATATTCGACAACGAACTATCTTCCAACATGATGGAGCGCCTCCTCACTATTCAAATAATGTACGAAATTTTCTGAATACCACTTTCGGCGATCTTTGGATTGGCAGAGGCGGTCCGCTTCCTTGGCCACCGAGATCACCGGATCTCACTCCCCTCGATTTTTGCCTTTGGGGATGGATGAAGTCGTTAGTTTATGCTACCAAAGTGGAAACGAGCGAAGCGTTACTAGATCGCATTCTTAATGCAGCAGCTATCATTAGAGCGAACAATCGTTCATTGAAACTGGCTACTAGTGCAGTTTATAAACGCGCAAATAAGTGTATCCAAGTGGGCGGTGGTGTTTTCGAAAATTTTTCGTAAATTAATGCTTCGAACATTTTTCGTAAATTAATGCTATTTTGTTTATTTTTGTAATTGATTTTATAATAAATTTTTGTTTGCTTTTTAAATATCTCTGAAACAAATGAAAATCGTACTTGAACATATGAGTTTATTTTATTTATTTTGGCTTCCTCGACGTATTTTTAAAATATTGCCACTTCCTCGCGAATCACCGTGTATAACAACCAACACACGCACACGGTGAACTTCACACGACGGGTTGGACCTTTAGATATTCTATTAAATCGGCAGTGCCAAAAGGGATCCTTTAACTCAGCCCTATCACAAAACCAAGATATCCACAACAATAAGCATACGTTTGTTAACACTGTAACTTCCAAAAAATACGTCAAGGCGAACCGCTATAGTTATAACCGTATAGGTTACTACGTTAACAAAGCCCATACAATAGCAAACTTCTAATCTTCTAAACTTCCACCATCACCAGCCCTCAACCCTCTACTCAACTACATCTTTATTGCTCGGAGTATGTGATTTAATTTCCTCCTTCCTAACGACAAAAATTTCATCTCGACATCTTAGTTAATTTTTTTACGCACACATTTCAGCAAATCACATTTAACTTTTTAATCAAAGTATTTCCTGAATTAATCAAAAGATGTCTAATCTTTTAATTTTAATAGGGCAACTAATGCTCTCACTCGTGAAAATCAACCGAGTTAGTAGCGTAGTGGTGATACGACCTGCTTAGCATACGAGAGGTAATGGGTTCGATTCCCGTTACTGTACATTTTTTGCATGAGGTTTTTTTCAGGGTGTTTTCCTCATACACATGTAGCGGCATGGTCACTGCGTATATGCACACCATGTGCGGCTACTTAGGCGAATCCTGGGGTAGTATTTTCCCCCTCAGAACCCTAACTCCGTTCCTTCCGATCCTATCCTAACCACACCCATCCTTAATTCCACATGGATTGTGGCTGAAGGAGCTTGGAAAGCTCGAGCAGCCCGCCCCCCCTGTTGGGGAGGGAATGAAATACGAGGTCTTTTCCTTTTTTCTCGTGAAAATAAAAAATGAAAATAGCATACTTCATTTTAACAACTCATTGTCTTTTTATGAACGACAATATAGAAGTATATTTATTTAAAACTAGTAATTTGATATTTTAGAAACTGTTATCTCAAATTATCTCAAACTTTAATACAGTGTAGAATTTTATATCACGAACTGGGACTTTTTATTCACTTGTTTGATGTTGAAAATTGCATTCTATATAAAAACATTGAGGTTCTTTTCAATTCCACCACAAGTAAAATTTACACAAAGTTTCAAGTATGGGTAGTATGTCCAGTTCGAACTAATCTTTTACTTTATTTTAACTTTGAATAACTCTGATGGAGTTGGTAGTAAAGATTTTGAATTAGCGCAACTTCCAGTGTTTTTGTTTGTCTGTATTGTTTTAGATCCGAGTAACAGGTTCGGTTCCTTTCCTAGAAATAGCGCTTTAACTAATTGTAAATAAATGGAAAATGTACTTGGATAAAAATTATTATTTTTACCGAGGTTAATCGAGCATTTTAAACTATTTAAGTAACAGGTTTCCGTTTGTCTCTTATGATATCGTCCCATCAAAATAAGAGTGTATGAAAAGACTGTACCTGGTCCTTTGTTAATGAATATATACATAAATCTTATAAACCTTAAAATGTTTAGTTTGGCACTAATGATTTTTCATACATAAACGTTTGCTGGTAGCTGTTATGCACATTAAAATAGTTGGACACGCTGATGTTCAGCGCTACCAACATAACTTAGAATATAATGACGTCACCAAAAACATTTTCAAAAATATTTCAATGAGTTAAAATCGCAAAAAATATTTGGTATCCCACATGCAAAAATTGTTTGCGAGTGCAGTTTCTAGGTTAGTGATACAAATAACCGTTGTACAATAATCATGAATTCTTGGTAAACACTATTTTTATTGAAGCTGCGGGTTTTGTAAGTTGTACAGCATTCAGTCAAAACACCTGGGTTATTGTTACTTGTTTTCATAAAAGGTCAAGTAATTGAAAAATATTTTTATAATATTGCAAAAAACATATTTTAACAACATATAGGCTAGGACCAGAAGTAGGGCACTAAAACATATTTTCTATCACTAGAATGACCAGAGGAATTGCGTCGAGTACCTGACGCTATGCCACTATCGTATGATTTGAGTGCGGCACTTGACGCCAATTTTAATTTGCCTCACGTTGTCGGTCTAATTTTCATCACCTTCTTTTTGGACCACCGTAAAATGTTTTTGCAGGGCCTAAAATCTTGATTTTCGCAGTAAATAATTAAATGCAACTTATTTTTAGGAAAATAATCAGTGAAAAAATTGAATATGTAACTTACCGTTATTAACATGCAGGCACGCATTCTGTTAGTAATGCATTATCCCACTGATTGGGGAATATTTCCTCCTTCAAGATTACACACATTAACAGTTCTCTCTCACTTTTACATCGATATTCTAATTTACTAAAATTATTTTTTTTATTTTAACGAACTAAATTATAATAACTGAACATTATACACTATAAAAAATACTTTAGATTCGTTTTCATTTTTGAAAGAATGTTTACTGTATCCAATCCCGATGATTACTTAAAATTTTTAAATGATATATCGAACGTTCACTTTTAATGGCTGTGTTATGATGTAGTACGGAATGTAACGACATTGGCGCCTGTCCCAAAAATCACAAAATAAGACGTTATCTCTATTTACAAAATTGTATACCCAATATGTATAAGTTAAATGGACATGATATTTTACTTTTTTTGCTAATCCAATGTTTACCTTAATCTGATCAATAATTACCATATCGGTCACAAAACTAAATGACAACATTCCAATTAGCTTAATTAGAATACTTAACTTTTTTGGGTTTTTTAATGGTGTATTTTTTTATTTATATTTTACATAAATCTAAGCGTTTTGATAACAATAGCAGTTATCGTCCTCAGTAATGCTTTACGAACTGTTTATGGCAGAATTTTAATTATGTGTAATAGTGGCGAAACTTTACATTTTCATATTCCAATTAACTTATTCAATTAAAATTGGTTACAATGATCCTAGGATCCATCTAGTCTTAATTCATTAAAATATCAACCGTGAAATTTAAAATAACGTCTTAATGACGAGCATGAATACAGACCCGTATTATTAGGTTTTAACTTGCTAGTCATTACTCGGATAGTAAACTCCTTTTTATATATTGTAACAAACTTTAATTTTTCCTAAGATTATATTCATTAAATAATTGAATTCTAAATTCTTATCAAGCTATATGTTTAATATAATTTATTAAGAAGTTATTTCTGTTCTCTAAAATAAGCAACGTAGTCATCTGTTTAAATTGAGAAAATATTGCTTCTAATAAGTACACAATTACAGGAATTCTCAAATGTAGCTTTAATTATACCGTGTATCTTATTATGGCCATTTCCAAAAGAAAACGTGATTCAGTTTTTCTCAACTTATAGAAGAACTGCTACCTTCGCCAAGTTCGATATCGAGTTTCCCGGACGAAAGGTAAGCACGCTTACCTTTAGACTACCAAGGTAGCTCATTAAATAAGTGGTAGAAAATTTATTACAAATAAAGAGTTGTACTTAAGTTTGTCATGTAGCTCAAGGTTTACGTAATGATATTGCATATTTCTAAATTGAATGCCATCTTGTTCTGGTGGAATATCAAAACTAACATAGGAAGAAGGATGTTAATTATAATATGTGTTTAATTAATTATTATAATTTACAGGATGCTGTCACCTAGATATTTTAAGGGTGTGATAGAAATATGAAAAAATTAATAAGCATTATTTGATTAATTTGTTACAAATTCTTTAAAATACAGCCATTACCTCAATATTGTTAATTAATCAAACATCTTCCTTGGTCGATAATATGGTTGACTGCGTTACCGACAGTGCAATAAAATTACATTCATTATAATGACTTTTATGACAATTTAAATTAAATATTTTCATTTTTTACCATGTTTTAAATGTAGCAAATTTCATTTCGTACCCAAAATTACAATATGTAGTATATTAATTTTGCTTTCTCATATACGTACGTATAAAGAGAAATCTATGTAATCGGTATAAATTTTCAAACACGTTTTATGGCTTAGACTATACGAAAAACACATTTTTAGAAATGAAAATCTCGTGTCTGATTGTGTGTCTTGTGTGTGAGTGTGTGCGATATCTTTTGAAACATTAACGCTCTTGATATAAAATTAGGTACAAAAATTCTTTGTCATAAAATCTAGGTCAAGTTCGTCAATGAGCGTTAATGAATCCAACCAGTGGCGGGGCATTTTTAGGGGATTAGAAAAAAATTAATTGCTTCACATTTGCCAAAATTCAAAAACTCAAAATGGCGGATAAAAAATAGGGGATTATTGTGTTTATTTAATTTATCAACTGATTTTTTTGAGTTTGATATTGGGGGTTTTTAAGATCGCTAAGTATAAATCATTTGTCAAAAAAATCAAAATGGGGGATTATCGTGTTTAGTGTTTTAAAACCGACATGACTCAAATTCAGGTATTGTGGGCTTTGAAGTTATTTATTTACATATCTGAGAATGCATTATGGCAGATAATTGGCAGTGTATTTGATAGCGCTGTTAATGGGAGAAAAATGCGGTGTTCATTATTACTCGCGTGCAGGAAATTCAGGTTACCATATTTTTATTATATATATATATATATATATATATATATATATATATATATATATATATATAAATTATTAATAATAAGATAATGGTTTAAAAGTCAAACACTATACAAATTGGATACATTTTCTTATATTTCAATTCCGGTTGGTATCTTCAACAGGGCTTAATTTATATATATATATATATATATATATATATATATATATATATATAATTTTATATGACAAAGTCAAAAATTTTAAATTAGGTGAGTTGAATTTTGGCAAAAAAAAGATCATAACGTATTTGAAGGTTTTCTAAATCTTTTTTACTATTGCAATCACTATTCTTATTAATTTTGATATAGAGAGTTTCTAACAAAAGTCTTTTCTTGTAATAATTTTCAATGTCCAAAATTTTTGTTTCATTATAATTAAAATTGTGCTTAAAATTTATAACAACAACGCAGTGTTATTAGGTTTAATTCGTACATCCGATTTATGTTGTATGATTCTATTTTTTAAAGTTTGTAAGGAAGTGCCAATGTAGTTAATGTTACAATTTTCACAAGGAATTTGGTATATAGTATTAGTTAATAATTCTTTTTTTAGATTGTATTTTAATTTTGAACGTAAATTTCTACCTTCGTTTTGGGGTAAAAATGCTGGTTTTATATTAAATTTTGCAAGGCGCTTAAACATTAAAGATTTTTTGTTTGAAAATGGAATTGATACATAATTAATTTCGTTAAGAGAGTTTGTTTCATTTTTAAAATTATTATAGAAAGAGTTGACTTGTTTCTTAATTATATTCAAAATTAATGATTTAGAGTAATTATTTTTTATGAAAGCCGAAATAATTTTTTTAATGTTGAGAGGTCTAAATCATCTTTTTGACAAAATTCAAGTCACCTAATTTAAAATGTTTGACAATGTCAGATAAATTTATATATATATATATATATATATATATATATATATATATATATATATATACTGACCGTATTTTTATAATTAAAACCAAGATATTGGGTAACGGCTACAATATCTTAGAAAACTGTGCTTCTTTAGAATAACAAAATTATTAAATTATAATTAAGGCTTAATTAAAATTAAATATACTTACATCTAAGAGTAAATTTTGATTCATAGTTGTAAATATAAATAATTATGACAGTTATTAAAAACAATATGTCAATTAGAATGTAAACTAGTGATAACTAAACTGCTGGCCACTCGAACTTACACATAGTGATTTTTAGGCAAAATTTGAAGTTAAATATTTTCAATAGCAATGCAAATTTTTGAACGCGGCTTGCAAATTTTAAGAGCTAGTTTTTTTCGGATTAAGCTGCATGACGTATATTTATCGTAGGACCATAGGTTTATTATATACGGGGTGATCAATGAAGTCATGCAAAAAATCAAAAAGTTTGTATGAGTGAAATTTCCGCAAAAAATTTTTTTGGTCGTTGCAATATGGTTCGTTACTAAGGTAACATCAATATCTCTAGACTTTTTTTCAGTTTTTGGATTAAGGCACATAGGCCTTGCACACACTACTCAACATAAAATTTGGGTAGCAAAATTTTTAAAATGCTATAACTTGACATTGCATTGACGGTTCTTGATGATTTTTGCGAATTTGGAATCCTTGTTTCACGTAGATATTCTATGGTCTAAGCATTTTATTTGAGGGTTGAAATTTACACATTATACCGGTTCGATAATAAATAAAAACGTAGGGTACGACGCGCTCTAAGGTTTGGCATTATTTAGGTTTTTGTAAAAATAAATTCTCACCTTAAGTTGTTTTTATTTAATGTTATTTTCACTGTTCTGTCCAAAACAAGGATTCCAAATCCGCAAAAATCATCAAGAACCGTCAATGCAATGTCAAGTTATAGCGTTTTAAAAATTTTCCTACCCAAATTTTTACAAACTTTTTGATTTTTTGCATGACTTCATTGGTCACCCTGTCTATAATAAACCTATGGTCCTACGATAAATATACGTCATGCAGCTTAATCCGAAAAAAACTAGGTCTTAAAATTTGCAAGTCGCGTTCAAAAATTGAAAATATTTAACTTTAAGTTTTGGCTAAAAATCACTATGTATAAGTTCGAGTGGACAGCAGCTTATACAGGGTTCCCCATAATAGGCTACCCATTTTAATATTTATATTAAAATTTTTTAGTTAACAAAACAAACTATTTATTATACTAAATTACAGCTAACTCTTTGGGATTTATGATAACTTATAAATATTTGGCTAATTTAATTCTAACTTTTAAAAATCACGTCTTCTAAATGACCTCCACCAACTTCAACACATTTTTCAATATTAGATAAAAAGTGGTTCATTACACGGCGTAGCAAACCTTCGTCCATTCCTTCAACTTCTTCACGAATTTTGACTTTGAGTTCCTCGATTGTACCTGGACGACTCGCAAACACTTTGGCTTTTAAATATCCCCACAGGAAAAAAATCGGGTGCCGTTAAGTCGGGGGACCTCGAAGGCCAAGGAAAATCTCCGAATCGTGAAATGAGTCGGCCATTAAACATTTCTCGCAGAACACTCATTCAGTTTCTGGCGGTATGAGATGTTGCCCCATCTTGTTGGAATAGTAAGGCATTGTTTAGTAATCCTCGTCTATTTAATTCTGGAATGAGGAATGTCTCTAGCATGTTTACGTAGCGCTCGGATGTTACTGTTACAGCGCGGTTATTTTTATCCTCAAAAAAATATGGACCAATAATACCAAAAGATCCTACTCCACACCACACAACTTTTGGTTTATGGAGGTTCTGTGTAAAGATTTCACGAGGATTTTCATTTGACTAGTATCTAAAATTCTGTTTATTAACCATGCCGTTCAAATAAAAATTTGCTTCGTCGCTCATTAGGAGACTGTGAATTGCTCCTTAATGTAAATCCAAAAATTCTTGACAAAATGCTAACCTTGCTTCTTTATCTTGATTGCTAAGGTGCTGTGCTATTTGGTATTTATAGGGATGAAATTTTTAAATCCCTTTGAAGAATTCGATCTAAGCTTCCCTTTGATATTCCTAGGATAAGGGTTTGTCGATTAGCAGAGGACTTCTCGTAAACGCAATTCTAACTCTTTCAATATTTTCTGGTGTACAAACTGTTCTTCGACGTCCAGGCTTCTTCAAATTTTGTACAGAACCATTTTCACGCCAGTGACGAACCCATAACTTAACAGTTTTACGATTTAGCGCGTGACCCCTATTGTTGTTATTAAACTGACGCCGGAATGCACGCCTAACTTCTTCCATCGAATTGCTTCTTATGTAAGTTTCTACACAAAATACACGTTGTTGGACTGAGTAATCCATGAAAGTTCAAACGGATGTTGAAATAATGTCTCAAAGCAAAAAAATTAAATAATTATTGATGAAAACTAACAAACTTCTCGTAGTAAAATGACGTTACACGAAATTGTTAATTTATAACTTATTTGTGACAGGCGCCTACCTGTTTAATAATTAACTTAAATCCCAAAGACTACAGAAGATAATCCCACAGAGAACAACTTGTTTAGTTATCTCGTAGGGAATTTATTAATCAAATAAAATGGGTAGTCGATTATGGGGAACCCAGTATTATATTAAAAAAGGTCATTCTTAAATCAAGTTAACAAGCTTATAACTATGTGAGTTGTGATTCTTCTTTATTTTGATGGAGTGAATGATATAATTTTAAGTTTTTGTAAATTAAGAAAGACCGTCATAGCTAGTGTTTAAATTATTAATGTGTGATCTAAAATTCATTGTTTTATTATGATTAATATGAAACATTTCAAGAAAGAGTTTCTCATTGTGTTTGTCAACTTTGTCAATAATTTTTGCCTCATTAAATTTAACCATACGGTCTAAATGGTTACTGTGAACTGAGAGAACACATCTTTGTTTTTGCAATTTACAATGACTTTTATGTAGCGTTAGTCTAGTTTTAAGCCAATTGCTTGTATGTCCTGTGTAACACAATTGCAGTTATTACATGGTATAGAATAAATTACGTTAAATTTAAATTTTGTTGGTGCCTTATCTTTAAGTTTTGAAAATAAATTATTAATTGTATTAATATTGTAAAAAACTATTTTTATGTTTTTGAATTCTGGATAAATTTTAATTATTCGGTTACTAATTTGTGGTACAAAGGGATATTTTTTATATACTATTGACTTAGGATCTATGCGACCAACTATCTCGTTTCTATGTAGTGTTACTTAAATTATGGTGAAAAAGTAATCTATTAACTAAGTTTTTGGGTAATTATTATTAACAAGAATATGACTAAGTTTTTTTTAGATTGTTACGCGTCAATGATGGAAGCATAATGTTAATAACCCTAGTTTTTAAACCTAAAATTATATTTTTTTTCATGAAGAAAGGACGATTGGAGTAATAATTTATATATCTTCCCGAACTAGTCGTTGTGATATGCCAATCAATAATTAAAGTATTATTCTTGTTAATCAATTTCATTTCCAATAGGTACTGTTATAAATTTCATATTCTACAATGAATTGTATGTTAGGATCATAATTGTCAAAAATATTAGGAATGATATCTATTTGATTTCCACGACCAATTAAAATTAGATAATCTAGGACAATTTGGGTTATTACTTCGAGATCCTACACTAACTACCCAGAACAAATGTAATAAAACAATAACCAACTTAAAAAATACGGCCTGGTGTCGAGACCATGTATCAGGCACTCATTTTTTTATGTTTAATAATATTTTATTGAAATTTCAAGCATGTATGTAAGAAAGGCTTGAGGAATTTTTGACTAAATCAAAGTTTTAATGTTACTTCCGGTTCAACCGGAAGTGTCCTTGATTTTCTTATTTCAGGTAGCACCCTGTATATTTTTTTTGATATTATGATTTGTCTTGACGTTCTGAGTACAACGACGTATGATAAGTCTATATTTGATTTCAAAATGACGGTATATGGGGCATTTTAGCATTTTCGAAAAGTTGCCCATGAAATATCAACGAATTTACAAAAAAAAATATTTATTATGTTTTTAAAGTTTTAAATGTAACAAGCCCTATTTCCTACGTTTAAATAGGGACCCATATTTTTTCTTAAATAATTTAGGAGATTACTACTTATTCTTCAATGTCATGAAAAAATCAATTTTAATTTTTTGATTTGTGAATACGTATGTTGTAAGGATTTATTGTAAGAAACTCACTGCGTTTGTCTTAATTGTCTATCAAATATTAAAATTATAAGTAGGCTGTGGAAATAAAGTAACTATAAATTAAAGACTTAAAACAATGAGATATCGATTAACAACGATTTAATCTGTAAATAAAATACGCTACAAGGGAATATGTCACACCACCCAAGTTGTTTTTCGAAATTACAAACATAAAGTACTAGCTATGTTTTTTCTCTGAAAAATTGTCATATCATTTAGCATTACATCTATTACAACATTTTATTTATACCTATCTACGTCGAATTTCAAAAAGTCGTTAATGACAATAATTGGATTTACAGTAAATTAAAAAAATACAAAATTGTTTTAAACCAAACCATATTTAATTATAATTGAATTACATAAATTTTATTATAACAAATGTTTAATGTGATCAATGTGTAATGACCAACAACGATTAAATTGTAAATAAAATGCCGTAAAAAAATATTTAATACCACACAAGTTGCCTTTGAAAATGAAAAATGATACTCCTATAAATTTTTCGTTTGGCTATCGTAATTGAAAATACGTAAATAAAACGGATTGAAATCGTAGTTACCTTTGGAAACAATTGAAATGCGTAACTTAAATGACAGTTCATATTGCTTAGTAAATGATATAATAGAAGTGTATATCGATTTTTTTTACGTTTACAGTAGTTAGTGTTAGTATTTTGTTGTTAGTTTTTCTTGTTTTAAATTTTTGTCATTCGTATTTTGCAATTTCTTATTAACAAGCTAATTCTAATTTATAAAAGAATACCCAAAATGAAAAAGTTGACATGGTATTAATTTTTGGCGAATGTCGCAAGAATTCCAGAGCTGCTGCTGCACTTTATACTGAGCGTTATTCAGATAGAAGACATCCTTCTCAAAATAATTTTATAAGATTGGAAGCACAGTTGAGGAGCATAAATATACAAGTGTATGATGAACAAGAATCGTTTATTGTTAATAAAGTCACTGAAATAAATGTTCTAGCTCTTGTAGAATTTGATAAAACTGTCTCGCTTAGACAAATCGGCCAAGAACTACCAATCAGTCACGAATCTGCAAGAAAAATAAAAAAAACCATTACAAATCATTTAAGTACAAATTAAATCAACAACTATACGAAAATGATTTTGAAAGAAGATTAAGTTTTAGTAATTTTGTTGTTGATAATATAAGGTATAATAACAATTTTCCTCGCAATATTTTATTTTCCGATGAGTCAAGATTTACAAATGCAGGTTTATTCAAGCGACAAAATACAAGCTACTGGGCTCAACAAAATCACAGATTATTTTTTGAAGGAAATTCTTATCTAAATTTGGATTCAATGTTTGGCTGGGGATGGTAAATAATTTACTATTACCTCCTATAATTTTTAACGGTTCATTAACTTCCGAAAGGTACCTTAGTAGAAGGGGGGGGGGCACCTTGGCCGCCATATTGGATTTGACGTCACAAGACCGCCCACGTGGGGGACCGCATTTTCCACCCTTATTTTTACTCGCTTACGTGTAGGATGTATTTTTTCACCCCTATTTTTACACATCCACGTGTGAGACCGTGTTTTCAACCCTTTTATCCTAATTATTTTTTACATACCCTGCGTGTGAGACCGTATTTTCTACCCTTTCGTTTCGAAGGCCCTTTCAACCCAAATTATTTTTACTCGCTTACGTATAGGACGTGTATTTTTACCCCTATTTTTATACATCCACGTATGAGATCGTATTTTCAACCCTTTCTTTTCGAAGACCCTTTTCAACTCTAATTATTTTTTACTTGTGCACGTGTATGATGTGTTTTTTCACCCCTATTTTGACAGCTCATGTATAGGACGCGTATTTTTCTACCCTAGGGGTCAACCCTAATTAGAGCCTTTCTGTACTTGCGCACGTGAGGGGCAGATGTAGGCATTGGGGCTGGGGGCTGGTCTAGGGATAAGTCTTAGGGTTGGACCTGGAGCTGGACTTGGACTTGGGTTGGTCTTAGGGTTATTTTTTTATGGTATTAAGGTCCTTTTGGCTATATAAAAAAGCAGTGCCCCTGGAGGTTGCACACGCATACAATGTTGGAAATTGCAGAATTAATAAGATATTATTATCGATCCTACTGCTTTAAAATGGTCAAATGCTATTGGATGATCTTTTACCTATACGAGAAAACGTTTCTAATAAGGTGGTAAGACAGCAGCTTTGTTAAGGATTGATCTTGCGTGGGAGAATTTGAATGACAGTAAAATTTAATTATAGAACACTTATTTTTTATTGTAAATGTTATAATTAAAAAAACCTCAGTGAGTTATAAAAAAAAATTACTGACATTCGGGTCTAATGAAACAAATTTTATTATTATTAAGTTAATTAATCACATAACAGCAATATTGGCTTCTAAAAAACGAATATTAAAACATAGTTTACCTGCATTGAAATATGTTTAATATCCACCCGACCGTTAGAATGTTGTACGCCTTAATATTTTTTAAAGAAACTTATTGCTTAGATGTGTTTTATAACTGTAATTAAAAATCTGTAAATAAATAAAGGGTTACCACCACACTTACCAGCTCTGTACTTAAAGAACGTTTTTGAGGCACTGCTTCACGAGTGATAGACACCGCTTTGTGTTGCTTGTCAAACTAAAAAACAACTTTCTAGGTTGTGTAAAAACCACCTATTGATTTCCCCATAGTGTAAAATATACAAACAATCTTATTATCCTTATCGCACTTACTGCAAATCGTATTTAACCTTCTAACAACAATTCGGTTTGAAACATATTCATATTGTACATACGGACACACAAATTGTTTTATAAAAAAACCATATTAAGAGTTTGGAAAGTTACATGTTTTAAATTCCACAACAATATGTAGTAAGAAATCACTGTTCATGTTTACTTTAGCTAATTACCGTGTAATTATATAACTTTGTTTAATTTAATAGTCTAAAAATTGATTACCAATATAAATGGTTAACATAATTTCTTTTTAAAAAACACTAAATCATAAATTTATAACACGATTTTTAAAAACACACGTGCTGAATTAAAAGAAAAACAATGGGGTTATTTTTGTTATTACAGGGCTCTTGATTAAAACAATTAAAGCACTAAAAATCTCTTTTATTTATCAGAATAGAATGGTTGGGTAACAGGTGTTAAACAATAACCTGATTATCTCATCATTTATAATTAAACATGTACCAAAAATGTCAACTAAACGTTTTTAAAAATTTCTAATCAGAAAATAAGAGTGACGTAATCTAATTTTTATTTGAAATTTCATGGAGAGTATTATCATCATCGAGATTTCGAGATACAAACACCTCATCGTCTTCACGTTGAACGATTATATTGTAACAAACTATAAAGCAGCTAATAACCCGGACAGCTTTTATTACATGGACATGAGGTTAGCCCTAATTAACTGGTTTCAACACGGCTCTGGAAATGCTGCACGCGCTTCAAATCTTTCACCTCGTTCGCAGAAGTTGTACCGTATTCATTTCCTTCAATTTTTTATCTGCATTATGTTTCGAGACTGTAGTACGTTTTCTAATACATAAACAGAATCTTCAATACGGTGATACGTGTAGCAGCAAAACACATTAGCTAGTTAGTTTCACCTCTATATTATTTTACATGCAAGCCTGACCTTATCATAAATAAGCACATCTGTCAAAAAGCTAATTAAACATAATTCCACGGACTGGGCATAGCGAGCAGCGTTTCCAATTATAGCTTTTAGTCAAAACAATGGTGCCTACAATTACATACAATCGACAAGCAATGCTTTAGCACGAGAATCAAACGAAAACACGCACACACGCACACACGCATGCACGCTTGCACGCACACACGCTCGCACGCACGCACGCACACACGCACGCACGTACGCTCGCACGCACGCACGAACGTACGCGCGCGCACCCACACACACACACACACATACATACACACACACACACGCACGTCACACGCCCACACAACACACACACACACACACACACACACACACACACACACGAGGGTGCGAAAACACGCAAACGCAAAAACCCACTAACACAAAAAACACGCAAACACGCTAAAGCGAAAACACGCTAACACAAAAAACACACAAATGAAAATCGCTATCACGAAAATACGCTAACACAAAAAAAAATACGCAAACGCGAAGACACACAAATGCGAAAACACGTAAAACGAAAACACGCCAGCATAAGAAAAACACGCAAAACGAAAACACGTAAACCTGCAAACATTAATCAAGACGGTGGAGCATCGTTAGGAGAAAACAGGGGTGAAAAAATACGTCCTACACGTAAGCGAGTAAAAATAATTAGGGTTGAAAGGGCCTCCGAAAAGAATAGGGTAGAAAATGCGGTCCCCCACGTGGGCGGTCTTGTGACGTCAAAATCCAATATGGCGGCCAAGGTGCCCCCCCCTTCTACTAAGGTACCTTTCGGAAGTTAATGAACCGTTAAAAATTATAGGAGGTAATAGTAAATTATTTACCATTCCCAGCCAAACATTGAATCTTTTGTAAATAACTTGCCCGTGGAAGAAAGAAATGTCTTATATTTCCAACAAGATGGTGCCCCACCTCATAATTCTATTATAGTTAGAAACTATTTAAATGAAACATTCCAAAATCGTCGGATTGGCACAAATGGACCATTAAGGTGGCCCCTAGATCGCCTGACTTGACACCTCTATATTTTCATATTTGGGCATTTTTGAAAGAATGTGTTTATGCAGCACGATCAAATACTAGGGAGGAATTGGAAAATCGTGTGAGAGTAGCTATTAATGAAATAAACCCACACCAGTTGAATAATTGTATTATAGAATTTGTTAGAAGGATTAATTTATGTTAGCGTTATGTTAGTGTTTCTGAAACAACATAATTATCAGGAATGTAAAAGCATTCTCGTGAATGAAGAAAAGGTGTTAACTGGGGAATGTCAAATATTTACTTATTTAAAACAGAGTTCCAATATTGACCTTTAAAAAGGACTAATATTGGTGTCAGATACAATGCATTCTTTCTTAAAGAAAGTGGAAGTAATTCATCATCCCTATTTTTCACAGTTATTAGCAAGTAAATGTAAGAGATAATCAATATTATAAAAATGAATGATATTAATTTACCTCTTTGTACTAAAGATTCAACAGATTTAATTTTGGAATCATTTATAAAAATAAGATGTCATTGGGTAGTCAAACTAGAAAACTGTAATCGAATAAAAAAATCATTCAAAAACCAAAAATTAAAGAATGTATTAAATGAATGAACACTATCATCAAAATTGTCTATAGTTTAGTGTAAGTAATTTCACTTTCATGATTAAATAACTGTTATATAAATTGTAATTATAGTTGTTTTAATAAATGTGCAATTAAACTTTGTATTTAATATTTTTATCCAAGTTATCTGCACTATAAAATAATCTTATTTATTCCTCTATTAGTACATAAATATGCAATTTTAACACTTATTCCATAATGTAATTGTCTTAGTTTGAAATTGCCGCGATTTTTAATTCAAAAATTCGAGGAGTTTCGTATTATTTCGTAGATTGTTTGCGCGCCCTCTAACGCGTCAGACGTTACTTAGTATTCCAATTCATTGTCTAAATTTAGTATGCAGCTTTAATGGGCGCTTCGCATCTTTCTATACTCCCTAATCTTTGGTCTAAATGTTTGTGTATTATCTCCGAATGCATACGTTATCTGTACGATGTGGTCCAGAAATAGCCTAGCGTGTTATGCTAAAGATGGCGCAACACGTAACGAGCTAATGACGTTTAACGAAGTTTCTTTAAAACAATGAATAAATAAAGCAACTTGTAGTTATCGTAATTAGCCTGACGGCCTTTTCGAAAGAGTAATCTCTTGCAGGTATATGGAGTAAGCGCTTAATAAACGTACTTTTAAAGAATAAACAAAAAAAAAGCTACTCTAACCTGTTTTAACTCTTCCCACATCCTTTAGGTAGCAGTAACTACTTTTAGCTTGGATAAGGAATTAGCGTTTAATAAACGTACTTTAAAGAAATTAACGAATAACGCTACTCTCCCATCTAACTTAACACTAACGTCCTTTTCGCAGCAGTTATCTTTTAGCTCGTATAAGGAATTCGGGTTTAATAATAATTTAAAAGAATAAACAGATGAAGCTACACTAACCTTAGTTACTTCACTGCGACGTCCTTTTTAGAACAATAATCTCTTGGCTTGTATAGGGAGTTATAGTGTAATAATCGTACTTTTTATAAATTAAAAATGATGTTACATATTCGAATTAAATTTAAGATTTAATACTCTAGTTACTAGCGATACCAACCTAATTTAAAAAAAAAGTGCGATCAAGGCAGTATGCACATGGATGTCTCGAAATGTTTAAAGCAATGTTAATTAGAATATGCAATCTTCTATACAATTTTACTTGACACATTGATAACAAATCTAAATTTTTAGTATAAAATCACAAATTTCGAAGTTTAATATTTCAAAGGTTTATGAATGGTCCACATTCATGCTCTAAAGTACCTCAAGTACCAAACAATATCTATAAGAAATGTGAGAGTTTACAAATAGATATCTCAGTATAGGCTTTTACTTTTTTGTTCCCGTAAAGCAAAGAAAGTTGCTGAAACTCACAAAGAGGTACGTGATGTTTATGGTGTTAGATGTACAACAAACAATTGCCGCCTGGTGATTATTTATAGGAAATGTGTGAGTTGACAGATATGTATCACACCAGAGTCTTTTATTTTTCTATTTCCGTAGAGGAACAAAGTTGCTGAGGCTCACAAAGATATATGTGAAGTTTATGGTGTTGATTGTATGACAGAGTGCACCTGTCAAAATTGGTTAAAAACATTATATGATCAACATTTTGGTCGAGCTACTAAGGTTGGTTAATGACTAAATCAAAGCCAGAATCGAAGAGGATTGTGAGATTATAGATAATTTGAATGTATTGTACACAGCAATTAAAAGATCATATAAACCTTTTGAACTCACTAAGAAGCTCGATCGTTGGGTTTCGCATGAATTAACAGAGACTTAACGAATCAATATTTGTGGTATACGTATTAAGTGCAATGAAATTGAGCGCAATGAATAATCAGTGGTAATGAAAAATGGGTTATTATGAGTTTTCTAGTCTCACTGTTATATTATGCTAATTTCTTCTAGATAGCGGTAAAGTTGCAATAGTATGATAAAAAAAATTTTTTAAGGGGCGGAAATTATGTTTTGGAACGTTTTACCTCGGAACTACTTTTCGAGCGCTTAATCGTGGGCGTAAGAATATATTGAGTAGCTTACACCTGTACAGTGTACATTTTACCATTGATACAATGACAGCTGTCGAGAGTGGTTGTTCTCAGTGCGAATTGATGTTTTTTGCGGTTAAGTCTTTTTCGTAAGACCAAATTGTGAAATTTCTCATTGAACATAACATGTTGAAGGATATCACTAATTGTGTTAAGTGCGGTGCGTTGTGTCCTTTGAACAAGGAAACGTTGTATTTTCGCTGCCTGAAAACGACATCAGTTCGGAAACAACGGTCCAAAACGTTGTGCGTTCAAAAGATCGGCACGTGTTGGGTCCTTTGTGGCCGACACACATTTGGCACTAAACATTTATTTCAAGTTGGTCGCGGTGTTGCTACAACTGAAACCACTACGACACGACCTCATTAAACGTGAATTACGCGTTTCTGATCATTTCGTGGTGGACTGGTACTCCTTCTGCCGAGAAGTGTTTATCGACCACGTGGCCAGACACAGTTCCAAACTAGGTGGTCTTGGGATTGTCGTCGAGATTGACGAGGCAACATTCGGCAAAAGGAAGTACAATCGAGGCAGACGTATTGAAGGACAATGGGTTTTTGGCGGTGTTGAGTGAGGTACCGGTAAATCGTTTCTTGTCCCGGTAGAAACTAGAGACTCCATTACCTTACTTCAACTCATCAAGGAGTGGATTCTGCCTGGAACAACAATCATAAGCGATTGCTGGAAAGCTTACAACTGCTTGGAAAACGAAGGCTACGAGCACCTCATTGTTAACCACTCGGTTAATTTTGTTGACCCCGAAACCAGTGCCCACACAAACACCGTCAAAAGACAATGGCGGGAAGTGCGTCACTCTACTCCAAGGTTCGTGGTTCACAAGGCCCACTTTGTCGGGTATTTGGCGGAATACATGTTTAAAGCGAAATACACGTATGGACAACGCATTCATGCTTTCTTTCTTGCCGCCGCCGAACTTTATCCGCCACGGCATTGACAATGCCCGTAGAATTAGGTTAGCTTAGGTTAGGTAAGCTTAAGTTAAGAAGTTAGGTTATGTTAGCTTAGGTTAGTTTAGTTTAGGTTAAGTTATCTTTTGTTAATATCTTTGGGCAATTTTCTTATTGTTTTAGTTGATTAATATATGTTTATCTTTTGTGTTTTTCTCTTTTGTGTGTTTACCGCCAAGACACTGAATTTTCAGTTAATTTGTGATTATCCCCCCAAGACAGTGACTTTTCAGTGTAATTATGTTAGGTTTGGTCAGTTTCAACATATTTTTTTTTACTTTTCAGTGAATTTGTTTTTCCCGCTAAGACTGTGATTTTTTATTGTGATGTTTAGTTAGGTTACGTTATATTAGGTAGTCAGTTCTGCGGTAAAATTAGCGTTTTTCTGCAACCTTAAGGAACTTTTTTAGATGTTTTTTTGGAGTTTTATGGAGCATCAGAACAAAAAAAAAGCAACACAAGGTGAGTCTAGAAAGTTACGTTCATCATTCGAAAGCGATCATATTCCAATCGTGATGAATCAGCACAAACCACATTGAAAAATAAATTTCATAAAAAAAGATGTTGTAAATCAGATATTCAATGATGTTCACTATCAACAACTTATGAAATTTCATCAAGTAATCAAAGGAAAACGACCAGAATTGACATATCGCAAAGGAATTTTGATTTACAATTATTATGCAATGCTTCACACATCTTTGACAACTCATGAAAGATTATTGGTTATATGTCCTTCATTCTGGCTGTCTTTGATTTGAACACTGCTGCTCATTAAGGAAATTACCATTAGCATATCTATCAAGCCCATAAATGGTACGCATATCTGTATACTCTTGCTCAAAAAACTTTGAAACCATCATATTTGACAATAAGCAAAAATTAGCTTTTTTGGTTACTTTGATTTGACTTGTATGAATTGCCAAATTCAAAATTCCTGTAAATTAGACGTAGTGTGTCCATTTTCATATACAAACATAACTATGGAATGACATGATAAATTAATGTTATAAAGATAAAAAGGCGAGAGAGGGTAAAAAAGCGAAAAAATATGATAGAATAGGAGCAAGCAAGAAACAAGATAGATTTGGCCAAATTTCGTGATATAGATTTTTTACAGATTCTATATTCTAGCTTCTATACGGGGAGATTAGGGCATGTCCAAAATTTATTGACCGATTCATTATTCCAAAATGCTCATCCTTCAGTCCGGCAACAATTACTTTCTAGTCTTCAAAATCGCCCAAAAACTGATTGTTTCTGCCCTAGGCCGGCAAAACGTTAAAATTGATTATTATAAGTTTTTGTTATGAACGAATAAGTTCAAAGGTAAATATAAGTAATTTGATTGTAAACTCATTACATTTAGAATTTACATCAGTTCTACATACATAAAGACAAAATTTACATCGATTGGGGCTTGAACCTTGGTGGCGCAGTTAGTAGCGCGGTACTCTAGCAAAGTACAGTTCGTAGGTTCAAATCCTACTCGAGGTAAACTTTTTATTTATGTATTTAATAAAATTAATAATAATTGTTAAAATTGATTGTTTATACGCGAACAGCTGCCATTCATATTAAAGCCGTTTGAAACCGGTATGTTCAGTGCTGCCAACATAATTTAAAATATGTCACCAAACTAATTTTCAAAAATATTTTTAATCAATTACTAATGTCAGTACCATTTTTTTTTGTACCACACGCCGAGAAACGATAGTAAGGCTACTAGCACCCACATAAATATACGTTCGATTTAATGTTTACTTGAGATTATTTTGATTAAACAATAAACCTACAAAACACTAATATACCATTTATTTTAATACTGATTATTACATCATGTAATGCAAATATATTTTTTTGCTTCACTCCAGCAATACCAACTTTTCAATCCTATGAATCGTCAAGAAACCTATTGTTTCACATCTATGCTACCAAACCGTTAACATTATTAGTTTGGCAATACTGATTATTCATGCATGAACATTTTTTGCACACGTATTAAAACTCTTTTACACGATGCAGTCACCAAAAAATCTTTAAAAATTATTAACAAAATATGTTTAATGCCAACAAAAAGAATGTTGACTATCACTAATCCAGAAATGATAGTTTTCGAGCATTCACAGTTGCAGGCTTAGGATTTTCATAGTCGAATTATACATGCAGCAAAAATTCATCTCGATAGGTTAACGTCTTTACAGCCAGGTGGAAGTTCCAAAACATGAGATAATGTGAGGTCATACAAAAAAATGTCTCTAAACGTCATAAAAATTTGTCGCTCGTAGCGGCAGTAGAAGTACTTTTAATGCCGCTGAACAAATTAAAGGTATTTTACACAATTAAAAAAAACTATGATCAAAAAATTTCGGGAATTTGTATTTTAAATTTTACCGACTAGAAAAAATATTTTTCTATCTGGTTGATAAACCTTTCCCTGACACTTTTGTCAAACGTACCACTAGTAGTTGTTTGGCGTTGGTTTATATCAATCTAGTTTGTGTACTTCGTCGTATTTCAAAATGGAAAAATATATTGAACAATTGTTTACAACAAAATTTCTTGTTCCGACGCATTGAAAATGTTACAAAAAAACTACAAGCACCCTGCTTCCTCGAAAATACGAGCGTATGAGTGGTAATCGGAAAAAAAAGGCTCAAAGAAGTTGAAGTTCCTCCCCATAGAGGACGACATCGACATCCGATGATAATATCGAAAAAGTTAAGGAAATCGTGCTGTAAAATCGTCATGCAAGCATTAAAGAGATAGCTAGTGAGCCTAACATCGCATATGGACCGGTACAGCACATTGTGATGGATATCTTGGGCATGAAATGCGTTGCAGCCAAAGAGCTAAATTTCTTTCAAAAACAGTTCCGAAAGGCAATGATTTCAGAGGTAACCAACGATCCTACCATGGTGAAACGTATAACTACTGGTAGCGGAATATGAGTTTACGAAAATGATGTCGGAGCTAACCAACAATCATCTGCGTGGCGCTAAGAAAATGAACCAAAATCGAAGAAAGCGCATCAAAGTTGATCAAAAATCGAGGTCGTGCTCACAGTTTTTTTTTATTCTCGAGGCATCGTATCGTTCATTATGAGTACGTGCCAACGAGTCAAATAGTCAATAAAAAGTATTATGGTCTACTATTTGATCAAAGGCGCAGTAAACACCATGCAACAAGCACTCGATTCTCCGAATATGGCACTCTGTGGCATTTTCCTGCTCTTAAAATTTAAATTGCCGCTTCGTGTAAAGAGATTTTCGAGTGTAGATGAAGTAAAAAGAAAATGGGACGAATTAACTGAAAGCCATTCCTTCATCGGACTATGAAAAGTGTATGAATAAATGGGTTAAGCGTTGTCATACGTGCATTGCTTCAGATGGATGCTATTTTGATGGCGGTAAATTAAATCTACCCCAAAAATAAACAAAAGTAACTGTTTTATTTAACAATTTCTGGAACTTTTTGAGCATAGTGTAACTACGCACTAAATGTACGTGGGAAAATTACAATTTTGGTCATGTTACAAGCATTTGGACTAGCATAGTATATTTTGTGCGGCTTAGAAGTGACTTTTTGTGACTTATTTGTTCTTATTCGTCTTATTTCGTTCGGCACCAAAATGAACAGATTTGCCATAAAAAGGACACTTTTAAACCTAATAAAATAACATTATTTATACTAATCCCAATGTAATTTTTCGTATTTGATGTATTATAGGTAGTCATATGTTTCAGACATTAACAAATTAAGATGCTGCATATTTATCTATATTCTGTTACACAATTAACATAAATAACTTTCATTAACATGAAAATTCAATTTTGGAGAAAATTCTACGTAAGAATGCATAAAAAATGAATATTTATGAAAATATGAGTCAAATGTTGCGAATTAACTAAATTTACAAATTTGTTATTCAATCGAAGTTTTTAAATGTATACTTTTCTAATCAGGAAAATACTAAGAGATTAAATTAAGCAATACAATTCATTTCACTTCTAATTAATTTTAATTGTAATAACGACAATATTGATTGTTCGAAAAATAATTTAACCAGAACACAAACTTTCACTGTTTTTGTTAAATCCTACGGTTGTCAAAATGTTGCATTTTGCGCCCCTTTATGCTTCAATAAACCCAGCCCTCCGGAAAAGTTATTGATATATCTCATAAAAAAAAAAAATTCTGGGTTTATGCTGCTCTTTGTGATAATATGGGAGTAAATATTGTTGTCTTATACTTTATACGTATGATTGTCTTTCGGTAAGGTAAGGTTGTTTAATTGAATCGAATAATCAACTGGTGATAATCATGAAGGTATGTTATAAGTATGTGGAAGAAGAATTCTATAACTTTTCTATGTTTTGCGATAATAAAATACAAGCAGTCAAAATTTTGTAAAAATTAAAAAAATCCCAACCCAAAAAAAGGAAAAATTGTCTGGTGTGGAACAACACACAACCTTCCAACCTACAAATGGAATATAAAGAAAAAGGAATTAGTTTTAATAATAAATTTGTTTAGAATACCTCCCAACCTACATATACATAAATGTAGGTATAGAAGGTTATCCAATCGAATTTTTTTTCACTATCGTTAAATCGACTTATTAGCTCATTTTGAAACTTTTGGCCAACTTTCGCGAAGATCGGCCATCATGTCTGGAAGTCTGGATGTCTGTGTGTCTGTGTGTCTGTGTGTCTGTGTGTCTGTGTGTCTGTGTGTCTGTGTGCCTGTGTGCCTGTGTGTCTGTATGTCTGCGTGCCTGTGTGCCTGTGTGTCTGTGTGTCTGCGTGCCTGTGTGCCTGTGTGTCTCTGTGTCTGTGTGTCTGTGTGTCTGTGTGTCTGTGTGTCTGAGTGTCTGTGTGTCTGTGTGTCTGTGTGTCTGTGTGTCTGTGTGTCTGTGTGCCTGTGTGTCTGTGTGTCTGTGTGTCTGTGTGTCTGTGCGTCTGTGCGTCTGTGTGTCTGTGTGTCTGTGTGTTTGTGTGTCTGGGTGTCTGTGTCTCTGTGTCTCTGTGTCTGTGTGTCTGTGTGTCTGTGTGTCTGTGTGTCTGTGTGTCTGTGTGTCTGTGTGTCTGTGTGCTGTGTCTCTGTGTGTCTGTGTGTCTGTGTGTCTGTGTGTCTGTGGGCCTGTGTGTCTGTGTGTCTATGTCTGTGTGTAAGTGTGTATGTGTGTCTGTGTGTATGTGTGTCTGTGTGTATGTGTGTCTGTGTGTCTGTGTGTATGTGTGTCTGTGTGTCTGTGTGTCTGTGTGTCTGTGTGTCTGTGTGTCCGTGTGTCCGTGTGTCCGTGTGTCCGTGTGTCCGTGTGTCCGTGTGTCCGTGTGTCCGTGTGTCCGTGTGTCTGTGTGTCTGTGTGTCTGTGTGTCTGTGTATATGTGTGAATATGTGTATGTGTGTCTGTCTGTGTGTCTGTGTGTCTGTGTATCTGTCTGTGTGTCCGTGTGTCCGTGTGTCCGTGTGTTCGGGTGTCCGTGTGTTCGTGTGTCCGTGTGTCCGTGTGTCCGTGTGTTCGTGTGTCCGTGTGTCCGTGAGTCCGTGTGTCCGTGTGTCCGTATGTCCGTGTGTCCGTGTGTCCGAGTGTCCGTGTGCCCGTAATTATCCAAAATCATTAATTTTGAAAATAATTAAACAACAAATTCATTTTTTTTATAACAATTTTTCTACGGATAAGAAACCTAAGGAAAATGACAAAATTACTTTTATACCCCTTCCTTATAACAATAAAAAATGCTTAATATATAAATCACTTAAAAAATTTAAACTAAATCCGGTATTTTCAATTAATAGCAGATGTATAAATTTAATGTCTAAATTAAAATCAAAAATTTCAAAAAATGACATAACTAACACTATTTACCAAATTCCTTGTGGTTCTTGTGATAAAGTTTACATAGGAACATTTTTACAACCTTTAAAAATAGATTAACACAACATAAATCTGATTTTCGTGTTAAACCTAAAAGTACTGCTTTGACTAAACATTCAAACGATCTAGGGCACATCTTTCAATATGATAACACAAAAATTTTAGATGTAGAATCAAATTTAAAGAAACGTTTAATTTTAGAAATGTTACATATAAAGATTAATAACAAAATTTCTTGTAACAGTAAAACAGATTTAGAAAGCTTACCCATAAATTATAATAATATGTTGGAAAATTTAAAATAGTAACTTGTACATTATTTGTCATAGTTGTCAATTTTTAATATTAATTTTAATTTTTTATTGTTAAATTTCACTGACGATGAATACAACCGTATTCGAAATATATGGAAAATGTTGATACTTGTTGTTCGTTTTTATTGACACACGTACCATAGTGAAGAAAGAA
Organism: Vesta saturnalis; assembly: GCA_036346205.1. NCBI lineage: Eukaryota > Metazoa > Arthropoda > Insecta > Coleoptera > Lampyridae > Vesta > Vesta saturnalis. The sequence continues at coordinate 3,991,522 of JARFJB010000821.1, forward strand.
AAAGAGAAAAAAATTTATATATATATATATATATATATATATATATATATATATATATATATATATACAGTGTGAGGCATCTAAGCTCCGTCGGTTTGTATACGAAAAATGGTAAAATATTTTTGAAATCTTTTTTTTTATTGTCGTGTAGGTTCATTAGGAGCACGTTTTAAAATTATTTTCGAATATGCAGGGTGGTCCACAAAAATTTTACGCATCAAAGTTATGAAAATTTAAATGGAACAGCCGATATATGATTGCATATTTCGATTCTGTGGACTAAATAAAGGTCACTTACTGTTATAGTCCCTATACCTAACTCCACCTGTTGCCGAGATATTTCATTATTTGTGAGAATGTAGATCGAAATTCAAAAGAACTTTCTGTTTTACGTACTCCAGGAATTTTTTTCAAATGTTTTTCGTTGTTTACTGAAAGCATCAAACTTTAAAATCCACCGAAGCTATTATCACAAATTTACACTGCGTGTATAAAAATTCAGTTACTATTTTGACCAACATTAAAGCCAATTAACTTCATTATTTTAAATGGAACACCCAGTATTTATCACCATATTTTTATTCTAATTTTAATTCCCTACAAAACTGTATTAGTGTTCCCTATACCTATCTCTTACAGATTTATTGTAATTTAGGATTTTCTATTCCAATAATAATTTCGTGCAATTTGTTCTTGAAAAGCAGGCTTTGGCGGTCTTACTGTCACATAAAATAAACGAATTTATTGAAAAGTCATAGTTCGTGTTAAAGTTAAATCATTTTAGCTAATCAACTTTTTTTTGTTAGGTGGGTACCTACTATTTAAAATGGCTTGCAATTCTCGAATTGAAAAATGCGACATGATAAGTGCTTGCTAGCATCTAGGGTTTACGCACAAATGTATCCTGATAGGCGTCGTCCCGACAGGCGTTCCTTATTAACGTCTTTCAGTCATTGTTAAGCTGTGTTTGTTTAGTAAAACAATGTTTTTGTTATTTATCCAGTTATTAACGTCTTTCAGTCATTGTTAAGCTGTGTTTGTTCAATAAAACAATGTTTTTGTTATTTACCCAGTTATTAACGTCTTTCAGTCATTATTAAGCTGTTTTTGTTCAATAAAACAATGTTTTTGTTATTTACTCAGTTATTAACGTCTTTCAGTCATTGTTAAGGCAAGCCTAGTCAAACGGTTGGATTATCTCGAGCAATAAAAGCTTTTCATCAAAACCTGCTCATAAAAAATCGAGTAAAAAATGACATAAAATTAATGATTAAATTAGAAAATCCTAAATTACAAAAAATCTGTAAGAGATAGATATAGGGAACCCTAATACAGTTTTGTAGGGAATTAAAATTAGAATAAAAATATAGTGATAAATACGGGTTGTTCCATTTAAAATAAGGAAGTTAATTGGCTTTAATGTTGGTCAAAATTGTAAGTGAGTTTTTATACACCCAGTATAAATTTGTGATAATAGCTTCGGTGGATTTTAAAGTTTGATGCTTTCAATAAACAATGAAAAACATTTGAAAAAAAATCCTCGAGTACGTAAAACAGAAAGTTCTTTTGAATTTCGATCTACATTCTTACAAATAATGAAATATCTCGGCAACAGGTGGAGTTAGGTATATGGACTATAACAGTAAGTGACCTTTATTTAGTCCACAGAATCGAAATATGCCATCATATATAGGGTGTTCCATTTAAATTTTCATAACTTTGATGCGTAAAATTTTTATGGACCACCCTGCATATTCGAAAATAATTTTAAAACGTGCTTCTAATGAACCTACACAATAATTAAAAAAAAGATTTCAAAAATATTTTACCATTTTTCGTATACAAACCGACGGAGCTTAGATGCCTCACCCTGTATATATATATATATATATATATATATATATATATATATATATATATACCGTAAAACGGGGCGACTTGATCAATGTTTTCGGAAATTGATCGCTCTGCAGCTGTTACCAGACAATTTGGGATCAAACAAAAAATACTTCAGATAACTTTGGGCTAGTGACTATCCAATGCAAATTTCAAAAAAAAAAATAGGTGCCCCATCTTAGGGGCAAAAAATATATATGTAGATTATCAAGTCGCCCCATAGTGGGGCGACTTGATAAATGCCTGTATTTAACTCTGTTTTATCATTTCGAACCTCAATTGAGGCGTCTTGATAGAAAAAAATCAAAAATATAAGTCCCTATAGCAACAGAGCGTCACATTTTTTTAGCATAGGTACCTACCTGCCTACCCCAAAAACCTTTTTAATGAAACAAATTGAATTTGTATTTTAGAATTTATTTGGAAATATAAAAACGAAACTCGAAAAATAATAAACGTAAAAAACAATATCTGTGGTGTGTTAGGAACTCAAAATAGAATAATATACTTATACTATATAGATAAAAATATAAAACTTAGCCAATATTCTGATACATGTACCTAGCTGCAAATCGTAAAAAAAAAATTAAAAATTCAAATGTTTAAATTTGATCTGTCCCCTCCTTAATGTTTCAAATTCCGTAAGTTTCTGCTTAATTTCTATCTTTTTCACAATACCAACGTCCTCTACCTCAGGATAAATATAAGCGTTTGACATTTTAGAGCTTTGTCTTAAAAATGTGCAAAGATAGGTTTCACTCTCTTCACAACTTGTTATTTTTGCCACGTAGTTTTTAAAAGTGTTTGACTCGGTTTTTAAACCAACAAAAATATAATCACCTGATTTCAAATCATTTAAATCACTTTGTGGAATGTCATTTTCGTTTTCGTTATGTTGGTCCATGTCACTTTCGTTTTCTAAATCCGAGAATGATTCAGGGTCCGCATCACTATCAACAGTTAATAGTTTCTCACTTATAGCACTTTCAGAGGAGGCAGACGATAAAGACCTTGTTTTTCGATTTTGCAAAGGTTTTCTTCCAGAAGATGTGTGTGGCATTTCAACGTCGTCTCGAGATATGCTTCTGCCCGCTGGTACAGTCAGCTTCTTTTTTCTTCCAACAGGTACTGCAGTTTTGAATCTTGAACTTTCGAAGATCTCTTTTAATGATTGCGCCATATCACCTGGTAATGCAGGTTCTTCTGTTTTCGGTAACATCCAGAACCTTCTTCCTATTTAGCGGACATATGCCGGTTGCTTCAAAGCCTGGTAAATGTTTCTGTATAATCTAACTTTGAGGTTAGGATATTGTTTTTGACTAATTTAGTACCCATGAAAAAAATACGGAGATATCTTTGCATTCAATAGTGTCTCTACACAATAGAAAGTATAACAGTTAATAAATACCTGGTTTTTTACCCGTTTTTATAGAAAAATACTGCGGGAACAACAAGTCTTCCACTGTACTCTACTAACCTTACTTTGAAAGAGTGCCTACTAACGCATCGAATGAGTATATATGTGCCGGTCGCATCCATGTGTAGCACAGTGGTGTGCGCATTTTAGGCAAGAGGGGTAGAATATATCAAGTCGCCTCGGTGTTATCAAGCCGCCCCGTTTTACGGTAAATATATATATATATATATATATATATATATATATATATATATATATATATATATATATATATATATATACAGGGTGATTCGCGAGGAAGTGGCAATATTTTAAAGATATGTCGAGGAAGCCAAAATAAGTAAAATAAACTCATATGTTTAAGTCCGATTTTCATTTGTTTCAGAGATAATTGACTTTTTCTTAAAATGTCAAATTTCATCAATTTTTTGCCTATTACGAAGTACGTTGATGTATTGACCTTATGTACGTAATTCTGAGAGCGAAATCCAGAAAGGAAACTTTTAAAATAATTATTGCCCTGTTAGTAACTTTAAATTTGGCGGCTAATAAATTCTCACCAAGAACGTTCTCACTATCGCCAATATTTGCAAAATTCCCTAACAGGGTATTTATTTTTAAGAGTTGACTTTCTGGATTACGCAACCAGAACTTATGTGTAATTAGGTGAAAGTAGGCAACTGAAATGAAAACTGATAGTTAGTTGTTAAAGTGACAGTTGTTCAACATTGGTTTTATGAAGTTGTAAAAATGCCCCACAAATTTAGTCATAAAGAATATGCCGATATGATATTTGTTTATGGGTTCTGTAATGGTAGTAATGTTCGTGCAGTGGAGGAGTATCGACGTCGTTTTCCGAATCGAAGAGTTCCTAACAAGCGAGTATTTCAAACTGTTTTTACACATGCCGGCGAAACTGGGACATTTCCAAGTGCAAGTATTGTTTCTGAAAGAGAACACGGAATCGCTGTTGGACTTGAAGAAGATATTCTGGATGTGGTAGACGAAAATCCAGAGATAAGTACAAGGCGCATCGCAATCCAATTTGAAATACCACAAACAATGGCTTGGAAAACACTTAAGCAACAAGGTTTGAACGCTTATCATTTGCAAAAATTACAAAATCTCCACGAAGGGGATTATCCTTTAAGGCTACAATTTTGTCATTGGATTCGGGAAAACAGAAGATTGTGTAAAGACATTTTGTGGTCGGATGAAGCTCAATTTACGCGAGATGGAATTAACAATTGCCCCAATAATCATCGATGGTCGGACGAAAATCCCCATGCTACGATAGAACACAATTTCCAACATCGATTTAGCATTAACGTTTGGTGCGGTATTCTAAATGATCAATTAATCGGTCCTTTCGTATTAGATGCGCGCCTTACTGGACAAGGATATTTACGTTTTTTAGAAGACCATTTAGAAGAAATATTGGACGAAGCACCTTTAAATATTCGACAACGAATTATCTTCCGACATGATGGAGCGCCTCCTCACTATTCAAATAATGTACGAAATTTTCTGAATACCACTTTCGGCGATCTTTGGATTAGCAGAGGCGGTCCGCTTCCTTGGCCACCGAGATCACCGGATCTCACTCCCTCGATTTTGCCTTTGGGGATGGATGAAGTCGTTAGTTTATGCTACCAAAGTGGAAACGAGGGAAGCGTTACTAGATCGCATTCTTAATGCAGCAGCTATCATTAGAGCGAACAATCGTTCATTGAAACTGGCTACTAGTGCAGTTTATAAACGCGCAAATAAGTGTATCCAAGTGGGCGGTGGTGTTTTCGAAAATTTTTCGTAAAGTAATGCTTCGAACACTTTTCGTGCAATAATGCTATGTTGTTTCTTTTTGTAATTGATTTTGTAATAAATTTTGTTTGCTTTTTAAATATCTCTGGAACAAATGAAAATCGGACTTGAACATATGAGTTTATTTTACTTATTTTGGCTTCCTCGACATATTTTTAAAATATTGCCACTTCCTCGCGAATCACCCTGTATATATATATATATATATATATATATATATATATATATATATATATAATACACATATTAACTTCGCCTTAAATTGCACTGTAGTATGAGAATTTTATTTCCATTCATAAGATAAAGTTACGATAAAAAATTTTCACATCTTCCACATACCAATAATGGAAATACTACAAACGCAGGCAAACTAACAGCAAGTGGTAATAATACAAAGGTATCTCCATTTTTACCTAATTCTTCAAGAGAAAATTGCGTATCATCCGCGCTATTTTATATACCTTAATGACGTCATCACCTCGCCTTTGCAAATACTTTTTCTTAACACAAGCGGTTTTCTTAACGTAGAGGCGTACTCTTGTACCCTTATACGAAGGAGTAAAACTTAAAAAAGGTAACGTAACGAACGGTACGGTAGAAGAAACCGAAAGAAAGGGAATTAAGCTGTTCTGTTCGCATTTACGCACAAAACTTAGACCATAACATGTATACAGAGCTACTCGTAATTATGTACACTAAAGAGAAAATATTGACATATACTCATATTTAATTACTGAAAGAAAAAGATACCTAAAGATACTAATGTAGTGTATATTAGCAATAAAAATTTAAATTTCGAAACTTAAATTAAGGTAACGATAGCCAAGAACTGAAAACTAATTAAGGTAACGATAGCCAATAAATGGCACGTTACAGTAATCGCTTGTGCTCCTGGTTTTAAAAATGCGACCAATAACAAAGTTGCATTTAAATATTGCGGGAATTTTTGGGGAGGAGCTTAACTATTTCTGTTCGGTAAACGGAGTATAGATTTCAAAAATAATTTTTTATTTTCAGAAAAAGTAGTACCATTTTTTCCTTCAATAATATTCAGTTCAAATACCGTACTGACGCCACTGGTAGACTTTGTAAAAAATTTTTTACACCAAAAAATGTTCTTTGGTGCTCGAAAGATGTGTATTAAATTTTATAGAGATATCTAGAGTGATATGAAAGTTATGATAAAAAATGATTTTTTTTCTTAAAACTTTAACACCCTGTATTTCGAAAACGAAGCATTTCTCGACATATGTTTATATAGGAAATTAGAGTTTATTTTGGACGCAAAATACCCTGTTAAAGTTTGGACACCGCAATTCGGGACACCCAAGGTTCTGGCATAAATTTTGTTTAAATATCGCCCCCCCACCTCAGGGCCCCATATTAAAATCACAGCAACGCGCGACGGGTTCGGCTAGTTAATAATAAAAAAATTTCCCCAATTTTTTTATTTGATGGGAGAATATTAATGCACTGAATAGTGTGCAATCTGCACGGATTGATTAAAAGAAACCCAACAAAAAAATCATTATTTTGCAAATGATAAGAAGTCAATTTGATATGCGCTTGTTTATAAATAATACTTAATAGCTTCTATAGAATCAATAAACGTAAAATAAGTATTCTTTCATCATGTGTGATCGCAATGCGTAATGTTAATACCTCAAAATACTTTTGTTTACAAAATAAAGTGGTTATTACTCATTGTATAAAAGACGTATTCTTCTGACGTTAATTAAAAATTGACTTAAAAGTTCGAGTTCATGTTAAATTAAACCATAAGTTGGTAAGAATTACATTTCCATTTTAAACCGTTTTCCCAGGTGTTTTATTAGAGTCTGCACCTTAAGAACATATTTATGGTGTAATCCTTTCAGAAACAGTTAGAGCAGTACACGAATAATAAAAAGGTATTCGTGAATCAACATGTTAAAGATACGCATCTTGTATTTTTAATTTGCTTTACCATTACCTTTCGTACATTTTGTTTGAACTAAAATTTATTTACGTGACTTTTTTTTAATTGCAGTTACTCATCTGAACCAGAAAATAGTATGGCACCTAATTCTGAAGAGAGTGTTATACCACCACCTTTAAGATGGGATGAAGATATCTTAACAAAGGTAATTTGTTTAATTTAGGTTCATCGTTAACAAACTTTAGGGTAATGACTTCTTACTGTAAAATAAATATTTAATTTGTTATAAAGCAAATTGATCATTTGAAGTGTTTATTTTTTAATGGTGGTTTTTAAGTGGGAAGTCATTGACTTCTTCACAATCGTTTATTTGGAATTTTTGCAACTACAAGGTTATTTTAAAACTTATATTTGCAATATATTTAAAAAAAAAGTACCAAATTTGTATTCGGCAAATCATAATTCAAAATCTGTTAGTTTGTTCACTAATATAGGCAACCAACTATACACCTGTGTATATTTATGTAAATTTTCCCTAAATAAGTGTTTATTGCAGGAAAAACAACGTCCACCAATTTATAATCCAGAAGATTATGCATCAGGTGTAAGAAAGTGGGCAAGAAAGGGGCCTAATAGCACCTCTAACTTGTACACATCACCCAGTGTAACGGAATTAGATTGCCGTAATTCGCAAAATGGTACATGTAGAGATTATCGAAATTTAATGCTGACATCTGCAAGCAGCGAAATGAGTTTACGCCAATTTGGCACCGTATCCGAATTATTATCAAAATTAAAAGCCGATCTTCGGCTCGCTTATCCAAGGTAAGGTACTACATTCTAGTATTAAGAATAAGTTTTTTGAAAAATGAATCAATTTACCGAATTAAAACAAAATGACATCTTCAAACACTTAATCAAATTTTGTGAACAAAATATTTTTACGGTTTGTATTTTTTGTACATATTTGGACCGTAATGGCGTGCATACCTCCTTGTATAACTTTTCAACCACCAATAGTTCAGCCATGTCCATGTTCTGATCCAGCAATACCAACAATACCACCTGGTGTACCTCAGCAACCCGTATGTCCTAATAACGTAACTGTATCTGTTGTTCAACCTGGCCAACCTCTCCTTCCACCTCCCACAAGAAAAAAATGTAAATACGTACAACCAGCAAGACCAAAATCATTCGCCCCTATTCGAGCATTTAGACCACCTGAGTTAGAAATGGAAGATGGTACTGTGTATCGTAAATCATACATGCCTGTTGAACATGATAAGGTTTGTCCAGTTAGACCCGCACATAATCTTAAAGTAGGTGAAGGTAAATTTACAAAAAATACCATTCACAAAATGTCTTTTCAACCTGTAAAATCACTACCTCCTTGTCCAATACTTCCTTGCAATCACAAATTATTAGGGGATGGCCCTATGCAGGATATAACAACCAACAAACATGACTACGTACCTAAATGTCAGAAAAAAGTTGAAAGAGTGCATCCAAAACCGAATTTATTTTCAAGTGACTGCCCTTTAAGTGATAAAACGACAAATCGTTTATCTTACTTACCATTTGATACATCTAAGAGTCGTGTCGTAGCCATTCGTCCAATTCCTGCTATGCCAAAACCAACTGGACCATTTGAAAAAAATACGATACAAAAAATGTCGTACATGCCATGGGAACCCCAAGCACCGATTGAAAAGCCATGGGCTGAAAAACAGAAATTTAGACCACCTACTTTAAGAATGTCAGATAATACAATTAATCGATTAAGTTATGGACCACCAGGTACTTATATAGAATGCGAAGAAGACGATGATGATCCTTATTGTGAACCGTGCCCTGAAGTCTTTTGTGCTCCAAGGGCTTCCTGTTAATGCGGATCGAAAGGATTTTTTTAAATTTTGTGTAAGTTCATCAATATTGGACTATACAATTTTATATATATTTATTGTAATATTATACAAATTTTTTTCGTCACAATTTTTAATATACTTAATATTGTCCATTATTTGTTTGAACCCAAATTTATTTTTATTTATAGTCTGAATATTTCTTGTATGCCATAGCACAAAGCAGTGATAGAGATGGTTCTAATTGTAATAATCATTACACACCACTCAAGAAGCAGAAAATAAAATAAGGATACTTTCTGTCGCCAAATGTCCATCACTCTTTATCATCAGAGACATTTTTCCCATACTTATGATTTGATGATTCTACAATTGTTATTGGGCAAAATACTGAATATATTGTTTTTAGGCGAAAACTGAAATTTATTATTTTAAAGTGTTGGAATCATTTGGACACATCATTCTTACAATTCTTATTTGTAGTCCAATTTTGTTAGGAAAATCTGAAACGTATTCATGTAGCTTGTGCATAGAGGGATAATCGTGTATTATTTATTTAGATAAGTATAAGATCTGCTCTACATTAGATAACCAATGTTTTCAAGTCAAATAGGGCCTGGATTGTTATAAGTAATCTAGTGCAATCGTCTGGTGTTACACCTTTGTTAATATTCTGCCATTAAGGGAAGTGATCAGGTTTTTTTATATTACAATTAGCTTCAGAACACGATTGGGTCGTAAAAAAGTACAGTACCTACTCGCTATTTTTGGTATTCTTTTAAATACTTATAGATGAAACGGTTAAAGGCAAAAACGGGTGTATTTGCAGCCAACGCTAAATGTACTATTTGTTGAGTAGTTCTTTATATTATGATCAATAGCGCAATCCTGCATATTAATGACGGTATTCCCCATGACGAATCATTATCAATTCTACTTTAAGTAAATTACTAATTATATGACACTTCAAATACAATTTTTTTCTCTTAACAAAGATAACATATCTATTATTTATAAATCATTACCTTTAACCTTCCCAAACCAAAGATGTATCCCCTTCCTCTACTCTGATTAATTACCATACGTATTTGGTCGTATCGTAAGCTCTTAAAATAAAACTCAACACGTAAATTTGTGTCACTGATTTGAACTGCGCATGTAAGGGTCCTATATACATAATGCTCTTATTAAATTTTAATTTACACTCTTTATTAACATTCACTCTTTTATTCTCTAAAGCGCTTCAAAAATGGAGAGGGAGCTACAAGCTAATTTTGCTTAATAGTGTTGCTAAAATGTATTATACGCGCTCTTTGTTAGGGTTTAATGAAAGAAGCGTAATGAATGAATGTTTACAAACTAATAGCCCAACAGTAAAGTTGCCATAATGAGTAACATACCAGGTGGGGGTCATGTGTACCTTATGCCAGCCGGGGAAGTACAATCACCCTTACCATGGACTCCTTATTATCGGTTCCCCGATTTTCTGGGCTCGGTAAGTGCTGCCAATCACCCATGTTTATCCTTAATTCGTTCTCATCCTATTTTTGATTTCGCTCTCACTTCATCATATCGGATTCAAAGTCCAACATTAAAAAAAATGGCTTCTAGGGTTTCTAGGGAAAACATGCTGGACGTAAAATCCTGCCCCATTCGGATGTCCGGGAGGGCAGAGCCCAAGCGACCTCGATCATTGTACAGGGTGGCCAACTAAGAATGCGAGGTACTGTATCTGGGAAACTATACATCGTAGAGGCTTGCGGAAAAAAGTTATTACTAAAACGGCCAATACAAAAACCTTGAAAATATTTTGATGTTTTTGAAATGGCCGCTAGGGAGCGTAACTGCAATCTTGAATCTGAAAAAGTGATGTTTCTGTGAATTCTGCTATATTAACCTAGTAAAAGAATAACTGATCTTTAAAGTCGAGTATAATCTGAACTTCTTTTGTTTGGCACTTTTTGACGTATATATAAAAATAAAGTGGTGGGGGTTATTCAAAGGGTTCCTTAAATCACCCCCCGTATCTTCGAAACGGCTAATCCGATTTTAACAAACTTGGGCGCGTTGAATAGAGCTGTTCTTGGGCTACAAATGTTAAAATAATTGAAGTTAGTTTCACATGTCGTCGCTAGAGAGCTTTGTTCGACATTCCGACAGATACGGTTAATTTTCGCAAAAAAATTAAATGCATTGGTATGACTTTTTTCATGAACAAGTAGCTAAATTATGCCTAAACAAGCTCGCGAAAACCGCATCTCGATATCTTGTTCCTAACCTAAAATAACGCCCAAAGAAAACTTTATACGAAAATCTCTTAACTTTTCATTTTTTTAACTATATTTTTCTGGAATTGTTTCTATTATGTAAGTTGTGGCCCTAAAAAGGACCGATTTAAAGGAGGAAGGTTTTTAATGCCACCGTAAATGCTTGAAATGCTGACCATCACGCTTTATGCATTGCTGAAGCCTCTCATGACTAGACAAAACTTCAGCTTCAATTTCGGCTCTCGGTATGTTACGTACTGCGTTACGAATCCTGTTTTTCATATCTTCTCTAGTAGTAGGTGGAGTCCGAAACACGATGTCCTTTAAGCGCCCCCATAAATAAAAATCGAGGCAAGTTAAGTCTAGCGATCGTGAAGGCCATGGAAACAGACTTCCTCTTCCAATCCACCGCTGTTGAAATACTGCATTAATATGCTCTCGCACATTAATAGCAAAATGTGCTGGGCAACCATCCAACTGCAAAAACAATTTTTGCGTTGTTTCCAGAGGCACATCTTCCAACAACAACGGTAATTGATTGGCCAAAAAGTCAAGAAATACATTGCCATTTAGGGGTTGCTCGAAAAAATATGGCCCAATAATTCTGCCTCCCAGTATGCCACACCATACATTTAAACTCCAACGTCCTTGGAGCATTTACGATGGCATTAAAAACCTTCCTCCTTTAAATCGGTCTTTTTTAGAGCCACAACTTACATAATAAAAACAATTCCAGAAAAATTTAGTTAAAAAAAAATAAAAATTTAAGGGATTTTCGTATAGTTTTCTTTGGTCGATATTTTAGGTTAGGAACAAGATATCTAGATGCGGTTGTCGCGAACTTGTTTATATATCATTTAGCTACTTGTTCATGAAAAAAAATCGTACCAATGCGTTTAACTTTTTTGCGAAAATTCACCGTTTCTGTCGAAATGTCGAACAAAACCCTCTAGCGACGACATGTGAAACTAACAAAACTTCAAATATTATAACATTTGTAGCCCAAGAATACCTCATTTCAACGCGCCCAAGTTTGTTAAAATCGGCTTAGCCGTTTCGAAGATACAGGGGGGTTATTTAAGGAAACCTTTGAATACCCCCCACCACTTTATTTTTACACATACGTCAAAAACTGCCAAACAAAAAAAGGTCAGATTATCCTCGACTTTAAAGATCAGTTATTTTTTATTAGGTTAATATAGCAGAATTCACTGAAACATCACTTTCTTAGATTCAAGATTGCAGTTACGCCCCCTTGCGGCCATTTCAGAAACTTGAAAATATTTTCCAGGTTTTTGTATTGGCCGTTCTAGTAATAACTTTTTGTCCGCAAGCCTCTAGGATGGATAGTTTCCCAGATACAGTACCTCGCATTCTTAGTTGGCCACCCTGTACATACTCACTTTCTGATCCATTATCGTAACATTCGCGGTATCAGGTCTAATCTTAATTCTGTTCACCAACATCTTGAACAACCTGACATTTTGTTTCCACCTGAAACACAAGTCTCCGATTCACCCGATTTGCAACTTTCCCAATACAATCTTCACTCTAACTTTCGATACAAAGTAGGAGTGTGAGCCTATCTCAAAGGCAACATCGCTTGCAAGAGGATTTCTTTTTTGGAGAATAAAAAATTCGACGTGATGCGGTTGAAACATTTTGGTCATACATTTGTGAAAGGTTACTGATGCATTTTCGGCATCCCAATGACAGTAACTTTCAAAACTTCTTCGATTGCCTGATTTTGAAAGTTGACTATCTTCTGTCTCAGTTTCCATCCTGCAATATTTCAATTCTACGAAGTTTCAATGTTCATAACATTAATTGGCTTCAATATCCATATACTACTAATCTTGTTGGTCATAGTGCAGAAACATTCGTTATTTCATGTGATCTCATACAAATGATTTCTGAACCCACAAAAATCCCTGATAACCCTAACCATACTCCACATCTTCTAAATCTCTGTCTTATATCAAACCCACTTGTTTATAAAACTTTAGTTTTCCCCACTAGATCTCTCTGACCATTGTCAAACAGAAATACCTAACCTTTCCATGGCGTGAATATTGTTTTAGGTCGTTCTCGCTTTCAGACATTGCTCTTTCAGTATCTGAAATCATCCCCATGGGCATGGAGTTATACATTCTCAAAGAAAAACAGAATCATGTAGGTCATTCTCATTCCCAACCCTGGTTCAATAGGGCTTGAAAAATACATCTTATACAAAATGGAAATCTAATAAAACGGTCGAGAGTGATGCAGACTGTGTTAGTGTTAGAAATACGTGCAAAAGTGTTATCGCTAAAGCTAAAAAGTTATTTGAACTAGCTACATCTCCTTAGGCAGCCATAAATTTCGGTTTTCAGCTAAAGCTTTCACTTCCCCTCATGACATCTTTTGGCGGATCTGTAGTTGCTGATTCTGTAGACAAAGCCAATCTTTTTTCTGGATTTATTGGCATCAAACTCGTGTATTAATGATTTTGGAAATGATGTGTCCCATGTCAGCTTTTTTTCGAACGCTATGAAACCAATTGATTTTCGATATAAGCTACTAGCACCAGTAAGCTTGATCCCAATAAGGTGACTAGCTCAGACGGCATCCCAGCTATTGTCTTAAAGAAATACTCCCCCGAACTAGTACGCCCTATCTAAGCTGTATTTGATCTCTATGTTTTCTGGGGAATTTCCTTCATCATGAAAATTAGAAAACGTTCAACCTATTCCCAATAAAGGCGACAAGATGGACCTTCTAACTACCGACCAATTGCTATCATTTCCATGTTGTCTAAAGTCATGAAAAAGCCATCAATCAGCGACTACTCTCTTTACTTGAATCTAGCAAACTCCTTACTGATGATCACCAATAGTTAGGTTTGAAACAATACATTAGAACAATCCTGTGAAACTGTTGTAGTTGTTTTAGATATTCTAAGGCATTTGACCAAGTTCGGTATAAGTGTTTTCTTGTCAAACTCACCTCGTTTGGGTTAACTGATACGCTCATCAAGTAGGTTTCTAGTTTCCTTGATAAAAGACAAATACGTGTAAATGATCTTGTTTCTTCAACGACTACACCGATCCATTGCTTTGCTGACTACAGCACTATTCATTGTAGTTCATCTCAGTTTACTCACAATAGTAATCCACGTTCTCTCTCAAATCAAGGCATTAAAGTTGATAGGGTCATTTGAATCAACAAAGATATTTAACGTATCATTAAAGGGAGAAGTAATAATCTGGTTAAACTTAATGCTAACACAACTCAGTTTTACCTTATGTCCCCCAAAAAGATTGATCATTTCGTATTGTAAGTATGGAAGGCTCAGTTTTTAAGTTTTTAGACTCTATTACTATGTTGGGAATGACTGTATCTATCGTGACCATCCTCTACTGAATCAGCTGCTCGTAAAATAGACTTTTTGTACAGATTTAAGCAGTACTTTACCTCACGACAACTCTTTCTGCTATATAAGGCCCATATTCGACCCCATCTAGAATACAGATCTCACCTTTGGGTTTATACTCCTTAAGCGGTTTCGATATTGTTGATCGCATTCAAAGAAGAGCGATTAGGTGTATTGATACCATCTCAGGCCACCTTTACTAGGAATACTCGGTTTGCTCCTTCACATTATCAATATCACGTTAGGCTAAACAATTCTTTAAAAAAAAAACTTTAAACTGCATCACCTATAAGGCACTACAAACTGACAACTACCAAATTTAGGATGGCAAGCTATAGGTACAATCACATGGTGCTACACAGAATTACTTCCTTCTCTTATCTTCACTTTTATCTTAACGGCGAACAAGTTTGTCTTTTACTTTATTTCACAGCTATTAATTTACGGTTAAATGTTGTCGTCCATAAAGAAACAACTAAAGCTTTTCAAGTGCTTTAGTGAGTTACATTTCCCTTCTGCACTAGCCAATAAAATAGATTTTCTGTACTAAACCCGTCCCGGGTCCTTATTCAAACACATTGAACTGACTCCTTTAATGTTTTTCAAATTTGTGTACAGGTGTTTTCTTTGACCTCCTCGCTTCAATCTCAACAAATCGCTCTTAAAAACTCGACAAACTACATCCGATCACGACTGTTTTAAAATTCCAAATTAAAAAAAAGTCCGCCAAAGTAAGAATCACGGTGAGCTGAAACGAACCAACATAAACTTTGCTTTTTAATTTTTCAACTTTGCCAAAATTGTTTACAACATCTTTAACAATTTTTACAAATATTACTACTGACGAAGATAACTGTAAGTGTTATCGAAACGTTTAGATTGTATAATTTAAATACACCATTAAAAAACCTAAAAAAAGATAAGTATTTTATTATGAGTGTTAATGGTGAAAGTTTACATTTTCATATTTATTTGACTAACTGTATAGGGTCTAAATTTCGTATTCTCACACCTATATCAACACTGCGCTAGAAGTTTTCCGTCGCCACAAAAATAAACTTATAAACTCCTGGAGCGGAATACGGGGGAGTTCCAGGGGTTGATATGGAATGCCTTTAGCGTCATCCAAATAAATACTCCAGTCGGGCTCGTCCTTGGGCAACGTTGGTGCTATACGGCTTCCAAGCGGGTGCTCCAGGTAACTCCAGTGAAGGATATCATCTGGGTTCAGAACGGCGGTTGAAGATGACTCTAAAATTAGAGTTACTTCGGTCGCGAGAGCGCAAAATTTTACACACACGGTTTTTCACCGATGATGATGTATATGACTTTGTTTTTAATAAACACGAGCTCTCTTTAACTCAACTAAATTTTTACGTTTAAGAATCTGAAACGAAGGGTTGAAAGCGGTTACTTTTCACTACTAACTTTAATCTAGACTGATTTTCAACATCAATCTTTGAGCAAGCATCTACTATACAATTAAAATACTACTATACCTCATACCTCATAAAGAATCAGTTGCAATACGTTTTGGATATAGAATAAATGCAATAATAAGGCAGAATACTCGTGCACCATGCTTCTATAACCTCGACACACAATTAGTAGTGGGATAATGGAAATTCCAACTCATCTTTCTTTCAGGCGGCAGCGTTTTAATTTGTTTCAATTAAAATAAACTTAATTATATTTTGATAATATAAGTATGATATAAAAAACTGCTGCTTTTAAGTTAACCTTTGAATGGTATTTACATCACCCTGTTAACATAACAATAGCTCTAATTTAAACATATGATAAATTGCAAGTTATTGTAGGGTGTTATATAAATTAATTTTTTTAATTTAATTGGGTTAAATAATATTGGCTGATATTGACGGAATCAATGGATATGTTACCACTAATCACGAATCACGTTAATGATATTTTGTATAGCTTCGATTGTAAACTTTGCATAGAGGTTGTATTCATCCGCTTGAAAGGTACACGACGTCATATACTTGGCATCTGAACTTGTTTATGTAAAACCATCTATCGTGAATTCTTGTGATTCAGGGATCCGGTCTTCAAGCTGGAGCACAATCGCCACAACGCCTTAATAAGACAGGATACGAGCAAACACACCAAAGATTCCTGGATAAAACTCACTTCCGAATTAGACTACAGAACGGTAAACTGTTCTGGCAATGGTTTGACAATCTGGACAGAAGAAAAGCAAGCTCAAAATCACATAAGTCTCACAGACTCCCAGGGCGATCCCATCTCCACCGACTAAAGGAAAACTTGCTCTGTATTTACCTATAATAAATCTTCTGGTCCCCAGACTATTTATCCTGAATTTAACACCCGCTTTACGAAACTTTTAGAAAGCCATCTTAAGCAATTTAAGAACCTAAACCTTATCGAAATACAATTGGACAACAGAAATCCTCTCATAACCACCGGCTAAGTCATCACGTATTTCAAAAAAGGACGTTATTCCTCTGAAACCAATTGTGAGCTCGACAAATTCACCCATTAGCACACTATCTGCTAGGTATCATCTCACCCTTATCAGGAAAAACCGAGCCTATGGTGAAGAATACGCAGCACTTCGTGGAAACCATCAGAAACTTCCAACCAAACCACGAAGAAATACTAGTAAACTTCGACATTGTGAGTCTCTTCACAAATGTGTCTACCGCTAAGGCACTAACTATCATAAGAGACAAACTGGAAAAGGATGAAATGTTAGACGAACGCACGCTGCTTTCGGTAAACACAATAATTTACAAGTTTGTACCAAGAAACGTACTAAGGTACACTAAACACTACGGTACAATTATAATAAAATTAAACGTTGCCCAGGAAGAGTACAGGTAAGTTTAGGATTCGTATCCTAATACGTCGTGAGACACAAATACTAGTGGTCTAACACGGTCTAACTTTATTTCTTAACGGAGCCCAACCCCCAAATAAACAAAACACTTTTTGATATTTCTAAACCCAAAATTGGTAAACGTACTTATAACTTCAAATTAGACAGTAATTGTAAAACAATATATGCCCTGAAACAGGTTAACTAACTTCTAATAGGCACAAGCCTGACATAAGATACTACACAAACAAATTTATAACAAAACGTTAATAAAACCAAATCGTTACAGTAGTAAACCACTTACCTTTTTCAGTGCTGAATCCCAACATCATTATACAATTAAAAAAAATGAAACAGAGCCAAGTACTTCAGCACTGTTAGACATCCAGCGTTGAATCAGGAGGCTAGAAAGAACATACAATAAATGCAAATAAATTTTTGAACCGTGGTTCTAGGAAGAGTTCTCCTTAAAACTTGAGTAGGTACGTTTCTTGTACTCAAACAAAACTAAAATAATAAAATGTAACTAACCAAAGCGTCTACTAGCCAAATGTCTACGACTGAGGTTAAATAATTTAGAAACATGAAATAAGCAGTAACTGCATAACTTTTCTAGCAGAAACAAAAGGTAGGTAATTCAATACTATTGCCACGAATAATGATTAAATGCATAAAATAGAACATCTAGAATTGAATAATAATCACTGTAATTCCCTAGCGTGACACATAACTCACTATACAACAGTTAGAAATTTTGTGGCTGAAGATCGCGTCACTTACAAATACATTCATATCTAATAACTCTCTTGTTATTATAACGTTTGTTATAAAGCATATTAAAGCCCATATTTATACATATAAAGCAAGAAACACAAAACACAAATCAAAAATTCAATTACATTAGCAAGTATTAGCAGTTTAACGTGGATCACCATATATATAGAATTAAATTTACAGAAGCAAAATGCAAGTACAAGTAAGTGACAAACTTCAGAGCTATATATGTAGGTTGTAACAGCTGTTTGCAATATAGTTAATATTCTTAATGATAGTTAACACAATTAAATAATGCACAAGCGAAGCCAATTAGAAAATTCCGAAGCGGGCACCTTGTGTTAGTAGTATTTTAGTAATTTTTTCTAATTCAAAAGTAACAAATACTATTTTAGGTGCATAACCTTGTTAAATGAATCGACAAATCATGTCTAACGTTAAAGTTTATATCGAACACCTGCAAGTAACTAAAGCAGTTTTACACCTCTATTTATAACTCGTCGAACTAGAAGTGAACAGCACTCTTAAGTAATTATGATGGTCGTATATGACTGTTTATTTCTCCAGAGCTCCGCCAAGAAATAAGCAAAACAAGCTCACCAGTAAGTTGGTCGTGCAAGGACTGTTAGGAATGCCCAAATGTCTTACTTGATTTAACCTCGGTATTTTAGAGAGAAGTAGAGTCGTTAGCGGAGCCAGTCCCCTGAATTATCTTTGGGCCACGGTGCTCAATGTTGAGGAAAAGCAGTTACAAGCGTATTCATAAATCCCAGTTGCGAGAAGTATTCACGTACAGGCGAAGAATCGATTTCAGCATAAACCAGAGAAGAATCTGAGATAATAAAAACAACCTAAAGAAATCAATGTCTCAGTTACGAGACAAGTAAGGAGAACTACCTCCTGTAGAGACGAGGGAGCGTACAGGTTTTAAGAAACATGTATTCGTAAAAACGAAAGACTAAACTGCTGATTTAGTATCATTTTAAGTACATGTTTGAAAAGTAAAACCAGTACAATGCTGAATGTAACTTTACAACGTCAATTTTGTAAAAATTATAGCAAATTTTCGAAACCCGTAGTTTCTTAAAAACCCGCACTTAACGAAATGGCGTTCCCTAAGATAACGAATCACCTGTTCTAAATATTGCTTTTCCACCAATGTAGTCCTTAAATTTTATCAACACTTAAAGGTGACGCAATCTTTAGCCAGTACGAGAAGTTCTCATTTGTGAGAAAAAATACGAGCACCAAATAGAAACGTAACAACACAAACAGACCGACGCGGAGAACCACAGACACAGACACACGGACACATAAACGGACAAACACAAAGCGCACTAACACACATGTACACGCACACACACGCACACGCACACACACACGCGCACGCACACGCACACGCACACGCACCCCCCCCACACACACACACACATTCACACATACACACACACACACACACCCACACGCGCCTACTTAAACACATAGGCACACACATACAAACACGCAAGCACGTTAACGCACACACGCATACGCACACAGCACACACAAACACACACACGCACATGCACATACACACGCATACGCACACGTACACGCACACACCCACATCCACACACCCACCCACCCATACACGCACACAAACAGGCAAACACGCGAATACACGAACGGACGAACGCGCGAACGTACAAATGCACAAATGCACGAACACCCGAACACGTGAGCAACACAACACAACAGAATACTCACACACACGCCAAGTTGAAATGATATAGATAGTTCTGAAAATGCGGAAATCGTGCTTTGTGCATAAGATAGTAAAACTGATAAAACAAGGAAAGATTCTTGGATTATGATCATTTTTCTGTTAATTTTATTAATTATTAATGTCAATTTATTTTTACCTTGATTTTATTAGTACGATTAACTATTTACCAGAACTAAATATTATAGTTATTTATTTGATGTTATTCTTTCCCTTGTAACACATGCAGTTTAAGTCCAAACATATAGAACATTTCACGTTGCTTTGTTTCCAGAGTATCCGTGCCGTGTTTCCATATCTAATGAATTGCCATCTTTCTTAGATAGCATAGATTAATCTTTATCTGTTCACAGATTGTACTTACTTAAGAATAATACCGATTTATCCATTGTTCTGAATAGGGATTGTAGACATGTTACTCATGATCGTCCTCATAACTCCCCAGAGAACTGAACTATAAAATTCCGTATCACGTAGCTCTCGCCATTAGCAAATTTATATTATAAATAAACTTTTCTAGTGTGCATAATATGTAATATCGTTACCTAGATACACACGAATTGTTTTAGATTCAGTGTAATAAAGAGTGTTTAAACGTTACATTTTATGTGAACAACGTGACAAGAGTTTACATTTTTATATTTTATACGTTTTAGTAAAGAAATGCCACCCCAAAATGGTTTAAACGAGTGTACTACCAAAACCACGGTAGAAGGTTCACTAAATAATCCAAACGTCAAGAAAACATATACATGTAATTGTTTACCAAATTGTACTTTTTGTAAACTAAAAAAGGAGAAAAATGTACCTCCTCCTCCTCCTCCAGAACCTGAAACACTTTGCAAATATGTTCAGCCTGACGTACCACAATCATTTAAACCAATTAGGCAATACCAAGAACCAACAGCAAAAATGGCCGATCAATCAGTGTATGGAATGGCGTATGTCCCCATTGAGTTAAGTAAATTAATGCAAATTAGACCAAAAGCTAATTTAAATGTTGGCGAAGGAAAAATGTCAGGTGATACAATGAATAACATGACTTATACAAAAATGGAACCAGTTGCATCCACCCCTTTTTATCCATGTAGGCATAATTTATTAGGATCAGGTCCTATGCAGACAGTAACGACGCACCGGCATGATTTTGTGCCAAAATGTGTTGATAAAACACAATCTTATACACCAATTCACAAACCTATCCCTCAAACTGAGCCCATAAGTGACCTTACAACTTCTCGATTGTCTTATGTACCGATGGATATTAATGAGGCGAGGGCTACAGCATGTCGTCCACCTCGAGAACAAGTTACTTTTGAAGGGAAGGTGGATAGTAATACAGTGCATCGTCTTTCCTTTGTTCCATTTGAAATACCACCACCAGATCCAAAGCCCTGGGCAGCAAAGAAGACATACCACGTACCTGAAGCGCGTATGTCAGATGATACAATTTACCGAAGAAGTTATGCATTTAACAAGAGTGAACCAAGACCAGAGTCCTTTAAACCAGTGAAAACTTATACTCGCGCAGTGTCAAAGATGGAAGATTCTACCGTTTACAGAAAAGCATATACTCCTTGTGAATTACAAAAAACTACTGGTTTTCGTCCACAGCACAACATGTCTGTAGGCGAAGGGAAAGTATCAGGTGATACAATTAATAACCTCACGTACGTTAAGCATGATTACGTTCCCCTTACTGCGCCATTTATACCATGTAGAAAAAAGCACGATAGTGATGATCCAATGGAATCTCTTACAATTCAAAAAATTGATTATGTGCCAAAACCGTTAGAAAGAGTTGCGTCTTGCAAACCGAAACCTACACTAATTGACAGTGAAGCTCCTCTTAGTAAGGAAACTACAAATCGATTATCATACGTACCTTACAACTTAGACGAGGTGAGAGTACAGCCTGCAAAATTGTTAAGCTCGATCGAAAAACCAACTGGTGCTTTCGAACAATACTCTGTTCAGAAGTTATCATACACGCCCACTGAATTACCTCCACCCTGCTATAAACCTTGGGCAGCAAAAGGAAAATATTTGCCACCCGAGAAGAAAATGGAAGGAAACACAGTGCAATCGTTAAGTTATCAGATGCCAGGAAAATACATAGATTGCACTCCTACTGAAACAAAAAATAATAGTCCTATTGAAAATCCATATACAAATCATCAACCATGTTGCACTTGTTGCTGTGGAAAGGATTAAATATGTATAATGTAGTTTATATAACTTTACTTTATATTTATTAATTTTAAGTATATTTTATATTTATATTTTATTTTGTACGCAAAATAAAACAATTTTAAAATATTCAAAACAAAACAGTTTTTGAAATTAATATATTATTAAGATAGGTAGTATTTCTCCTCTGCAGAATTCTCCATCTTTGCGATAGTGTGACTCATTATACTCAATGCACAGAGTGTAAGAAATGATTAGGTAAAATAGACCACGCTGATACAACAATTAAAAATACGGTATGGGTCCGAAATAAATGCACTAATCTATGAGCTTGGGAGTATTTTAAAACAAGTTTGCTTTTTGTACCTAAATTGATTAAGAGTTTGACACTGTTCGATTCCTGGTAATGACAACCAATCGCACCATCGCAAGATAGTGAAGCTCCCCGAATCCATTTCCTTAAACGTAGCATATAATCTATGTACATAGCGTATGGTATGGCCGACTAAAATTAGTATGACTAACGCCATGCTCAGTAGAAATTAAAACATTGAAAACTCGGTATTGGCCCAAAATAAATACATCATTTCAGGAGTTTGAGAAGATCTTAAAACAAGCCCGGGAAAACGCTTTCGAAATGCATAAATCATAGGACCACCAATAATGCAAGAAGAACTATGATGTAGAAATCTGTTCGCGAAAGACACTACACTGAAAGTGAAAATGAACACCACTGCACGCCTGTTACGAAAAAGATTGTTAGTAATAATCTTGCTCCCAAACAAATTTCAAATTTTGACAAGTCTAGATTCCTGGCACAAAAATAATGAGTCACATCACTGTAAGATGGATAAGCCCACAGGGGACAAATAATGCCTGAACCCTGGGACAGAATCAAGTCCCCGAAACCTAACATCTTAATAAATCGCCTAACCTGTATATACAAAAGCGTGCGTGCGTGAGTGTGTATATGTGAGTACGTGCGTGCGGGAGGACGGGTGCCTGCATACATGCGAGGGCGTTCTGGTGCATGCGTGCAAGAGTGCGTTCGTGTGTGTGATCTATAACTCAGAAACCATTCCTTCAATTTTAATAAAATTTGGTATATAGGAACTTTTGGGCAGTGCTTTTTTTAGTATTATTCTTATTATTTTGAAACAAAATGCGGTGAAGTGATCGATAAACTCGGAAACAACTGAACCAATTTCAATGGAACTTGTTATACATCTCACAGAAATAGGTAAATTTAACGTTTCACAATTTTATTTTGCTCTTCAACGTTGTGTACCGTAAAGTTTGGTGAGAGTGTGTACTTTTGTTACACGTCCAAACCGCCCTAGGCGTCGTGCAGGCTTACCGAATTAAGCGGGTTGCCAAGCCAGCTACAGTGGCAATGGGCGGGGTCGATATAACAAGCAAAGTATTGAAAGGTAGTTTCAAACACCTTACAATTACCATAAATCTACACCTCACAATGCTCGGTACATCAAGAATTATCTCTAGGCGCCACCGCAATCTTAAATTTTTCTAAAATAAATAGTCTTAGGCGGGATGTTAAATTGATCCTATCTGACTGTGGAAGACAGGATTATAGCCTGCTCAATAAAATTTTGAAACACTCGGGTCGTCGTAAACTTATTGATCACACCCTGTATGTATGAAAATGCCAAGTCATAATACGTCAATTTGAATATTTTCTAAGTATCCCCCTCGTATACATATAAATTTATGTTTATAACTGTTCTATGAACCAAATAATGTTACCCAATTTACATCAAAATATTTAAATTTAAAAAGAAGCCGGTTTCATAATTTTTAAATCACCAAAATCATTCGTTAGTTGCTGAAAATTTTACTACGTAACGATCAGTGTTTTTATCATAAATAATATCTTTATCTTTTCTGAATACTATCTCTTTAAAAATCGTATCTAAATATTCATCAATAGGTATGAATTTTAATACTTTAAGTGTGTAATTTATACTTAATAACAATATTCTGTTATTCATGTTCTGTATTTTACTAACTGTCAAATAACTCAAAATAATTCAATTTTGTAATCGATCTGGCCCATAAAGCAATTTTAGATAAATAATTAAACTCAAAATATTCAAAGATTAATTCAATTATTGGTAGGTGTAACCCATTAGGTAAATTTACACAGGTTAATGCTAAAATGTTTATCTCAGCTGACACAAATAAACAAAAGTAAATTAATTAATGGATATATATTGACCAATTTGCAACGATAACTATGCTACAAATATTGCTTTGAAAAGCAACGCAAAAACCAATGTAAATTAAAAAAATTCCCCCAAAATCTTATATACTCAACACATCAAAATAGATAAAGTTCGATTATCCTTTGTCTTATAATAAAAAATTATTAACTTAGCAAGCAAGAATGAACTTCAAAGATAATCGTACTTGTGTCCATTAAACAAAACCTAAAACTATTTCGTACAAATTACGTTAGTTAATCTTCTAACCGTTTTAGTGAAGTCCATATGGTCTGCTTCCAGTAATCCTTTTTAAATTTGCACGGCCGTACTGACTGAATAAACCGGCCGCTAAACCCGCTAACGAACGTAACTTTACAACTTACAAAATTACTTTAAGGCTGTTGGAATTGTGTAAGATTAATAACGATGGTGCTAACACTATTTTCTGTTTTACGGAAAGACTCAGATCTCGCCATAATCCTATATTATACTCCATGGTTAACTTATAGTTCATCATGTTAGTTGTTATATGTCATTAATTCGATATCTTATGTTAATTATAGGTATTTTTAATAATGCAAATAAACAGACATGTACTGGCCGCCATAAATAAATGAACACACAGTAAACGCTAATGTATTTTAGTGAAATTTGTAGAAAACGTGCATTTTATTCTTACAAATAAACGATGAAAATTTTAGCAAGATACAAATATTGTTCATACTAATTATGCACCGAACCTCCTCTGTTCCTCACACATTCAGCTAGCCGATTAGGCATAGTTCAAATGAGTGAATCTATGCTAACCTGAGGTGTACTATCTCACGCTTCTAAAATCCGTTGTTGAAGGGCAACTACATTGTTTGGGAGTGGCTGTAGATCATTTATTCTCCGCCCTACCACACCCACACTATTTTTTGCAGATATGACAATAATACTGGTTTGAGAACGTTGTTAATGTACCGATATGCATTTAATGTTCCCTCAATAACTACTGGAGGAGATCTGCTTCCATGGCAGATAGCCCCCCCCCCACACCATCACTCCTTTAGTGACAGCAGTATGTCGTTATACACAAAACTGCAAATTGCGGCTTTCTCCAGGACGTCTTCTAATCAATCTGCGACCATCATGAGCCCATAAACAAAATCGAGATTCGTCACTAAATATGACTTGATTCCATTGCATAGTCCAATGTAACCTCTCGTTACACCATTGCCGCCGTGCAGTACGATGGCGTGGATTTAAAGTAACCGATACTAAATTCAAATGTAAACATTTCTAAGATTAATAATTTGGAACACAAACATAAAACAGTAAATTAAAGTAGATAAAATTCATCTTTCCGGAAACGTCATTAAAACCAATCATAATTTCAATAGTTATTTGTATGCCACGGACGCAAAATGCTACTTTGACGGCCGAAAGGAAAATTGGCGGACGAGGGCGCTTGAGGCCGAGGCCGTCAAAGACATCTTGCGTTTGCGACGTACATAAAATTTTGTGTGCAACCGTTAAATAAATATGAGTACACAATTAGAGAATGTTAAATACGTTTATATTAATTTAGGTGATTATACTTACCGGTTTTTTACTATTAACTATTTAATAAATTGATTAATAATTAAGCAAGATTAAGTTGACGTATCTACGTTTATTTGTATACAAAGTTGCTGAAGAACAGCACAAAATACCTTCTATCACACTGCTAGAAGCAATTGAGCAGACAAGGATTTTGCGTGCGTACAGGCAGACCCTTTATGGGTAAATTTTCACCAGGCAAAAGGATTAAACCAAGTGTTACAATTTGCACTTGAGGGTACCAAAAACGCAATACTACCTCTCAATAATCAAAGTTAGAAAAACCACAGAATGGTCTCAATGACTATTAACCAAGAATAGACCCAGCATCCCATATCATTTTATAAAGAATTGTTTGGCTCCAACATAACGCTATGGCAAAGGGGAAAAGGGAGGCAAGCGTACTGGCAGCGACATAAGTGTACATTTCTGTAGGGACTATGCTTATTAATAACGTCAATGTAAGCAAACAATAAAGAATTAAAAACAACGTAATATGCATATATGTGTATGAGGAAAGCCCCCTGAAAAAACGTCATACAAGGTAGACGGTAACGGGAATCGAACCCATTACCTCCCGAATGCTAAGCAGGTTGTGTTACCACTACGCTGCTACCAGCTCGGTATGCTGCCTTAAAAAAAATCTCAAACAGCTCGCTTCCATAAAATATTGATAATATTTTCAACTTTATTTAATTAATTATCTTCCATATATATATATATATATATATATATATATATATATATATATATATATATATATATATATATATATATATATATATATAGTATATAATATATTATATATATTATCAGGGTGCCATTAGTGTGACAAAGTCCCATATCTCCTTTATTTAAAGAGATACAAAAAATTAAATACAAAAGTTGTAAGATATGTTCTGTACATATCCCAAAAATATTTTTAATTATACAGGGTAGATCATAAAAGCTTAGAAGTAATTTTAATTTTTTTTTTAATAGAAAACCCTATATATTATTACATATTTAGATTCTACATACAATTTTAGACACATTTTATGATAATGTCCTATAACTAAGTCTAACCGTTTTTGACAAATTTCAAATTTTTTGTCAAAAATGACGTTTGAGGCCAAAACATAGGTGGTAATCTTTTCTAAACGTAGTCTTTATCAATTAGTTATGGTTGGTTTCCTTGGAAATGGGGACCTACTCTAATGGGCAGTATTGATATTTTTGTAATGCATTCATACAGGGTGATCAAAAAAAAACTATTTTAGCACGATCTTATTTACTGATGAAGCTACTTTCCACAAAAATGGATACGTTAATAGACATAATTTCCATTATTACGATACTGAAAATCCCAGATTTATAATTCCTGTTGATCATCAACACCGCTGGTCACTTAATGTTTGGGCCGGAATTATTGGGGAAAGAATTATAGTACCATATTTTTTTGAAAACACGGTCAATGGAGATTCATTTTTAAACTTCTTGCGCAACGAATTTGAAACTTTTGTTGAAGATTTACTTTTAAAAACCCTTAGAGAAATATGGCTGCAATTAGATGGCGCTACTCCGCATTTTAGCAGAAACGTTAGAAGTTATTTAAATATCCAGTTTCAAAACAAATGGATTGGAAGAGGAGGGCCGATCTCCTGGCTTGCAAGATCGCCTGACTTAACAAAGCTGGACTTTTTTCTTTGGGATTGGATTAAAGAAAAAGTCTATCAAACTCCTCCAACGACTGAAGATGATATGAACGCCAGAATTAGAGACGTCATTCAAAATATAAATGTTTCCACGTTACGAAAAGTAAATTTGTCGTTTATTCAAAGACTTCATGTTTGCTAGCAACAAAATGGTGGTCACATTGATCATTTATTATAATTTTAAGTGTTTGTATTTCAGTTAATATGTTTTTTAGTTTCTTATGTATTCATAGCTTGCTTTGACCGACTAATGTTACTCTTCTTCAGTGTTATCAACGAAAAAAATTGAAAAAACTTAAATATCTCCGAAACTATTAGAGATAGGTATAGAACATATTTAACAGAAATGAAATCCGACTAGTAGACGAAGACAAGGCATTAAAAAATATAGGGTGTGCCATTTTAAAAAATAAGAATATAGCATTTTCAAATTTATGTTATTGAATTAATTTTTGTGATCACCGTGTATATTCAAATCCAATTTTGACAATAGATTAAAGTAAGCTCATCTATGAATAAATTCTATACCAAAGATTATTTTTTTTATCTTTAAAAATAACTGAGATACGCCTACTTGAATTACTACATAAAAATGTCAGTTTTTAGTTAACTTTGCAAATATCTCAAAAACTGTAAGATTTAACTTGCAAGTAATTCTTATAAAAAAGATGTAAAATTATAAGGAGAATCGAAAAATAAATAATATATAGGGTGTTCTATTTAAAAATCAAAAGTTCTATATTGTACTGCTTTTATATTACACCCTGTAGAAACCAAACTATTTTTAGATTATGCAGCTTATAAAAATAGACAACTTTCGTATTTAAACTTCTAAGTTTAATGGCGAAGGAGCTATCGACTGAATACGCTCTATTGGGACACCATGTATGTATATATATATATATATATATATATATATATATATATATATATATATATATATATATATATATATATATATATATATATATATATATATATATATATATATATATATATTGTGTGTGTGTGTGTGTGTGTGTGTGTGTGTGTGTGTGTGTGTATATGTATATGTAGATTAATAGACTTTTTTTCTTTCGGATACTAAAAAAAATTACCCAATCAAAATTAACAGTACACAACCACTTGACATCTAACGATAACACTGCATCTATCGAAATAAACTTAGAATTATGAAAGACCCTTATTAGAAATACCAGCTAAAATTTAAATTATTTTAATAAACCGTTATGAAATATTTAAAAAATTTTTATTTTTATGGAAAGTTTAAGACCCTGTATCTCGAAAACGAAGCCTTAAAAAAATATTGTTTATATGGCAAACTATAGTTATTTTTCAATAAGGAATCCGCTCCTTAAGTTAGGCGTATTACAGTGAAAACCCATTATATATATATATATATATATATATATATATATATATATATATATATATATATGTATATATATATATATATATATATATATATATAAGGCTATAAAACTAAAATATTTCTTTAGCAATTGGGTAGAACAAAAGTTAATGAAAATGTACAATTTTTTGATGAGATCATGTTTATAGATGAGTACACCTTCCACCGCAATTTGTTAACCAGCCCAATTTTCATTATTACTCAGATTAAAATCCTCACGATTTTCGAGTTCATAGCCAAGAGAAATGGTCGATTCATGTTTGGGCAGGCGTATTCGGTACTTCAGTTGTTGGTCCGTTTTTCTTAGACGATATTCTAAATTCGAATTTGTACTCGTTTTTCCTGGGTAATAAATTATTTGGGCTCCTTGAAGATGTCCCTCTAGCTCAAATTAGGGACATGCATTTTCACACCGTGCCCGTCTAGTAGGTGAATGGCTGAATAATGCATTTGTTGAAAAGTGGATAGGAAGGTATGGACTAACACAATGGCTAGCGAGATCTCCAAATATTGCCTCCGCTTGATTTCTTTTTACGGGGGGTACGTCAAGGAAAAAGTGTATGCTGAACTACTAACCACTACGAAAGATATGAAAAATAGAATCAGACACGTTTTTGCAACTGTTAACTCAGTAATGTTAAATAGGGTTAAAAATTATTGTCGTCGTAGAATTAAAATTTGCTTAGAACAAGGTGGTAGACATTTTGAACATTATTAATATAATTTTTATTTTAGCTCATAATTTTGTTTTTTGTGTTTATATATTATTCTACTGAATACATAATGTTTTATAATGTGAATAGTTTTTTGTTTATTTTCCACGGGTTGCTAGATAATACAACCTAAAAATTGAAAAATACATCAAATTAACCAGAAATTGTGAAATTAAAAGAAATCTAGGGAAGATAGATACAGACTAGTTTACATCGTTAGAAAGGTAAAATAATTACGTATTTGATGCAAAAACGAAAAAATGGCCGTTCCATTTGAAAAAAATCTTACCATTGATTGAAAATTTCTATACTGACAAAGTAACTTCTCTACACACAGGAAGAATTCGAATTTAACCGTCCGGTCTACGCTAGTACATTTCATGTCTAGTAACATCTCGTAGTCATGGCCGTCTAAGTTTTATGATCGCAGCGATATTTCATTTTTTTCAGACATCTACTATTTGCAAGAATGGCGAATTGCGGCTAAACGATTCGTTTTAGGTACCATGTGTGATCTATAAAGTGGCACTAGAATTGGCCAAGGAATCCAAATATGCAATAATACACAGGGGGTTCAATTTAAAAAAAAAATGCAACTTTGACATAAATCGCTGTGTATAAACTTTGCGATTCAAGGTTTTGAAAATCGGTCTCCTTGAGCTCTTGATGTAGTTGGATGTGCTAAGGATGAAATTTGTTTTTTTTTAAATTATTCTTCTTTTTATTTTATTTTCTAATTTAGCTCTTCATTTCGTTTTTGAATTTATATGTTTCTCTACTTAATAAATAATGTTTTATAATGTGAATAGTTTTTTTGTTTATTTTCCACGGGTTACTAGAAAACAAAATAAAAATTAAAAAATACAGCAAATTAATCAGAAATTGTGAAATTAAAAGAAATCTACCGAAGATAGATACCGACTAATTTATATCGTTAGAAAGGTAAAAAATTCCGCATTTGATGCAAAAATGAAAAAATAGCCGTTCCATTTGAAAAAAATCAAGTTACCATTGATTGAAATTTTCTAAATTGACAAAGTAGTTTTTCTAAACATACGAAGAATTCGAATTTGCTAGTACATTTCATGTCTAGTAACATCGCAGTCATGGCCTTTGTGATCACAGCGATATTTAGTTTTTTCAGACATATACTTTTTGTAAAAATGATGAATTGCGATTAAACGATTCGGTTCAGGTACTCTGTGTGATACATAAAGTCACACTAGAATTGACCCTGCAATAATATACAGGGGGTTCCATTTAAAAATGCAACTTTTGTATAAATCGCCCTGTATAAACTTTGCGATTCAAGCGAAAATATTTTAGGTTTGTAAAATCCCGTCAACAAACTTTAAAAATATTCCTTACTAAACCCACAATCTTCCACCCACGCACTATTGGCCCACCCTGTGTATATTCGTTATTATAGACGATATCAAATAAAGTTATTTGCAAAAATTATTTTCATATTTACATGGTGTTACATATTAATAGGGTGAACCAAATTTACTAGTTTTTAAAATAGGTCATATTACTACAAATTTAGATTAAGCTTATCTCTCCCATACTTTCAATATAGGATTTTATTACGTTATACACGACATTTCAAAAGTTATGGTCAATTGTATACGAATATCAATCTCATTTCAACGTACTGTACACTTTAGACCGAAGAACCGGACATTAAGTTTTTGGGGGAATAACCTTTTGACGTTGGTCCAGTTTTAAGAAAAAGTGCTATTTTTATAATATTGCAACAAATTAATAGAGGGCAAGCCAAAACTCGAGCACGTGATTTTCCCTTTTTTTTCAAATGAATTACCCCGTATTTTTTTTTTAAAGTGAATATACACTTTATGTTCTTTCATTTCTATTAAGCACTCTTTATTAATTGTGAGATATTTTCAATTTAATAATAGAGATTTTTTAAAAAGTTTCTATTCTAACAGTTAGCCGTTGTTGACAAATGACAGGTGATATTATTCAGTAATAATTAGTATCTTGTCATTTAATAGACTTCTTTAAATTTATGTAGCGTTTATTAATTTGTAAAAAGTTAAATACTGTTTGAAATGAACTTTCCTGTTGAGGAATTAACAGATACGATATGGGTACTGGGAGAATGTATGAAACATTGTTTATAAACACAAAGAATTTAAAATGAGAGATATTCTACACGAAGACAACTCGAGAAAATTAGTAACACATCCGTCCGAAGAATACTTCGTAAATATAAGACGCATCCATACCATATCCTGTTGCACCAAGAGTTACTCGACGGTTACTATCCCAGGTGGGTAGTTTCATAAAAATGGAATCGTGAATAAACATAATTTCCATTCAACAAGTAATCACCATCTTACAGCAACTCACAGTATATATCACGTAATTGTACTACATTTTCTTCTATGGAATAGGGATTGGTCTGGTTTATTTGGATTTTTTAGAAAATCATTTAACATTACTGTTGGTAAACATTCCTCTTAACATTCGTCAAAGAATGTGGTTCTTACACGATGAAACTCCGGAACATCACACTAGATTAATTCATAGTCATCCTAATATCCATTTTGCTGACAGATGGTTGAGAAGAGGAGGACCAATTATATGGCCAGCTAGTTCACCACCGTTAAAATTTATTTCTTCATGTGAAAAACCTTGTGTACCAAATACCTCTATCGACACAAGATGATATAAAAACAGAATAAGAGAAACATTCTGAAGTCATAATGTAGAAATGTTAAGATCATTAGAAGATCGACTGCAATGCTGTATTGATGTTTTCGATGACATTTATTATGAATATAAAAATTTTGTTTTGACAACTGATGTGTTTTAATTTTTTTTATGTCTCACTGTCATTTGTCCACGGCTAACTTGTTACAATATTCCATGTTAAAATCAAATAAAAATGAGTTTTTCTAATGAATAAAAATTAGGTGTGGTGTTTGTTTATGCAAGAGCATTTCGTAATGCTAAGAAAGCTCTTAAAAATTACCATTGTTTGTACCCAGAAAGAAGAGCTCCTAATGCAATTTTTTTTGCGATTAAAAAGAAATCTAAAAGAGTATGGTTCTTTCGATAAGCCAAAAACAGGGAAGCAACTGTTACAGCAGCCCACGGTCAAGAGGAATTAAGTGTCTTAGGTAGGCTTAAATATTATTTTAATTGTCCAAACTATTTTTTTACAATCCATGAAATAATATTGATTTTAGCATTCACTGGTTATGCGAACCGTTGCCGAAAGATTAAACATCTGCGACTGGCAGATTACCAGCAAAGGATGGTATTTTGTCGGTGGATTTTGAGAAGGAGGCGACTGGATCCTCATGTTAGCCGGAAAATTTTATGGACTGACGCAAGCAGCAGAATCTGCTTGCGTTAGTCCATAAAATAATGGTTGGTTTAACAGAAACATTAATTACCGTTGGATGCGGGGAAATGAACATTTCCACCCCAAAAAACAGTATTTCAAGAAAGATTCGGCATAACGTTTCGCTCGGAATAGAGCAAAGTGGTGGGCCCCTTCTTCATCAACGGGAATTTTACAGGCCAACTCTCTAAATTTTCAACAGATCATTTGCACGAATTTTTAAACAACCGGCGAATTATTGGATTAGTAACAATGTCCTATAGACTGACCTACACATTCGGCGGATCTCGCCCATATAAACTTCTCCATATGTGGTTTTATTAAAGCGAAGTTGTGCCAAACAATACCTCGGGACTTGGAGGATTTAATTTTTAAAGTACGGCAGGCATGCCACATAATTACCCCAGCGATGTAACATACTATTTAAAAAATGCTCGAATGTGTTTGAGAACTAGTGGGGGTCATTTTGAGCACCTTGAATGAATAATATTGTGCAATAAGTATTTTTGTCATTAGTTTTAAGAATTATTTCAGGATGTTTCGCTGACTTTTCATGATCTATTATGTTAACTGTATGTTGCATTTAGCCATCGTTAATACGAATTGTAATTCGGTTTCAAATGTCAAATGCACTACTTTTCACTTCTAGACATAGAAAAACATAGCTTTAAGATGTTTTTTTTTTACAAAATTAAACGTAATATGCAGGACCGTACTGAAGGCCCAATGCCAAAAAATACTGATAATTTATTTTTTGACAGCGAAACGTCGAAAAATGTACAGTTGTGATAGATAGCTGAATTTAAAATTAAATTACCTTTGCCACGGTGAAAACGGAAAAACCAGGTCCGTGTTAAAAAAATAGGTGGCATTGATATTTCAAACGTCAAACGTAATTGAGAATTTGTAATACGCTTGTTGTGTAGATAATGAAATACTAACAAATTATGTATAAAACTCTTTTGATCAGATTGATAGTTGTCGAAGTAGATAGTTGACAAATTGTCAATTCTTGAAAAAGAAAACGAAGAAATTTTCGAAACGTCGATTTATATATATATATATATATATATATATATATATATATATATATATATATATATATATATATGAGAGTAATAAATTTTATAATGGTCCGTTTCGAAACACGCTGGTTTCATCCTATGCAGAAAATATGAAGACATTTATTTATCTATTTGTTTCAAAATAAACAATTTTAAGAGATATAATAAAGTTTAAAAGAATGTCATCTAGATCGCGTCGTTATGGCCGTCTTCTTAAGTAACAGTGCAACATACATCTCAAAATGAACGGAAAGTGTTATTACGTACACTCCAACTGTTTTCCCCAATACAAAAATACACCATTAAAAAACCCAAAAAGCTATTTATTGTCAATTACTGCATTTACTTATCTACCAGTTAAAATCTTTAAAAACATCATAAGGTTTAAGGAAACTTCCTCTAGATCGTCATCATGACTAATTTCCATCTGCGAAATATAGTAATCAAATTCGACTATATACTTAAAATAACATCATTATACGCAATCTAACATATTTTAATATTAATTTTATTACTGTACAGAGTATTATCCTTTAACACAATTTTAAACTAGAAAACCACACTACAGTGACAGTCCTAAAATAAATGTTTTTCATAATCTTAATAATAGAGTAATACAATAATATAACATTATATTAATACACATTAATTGATTACGTATTTATTTAACGCATGAAGTAATGATTAACTTTTAACTTATTACAGTTTCATACAAGAATTTGTATCTGATCCTCACGATGGCGTTACCCTGCTTCTAGAATTACTTCGCACGATTCAATTAAATCAAGGGAACAACGGTAATAACAGTGGTAACAACACAACAGGTAGAATTCCTCCTTCCATTCAAAGACGAGCACTCTTAGATGAACTAACCTGTTTACAATGCCTTCTTTGCTGTTGTATTAGATACTCAGAATCTACACATAGATTAACAGCTTCATCCGCTGGACTTTTCACTTTAACAGTTTGTATTATGACAAACATTAATAAATCAAGAATCATTGCCTTACAGGTACGTGTATATTAATAAATAGCTTAAACTTAAACTATGTTTTCTAGCTTCTCACCAAAGCTTGTGAGCCAGCTGGAAATGGCCATTCAGTTGTGTCAGAAGCAATGTCAACACTTCGATTAAGATTTGGCGAACCGGTACGTTTTCGTTTTTTAATTGGTATGTTAACATCAGCAGGTGGGCAGGAAGAACTTTTAGCAAGCGGTTTTAAATTTCTTAACGCATTCCTTGATACTGCTGAAAGTCCCCAAAAACGTTTATACATTCAAGCAGAACTCGAACAAGCTGGTCTTGATATTGAAAATATAAAAAAGGTAAACTTGCAATCATTTGTAGACGTACTTTAACTATAATTCAATTTTAGATTATTTCCATTAAATCTGCATCTGCAGAATTGGTGTTTGAGGAATTAGATCACTGGAATAAAAATCACATCAATATCGATACGTTAACGACGCGAGTGAGAAATGCTGAAAAACAAAATGATTTCTTACGAGATAAAGTGTTACTATTGGAGAGACGTGTTCAGGTAAATCCATGCATATAACGGAATTAGTGGGCCAGGCGTGATACGTTATGCTCGTCCTCTTTTCTACACAAATATGCGTCACACATTTTGATTTTATTATGTTTAAAAACAATTTTTGATTCAACACAGAAACAGTCCAAGGATTTTTGAGTTCAGCAGGCAACGAGGAGAAGGTTTGAGCTGGTACTCTTCTCAGAATAAAAATCTTAACATGTAAAAGTAGTTGTAAAACTTGTATCGCTTTCTATATTCAAAACAAATCATTTTTCTGAAAATTAACTAAAGACAAAAAAAATTAAAATAACCTTGAGAATTGCCCCTAAAGGTTTACTGTATAAATATTGTTAGACAGCAGCAGAGAAGTATTTCGTTCGCAACATTTACCCATTGTTTTAAGGCACGGCTTTCCTGGGCTGGAGATGATCGTTCCATGGACAGCTCGCTATTTTCCCGAGACCTTTGCAAACGTGTAATCCAAATAGCTTCGCGAGGAAAATATTTAGCATTCGTATACGAATGATCGAAAAGTGTCTTTTTCGATGTTACCTGAAGCAGAAATACCATGCGAAAATAAAGAGTCGAAGTCGAAGCAACAATCTGCCCCCTCTTCTAAAAATACTTAGAATAGATAAACGACAACCCGTTATTTCACATGGAAACTCAACGATAAAAAAGAAGCAAGAAACTCTTAATTCAAAGAATGCACGAAACATTGTAACTACCCTCCCTATCTATACAAAGGCAGTACGTGTATTGTCTAGTAAGCTAATTGATTTGCCCGGTATAGCTTTGGTCAGAGATGGGGAGGCTCGCAGAAAACATGACATGAACTTCAACATCGTAATACACATACTATTTTATTTTCTGTAAATCTTACATTTCTAAATATATGACAACCTACTTATATTTCACTTAAATCTAATTCAAAATAACATAAGTAAACAGAACTTAAATATATCTCTAAAATTCGGGATCACCAGGTGGCCCTTATCAGGACCGATTCGCAGGTTGTAGACGCGGAAGATCTCCTGGTAAATGGGATATCTGAGGATTGGATAATTAATAATACAGTAAGTTAGGAAGGTGCTCTACGTTAATAATTTCCCTGTTTTACTTTATATAATTTTGAGTAATTAAAAGATCAAATCAATTAAAACGGCACTCGGAAGAAATCAATACATTACGTCTATTTTAAATTCTGCGAATTCAATTTTAGCGATTCAAGCGCTTTACCAGGGCAATGGCTTTATATGCAATTCACTGGGTCAACAGGTGCTATTTTTTTGTTTTTAAAATAAATTACAAATATCGCCTTTATTTATTTAACAATCTGTAACTTCGGGATTTTGCAATAATTACGTTTAATTTTGCAACATATGTAACATAAAATAGCGGGGATCTTAAATTCGAGTATGGATGAACATATTAAATACAATGGATAATGGTTCTTCCACCACTTTTACGAAATGTGATAATTTCGTATTTATTAAGCTGTGTACTACAAGGGTTTAGATTTTATTTTGTATGCGATTTATTCTTGTCGCTTTCGTAGAAAAAATTATACCAAACGAAATTCTCTTTTCGGGAAATTAAATCGGAATCGAAATTTAGTTTAATTTTTAAAGAAATTATTTATGCTTTCAGGAAGTATCGATATGTATATGCAAGTTTTACTGGGTTTCCAGTTCGGTCGTGTATGTTTTTAGGTACTTTTGTGTTAGGAAATGATTAATTAACCAAACGGGTATACGCTCCATTGGTTAATTAGAAGGACGCTAGACTGAACAGGCGTACGCCTTCCAGACAAGCAAAGGTAAGGAAATAACTACACAGGCATACGCCTTGGGGGTAATTTCCCGAGGAAAAATCTCAATACTTTTCAGACATACGCCTAAAAGCAACGAGGAGGATTTTGTGTAATAGAATACGTTTGTTTACGCTAGGAATACGCACGAGTAAGTGTTATTGTACAGGTATTGCGATGTTATGCAGACGGGATCGATTAATAATCTGCCAGGCAGAAAAAAATCTTTATGTCGCAAAACTGGTCTGGTAAATATAACAGCCCAGAATGGGTCGGCAGGTAGAAGTAACGGCTTCTGATTCCCACTAGGTCGGAATAGAAATCAGGAACGAAGGCAGGAGGACTTCGGGAAACAAGTAAATAAGATGTTTAGTTCGGAACAGAAGTAAAAAGACAATTCGTTGGTTAAGTCGATCGGTAAACACCTCAGGACGAAAGTAATAAGATGTTTACTTCAGGATGAAGTAATAAGATTATTCGGTACCAAGAAGTCGGCGGGGACTTCAGGAAAGAAGTCCCTGAGAACTTCGGCGGATAAGTAATTAGTATCGCTTTTTTTGTTAGTATGCTCATGCTTAGTACTTATTTATTTTAGCTTATGTAGATCTTGTTCGTAGACTGTTCAAGAGTCTTCATCCCCGTGTCATTTTTTTCTTGTTGGTGTTGCGCTGTTTTGTGTAATTGTATAGTGTACAATCACGAGTCGTGATTATTTTTGGTGTTAAAAAAAAGAAAAAAATTAAGATTTTATTTGAATAATTATGTTAATCGGTTAAAGTGTTGTTTAGCTGGGTGTAGCGTGCTGCGTGTGGTTGATCCAATTCGTTTGCCGATATCTTGCGAGGTCGTCATCGAATAGATGGGGGTTGCGGGGGGCATATGGAGTATTATCTAGGTAGGTCGTCAGGAGTTGTGTGAGGATCGCGGGGAGGTGTTTAAATTTTAATTTGAGTTATTTACTTGGGAATTGAGGAAATCGGTAGTTGTAGGGAGTGGTAAGGATACCTCTGGTTGGGGCTGTGTCGCCGAAACTTCGTTTGTGTGCAAAGTTTCTTTGTAATGTCTGCATTCTGTGTATGATGAGTGGTATGTTTGCATGGCCGTTAGGGTACTTGAAGTGTAACCTGTGTATGCGTCTGAGTATTCCACGTTCACAGGAAGCGATAGAGGAGAGGTTATTAGGGTTTATATTAGTGTATATGAGTGCGCGGAAATCCATAACAGAGCGTATGTATGTTATGTAGGTGTGTTGTAGTGTTTTGGGGTGATAACCTCTGAGTCTACCTCGGATGGCATCCAGTAGGTTTGCTCGGTTTCTTAACTTGTTAAATGTTCTTTGTATATCGGGGAGCCAATTAAAGGTTTTAGTGAAGAGGATTCCTAAGTAGGTGACTTCGTGTTGGAGTGGAGTCTTTCGTGGTTTAGGGTGAGGGAAAAATTGCTGTCGGCTAGGCCTGGAAATTTATGCTCGTGGTAGTTAGGATGTCGGAAGAGGAGTGTTTGGGTTTTGGTGAGGGATGGAGGTGGCGCGTTGGCGGGGTTCTTGCGTCGAAATCTAAAACGATTTCTTAACTACGGAAGGAGAGAGTATAATTAATTACTGATATGCACCGGAGCATTTTTAATGCAACATAAACGAATAAATTAATAAATAATTTGTGGATTTTAGTGAGGATTTCTGGATCTTGACAACATGACACTGTCAACTACTATAAATTGAGTCAGATAAGTTCTCAACAACATTTACAAAAGCTACACAATCAGGCTAAGTCACTATGATCCATATGATCCACTTTATGCAAACAACTCAATTGATATAAACTAAGAATTCCAAATGATAATTACGATATCAGAACGTCACAGGATGTAAAATGGTTTTGATTAAATTTATCAAACTAAACGGGCTATGTATTTATACATTCGTACTAAAACAATTTAAATCTCAGCACAACTTCTTCATTAAAAAAAATTCTTTTCCACTAACAATCTTAAAATAATAAAACTCAGCAACGCACTGAATTAATTCCTATATATAAACAAACAAAAATGCATTATTCAATTTCTCTCACAATTTTCACACAATGCGGCATAACGCGAAGGAAAAATGGGGAACCGCATTTTTCTTTGTACCGGACAATGATCATTTGTGAAACAATACTAATAGGCCAGGAAAAACTAATATTTGTTTAGGGATTTTTTTAGCCAACATAGATTTTGATGAAACCTTTTGCAATTTTCTAATTTAGGCTTATATTAGAAAGGTTTGGTTCGCGGGAAATGCCCCCTTACCTCAATATAGTCTCCCTTTGGGGCAAGTGGGGTAACAGGCACTAGATTGAAAATTTTTAAAAAACGAAAGAGGGGGATTCGAGGTCGCTGATTACGAATCTAATGTCAAGAAAAGTGAAAATCCAAAATGGTGCTGGAAAATGACTTTTCCGATGGAAAAATTTGCAATATTTCTAAAAATTATTGAAAAAATTATCTAAAAATCATTAGAAAACGATAAATTATTTACTTTGAACATATTTTAATAAATATTGGAAAATAAGAAAATTTAAAAATTCAAAATGGCGCCGGAAAACTGATTTTTAGTATTGGAGAATAACATATATTTCTAACATATATGTAAAAGTTTTAATGAGAGTGGTTAGTACACATTTATATTACTTGGATACATAATGTTAGAAAAATCGGGACATAGGGAAATAGGAAATGTTAAAATGGCGTTGGGAAAATTACTTTTATGAAAAAAATAGCGTTTCTTTGAAAAATTTCTATAAAAATGGTTATTATAAATTTATATTAATATCGTTGGCAAATTTGGGAAATAGGGAAATTGGGAAATTCAAAATGGAATCGGAAAAGTATCAAATTTTTATTTAAAATATGATATGTGTGGTATGTAAATAACTTAACAAAATAATATGGATCTATTTTTGAGAAAAATATTCATTGTATAAAAATATTTTTTCAAAATATTGTATCAAAATAAATGTTTTTCTTTGTTTATAAGAACATATAATTTATAATCAATTGTATACAGAACATTTTGGAAAATAAACTGAAAATAAATATTCATTTATTATAATAAAAAAAGGTTTAAAAAAATAATCATTTAAATAAATATTAATAATTCACTTTCAGTATCAGAGCAATCATTTATTATTATTTTCTTCTGGTTCAATGTCGGATAATGAGTAATTTTGGTTATCAAATGTGGGCTCTTCAGAATCTATATCTCTGCTGCAGTTGTCAGCATCTTCTTGGGTATCATCAGCAATATTAATATTTTTAGAATTAGAACAGTTATTACCTTCGCAATTAACGCAAGCCGTAGAACATTTCATGTTTTTTTACGACACCCACAAGTATTTGTCTTGCAACCTTTTAAGCTTGAACATGAAATGACATTTATAACCGTAGCTGCAGGATTGTTCATTTTAACAGGACGCAATATTCCATTTTCTACTTTCCCTCCCCAATCTTCTGGGTTTAAAACATTACCTATCCGAGTTTGGACTTGAAAATAGACTCTCTTTAAATGTTCACTAAAATCATCTAAGAAAAAAGACCCTTTAGTTGATTCAGCAACATTAATACCAACATTTGATGCTTTTAGTGTAGTGATAACCAAAATTACTCATTATCAGATATTGAACCAGAAGAAAACGATGTTCCTGATTCCTCTGATACTGAAAGTGGCCATAATAATTAATATTTACTTAAATATTTATTTAAATGAATATTTTTTTTAAACCTTTTTTTATTATAGTAAATGAATATTTATTTTCAGTTTATTTTCCAAAATATTTTGTATACAATTATAAATTATATGTTTTCATAAACATTTATTTTGATAAAATATTTTGAAAAAATTATTTTTATACAATAAATATTTTTCACAAAAATAGATCCATATTATCTTGTTAAGTTATTTACATACCGTACATATCATATTTTAAATAAAAATTTGAGACTTTTCTGATGCCATTTTGAATTTTCCAATTTCCCTATTTCCCGAATTTTCCAACGATATGTATCGAAGTAATATAAATTTATAATAATCACTTTTATAGAAATTTTTCAAAGAAACCCTATTTTTCTTTCATAAAAGAATTTTCCCAACGCCATTTCGACTTTTCCAATTTCCCTATATCCCGATTTTTCCAACATTACGTATCCAAGTAATATAAATGTGTACTAATGACTCTCATTAAAAATTTTATGGATATATTACAAAGATATATTTTACTATATTAAAAATCAGTTTTCCGGCGCCATTTTGAATTTTCCAATTTTCTCATTCTGCAATATTTATTAAAATATGTTCAAAATAAATAATTTATCGTTTCCTAATGATTTTTAGATCATTTTTTCAATAATTTTGTAAAGAAATATTATTGCAAATTTTTCCATCGGAAAAGCCATTTTCCAGACGCCATGTTGAATTTTCACTTTTTCATCAGATTCGTAATCAGCGACCTCAAACTCTCCCCCTCTTTCGTTTTTTTTTAAATTTTCAATCTAGTGTCTGTAACCCACATGCCCAAAGGGGGGTTATATTGGGGCAAGGGGCATTTCTTCAGATTCTTAAATATAGGTCGAAACACAGATTCTCACCCACGTATGAATTGTTGTTTCTTAAATATTTTATGACGTTTGTGTTTTATATATTTGTTTTTAGATTTTACAAGAAGAAAAAGGAGTGTTAATATCCCTTGAACAATGTCTTAAGGAACGCTGCACTGAGCTTCAAGATGAGGTAATATCACTTAAATCTGGAAAAAGCTATAATTCTAAACTTTACATAAAGAAGGGTAAGAGTTTCATTTTTATTATACAAAACACTAATTACAAATTAAACTTAAAGATGATTCAACCCCAGCTGAAGATGAGGGCATATCTTCATCCGAGCGAAGTTTAAGTCCTGAAGATGTGCAATGTGAGAAATCAAACTACGAAGTTTACGATAAAAAGACTGATTTTGATCTCAAGCTTTTAACGGATGAGGAGGAAACGACAATTGATGATGTCATACAAGAATTGAGGAATATTGTAAATGATGCCGAAACTGAAGGGTTTACTAAGCCGAACAAGATACAAATGAACGTTTTGATGAATGATCCAATATTCGACAGTGAATCTGAGATTGTGCCCGCCAATTTACAGCCACAACCGCCTAGACGCACAAGAAGCTTAATACATCTGTACATACCGACTGAAGATTATAATTATAGTAAAGAAGTTTTTTTTGATAATGAAACTCCGTATACTAGTGACGAAGGCTCGGATTCGTTACTAAGTGCATCAAAATATCGTCTTCCAAGAGTGGAAAAGGATCTCTCGCTTTTCCACAGTAATATTACCTCTAACACAAGACATATAAAGAAAAGCGAGTCTTTTCATCACAGAGCTAAAGAAGTAAAAAGCTGTCGGCATAACAGTATAAGAGTACAAAGACAGGATTCTCAACAGAAGGCAATGCAGAAAAAGTCAAAAAGTCTAGATCGTATAGATGATGGTTTAGATGCAATGGTTGATATTATTTTAACAAACCAAAATAAACAAAATGATTTAATAAGACCTCAAAGTGATTCTGGAAACTTTACATCTAATTTATTTTTAAACAGTAGAAAGGATTTTAAAATTTCGAAATTACCATCGTGTGGTGGTATTCGTCTTGGTGAGGATAAGCAAAAAATCTTTCTACCCTCGAATGCTTACGAACAGCGTTCTTATTTTCCACGATTGCATGATAACAATTTTCAAATAAGAAAAGGCCATAGTAACGCAGGAATGTATTCAGATTTTCAATTTGTTAAACATACAAGTTCGAGCAATTCAAGAAAAAGTGATATTTCAATTACAAAGACTAGAACACAAAGTCTTCTTGGTAAAGTGACGGATTTACCATCAGGATTGTATTAACTATAGATTTTTTCAATCTAGAATTTATTTTACGTTTGAGTGCAATACATAACGCAATTTATGTTAGTAAAAATGCAATTATGCAATTTTATTTTATTTATAATGGTGTAAATATAGTACAAAGTAGATAAATAAAGAGTGTAAATGTACATTTTTAAATTATTGGTAATGTTAGGTTGTTTTTTGAGTATATTTTATTTGAAGCTCTTTGTAAAACAAAATGTATTTTATGTAGGGATTTTTATATTGCATTTAATAAAAAAAACCGCTGCCAAATTATCTGCCATAATGCTTTCTCATATGTGTAAATAAATAACTTCAAAGCCCACAATACTTGAATTTGAGTCATATCGATAATTCCCCATTTTTGATGTGCCATTTTGAATTTTTTAATTTTCACAAATGATTTATTCTTAGCGATCTTAAAAACCCCACTACCCGACTTTCAAAAAAATTTGCACCCTAAAAATTGTGCGCCACTGGCAGTTTTTAAATTGTTTTTATTTAGATAATGTTTTACAAATTAACAAAGTAGCAAAATTGATCATTAACCCACAATACCTGAATTCTACTCATATCGGATTTTAAATACGATAATCCCCCATTTTTGATCCGCCATTTTGAATTTTTTAATTTTGACTAATGATTTACACTTAGCGATCTTAGAAAACCCCCAATACCCGACTTTCAAACAAATCTGTTGCGCCAGTGGTT
Organism: Vesta saturnalis; assembly: GCA_036346205.1. Lineage (NCBI taxonomy): Eukaryota > Metazoa > Arthropoda > Insecta > Coleoptera > Lampyridae > Vesta > Vesta saturnalis. The sequence continues at coordinate 4,035,749 of JARFJB010000821.1, forward strand.
ATTATATATTTTTTTTATTTTGAAATTATATAAAAAACGTATTAGTTTGTTTTTTTATTCACGTAACTTTGAAATTTGAAGCAATGAATTTTTTACTGGTTGGATTTTGCTCATTGACATACTTGGCCTAGATTTTATGGCAAAGAATTTTTGTACCTAATTTCATATCGCTAGCTTTAATCGTTCAAAAGATATCCCGCATACACACAAACAGACACGACATTTTTTTTCTACAAACTTGTTTTTTATCGATAGCTTTGATGTTTCAAAAGATATCGTGCATACTCACACACAAGACACGCAATCAGATACGAGATTTTCTTTTGTAAAAATGTGTTTTTCATATTGTTTCGGCCACAAAACGTCGAAAAATGTAAAAAATTTAAACCGATTACATAACCTTCTCTTTATACGTACGTATATGAGAAAGCAATAATACAACGTGCATTAATCTTGTAACATATTTGCTTGAAAACTAATTATGAACTCAGTATGGATCGTCAAATGGGAGTAAGTGAAAGAAAGAGATGAGAAATAGTTGTTTTTGTGCGATCGTTCATTTTTGTCAACTTATTGTCACTGTTTTGACAACAGTAGATGGCATTTTCTGTTTAATGAGTCTAACTGAACGGTAAGTAATTTACTTAACGTTCATCGAACAGTAAGTGAAATTCTTAGTTTACTGAAACACCTGCCAGAGTTTTGGGTATAGTATTATTTATTAATATTAAAATTAAATGTACAATTGTTACAATTGGAAATGGTAATACCGCCCGTTTCAAGAAGACTTGCATTCACAGAATGTATTGCTTGTTGAGACGTAGAAGCCACTGGTTCTAACACTTTGTCATCATGCAGAATTTTGTCGCCTTAATTAGCAGAATTTCTGACACAATTATTTTACAACTGTCACATTAACATTCAGGTTACTAAGGAAACAATACATACGCTTGTGGCTCGGCTTGTGGTCATCTTTTAAGCAATTTTGAGATAAAATAAAATGTGTTTTGCGTACATTTTGCCATCAAGTGTATTGTTGATCCCACAAAAATAGCATAAGCATTTCGAACAGTAAGAAGTTTAACGATCTCCTCCAATATTGGCGACTGAGCGAAGCGAAGTCGCCAAACATTATCGTCGATCGGTGAACTGTCCTTACTGTTCTTAATACTTAATATACTATTGTGTAACTAATGCAAAAAGTGTATATTTGTTGCACGATGCATGAAGTTTGCAGCTCTAGACGAAGTCGAGAGCTTCAGCAGCCTAAGCTGTGACGTCACGAGAGGCGAATATTTTCGAAACTTTTCCAAAAAATCATCTTTGTGTGTAACAAAAGAAAAATTAAAGAACATTTAAGATCACCTAAAGATGTGTCAAACCCTTTGTCATGTTCCGGAGTGTATAAGTTATCTTGTTCATGTGGAAAAGTATACATCGGAACCACAAAACGTAGCTTTAATACAAGACGCAAAGAACATATGAGATTTTGTAGATTGGGTCAACCAGAGAGGTCTGCTGTGGCTGACCATGCCCTCAATAACCTAAATCATGACATTCAATTTGACAATATGGAAATATTGTCAAGACAAACTCATTATTATGTCGTTTGCAACGTGAAGCTATTGAAATATATAAACACCCGAATAATTTTAATAGACAAGAAGAAAATCTCCGTTTAAATAGGTTTTGGCATCTTATAATTAAAAAGAAGCATAATGATAAGTCTTAATTTTGATTTTAATTTTAGTTTTTGGTATGTCTAGGTTTTTTGCTGTGTTTTTCTTAGACCTTGAAGCAAATGCTTTACCAATTATATGTTAAATTACCACAGCACTATAATTTAACATAAGTAGTTGAAAATAAATTAAAATTAAAAATTACAAAGAACGGTCTGCATTGTGCTTTTCATTGTTAATAACACTTCCCATTATTGATAAAGATATCTCTTTGTTAGATTTAACTGGGTTATTTTATTTGATGTAATGTTTGGATTTGTGAATGCTTCTATCATTTTCAAATTGAAGTTTTTCACAACTTTACACTTACATCATAACTCGATTAAATTTTGTTAAATGTGTTTTTTGGCTGACAAATTTCATTGTTAGCTTTCGTCGTAGAGAGTGTTCTGGTTTGTCATCTTTGAGGCAGTTTAACAATATTTAATTTTTATGACCTAGTTATTCTTTACTAAAATTTTATAGTTGGCTTTATACGTTTCTCAAACTGTTATATTAATAGCAGGCTTATGTTTATGTTTTAATTTTTCAAATTTGACAAAATTGTTCACAACATCTTTATCAATTTTTAACAAACATTACTACTGACGAAGATAACTGTAAGCGTTATCGAAACGTTTAGATTGTATAATTTAAAGTACACCATTAAAAAACCCCAAAAAAGATAAGTATTTTATTATGAGTGTTAATGGTGAAAGTTTACATTTTCATAAAAATACTTCTGTATAGGTGTACTTTTATTTAGTCTAAAACTGCACCACAGTGTTATTTGCAAACATATATATATATATATATATATATATATATATATATATATATATATCATATATGTGCATGTTTCAGAAACAGAAATGGTAATGTGTTTTGTTCCTATGTGCAAGCATTACAGTGAGCAAAAAACATGCAGGTTTTTAACCTTTCCTGTAAACCCAAAGGAGAGCAAGAAATGGGTAGATTTAATAAGGTATGTTAAAGTGAAACTATATTACAAGTATTTTATAGTTAATAAAAATTCTGGTTTCATAGACGAGCAGATTGAGAGCCCTCAAAGTATTCGTTGGTGTGTAGTTGCCATTTTAAAAATGGTGAGAGAAAAAATGGCCCAACTCTCTTGGAGCATAATTTGAAAAGAAGACTTGAATTTAGTTCACCAGAAAAACGGTTAGTAATTTACTAAAAATGATACTTAATTTTAAGGTTTATTACTTCTAGTACAACGACTAGCAAGCACGGACAGGAGCCTGTAAGTATTGAATGTGAAGGCATGCCGGAACAAGATCCCATGCCTGAAACATCTCAGACCATTGAAAATAGTGTTGCTAACACTACCGGAGCTGCGATTGAAGCAGAAAATTACTTTCTAAAGCAAGACGTTGTCACTTTAAGTAAACAGCTAGAAAATTTGAAAGTGTCATTTAGTTATGATCATATAAAAAAACGATGCCAATGTATTAATGTACACTGGCATACCAACGGCAGCTATTTTTGAATTGTTTAACACAATGGAAAAATTCAAATTAACATATTATTCACAGTGGAATGTAGAAAGAATTTCAAAAATAGATCAGTGTTTGTTAACATTGATGAAATTATGATTAAACTTGCCCCATGAAGATTTAGCAATTAGATTCAACTGTAGCAGGGCAACGGTTACCAATATTTTTATGACTTGGGTGTCTGCATTACACGAAGTTCTATTTAAACAGTCGATGGCAACCATACCATCAAGAAAAAAAATCAGAGTTGCCTGCCATCTGCATTTTTGAAATTTCCACACTGTAGAATAATATTGGACTGTACTGAATTACATACAGCTGTACCGAAGAATTTTGAGAAGCAGCGCTTAACATACAGCTCGTGTAAGCATTGCAACACATGGAAAGTGCTTGTAGGTGTTGCTCCGAACGGTGTAGTAACCTACATTAGTGAAGTTTACCCATGGTCTTTGTCAGATAAGAAAATTGTCCAATATTGTGGTATCCATAACAAAATGTGTTCAGGCGACATGATTTTAGCTGATAAGGGACATGTTACCTGAAGGAGTAACCTTAAATATTCCACCTTTTTTAAGCACTCCTCAGTTCACCGATAAGCAAGTATTTGAAACACAACAATTGCAAAGGCAAGGTTCCATGTAGAGAGGGCTATTGGCAGGATTAAGTGTTAACAATATTTTAGATCGCATACCACAGACATTAATTGCACACACTTCCACTATTTTCCAAGTATGTGGAGCATTAACAAATTGGCAGTACCCATTAATAAAAGAAGTAGAGGAATACTATAACTAATTTGTTTGTTACCTAATAAAAAATGTGCTGAGCTTTTCAACTGTTTTATTAAAAATAAACATCACATCTACAATTTAATAATGCACGTTTAGGGATTAAAATGTAATTTCATCTTTGAATAAACAACATTTTTTATGACTATTTTACATTATATATATTTTCGATTAATTTAGGTATGTATTGGTTTACATAGAAACTTTGAAGAATTGTTACGTTACTGGCCCATGACAAATCTTTTTTAATAATTGCAATAACACTTCCTTTAAGAGTCCATATTATTAAATAACATTGAAATCGATTTAAAATATATGAGACCTTGAATTTGATCATAGTAATGATGTTGCTTATTGATGTGCAATTCACCATCATATTTAAAATAAATGATATAGCTTTTTGTATTTTTTAATTTTTCTCGTAAATCGTCATTTTGATGAGAGTATGGACACTTTACTTCTACTATGCAGTCCTCTCCTACCAAACAATCAGGACTGCCTCCTAAAAATCCAGTTGGAGTCAACCACAATTCTGTTGGAAGCACGTTGACGTTGGAAGCCGCGGTAAAGTTTTCAATTGCAACACTTTCGTGAGTTCTGCCCCTTTGAATTGCTTTCACCCCGTCCAAGTTATATATGCCTGAAATAAAAGCATTTTTTAATTCCTCCTATTACATGGAATTTATTCATTTTAATAAATTCTATGTAAATATTAATATTGCTTACCAGTAAGATTTCTGTACAGGGTTTTCCACGGTAGGCGTTCGTTAGAAGTTTATGTGGTTAGAAACAATTTAGAAATCTGAATTTTTGGAGTTAAGGGTTATTTAAGATTCTCTTTCATTCTAAAATATTTTCAAGGTCATGTTCCTTCCGGTTATACCGGAAGTCGCCACTAACTTCCTTATTTTAAATGGAACACCCTGTATATTATTTTATTTTTGGATTCTTGACAAAATTTTAGGATAAGTCTTATAAGGGTTTCCTATACCTTTTTTCAACTGTTTCTTAGATATCTTGATTTTTTCAAAAATTTTGAAAGATGTAACCCTATTTTCAACACTGCTTGTCTTACTTATTTTTGACTGATGGAAAGTGCTTCTGGAGTAGACGGAAGCATAAGAACTATACTTTTGAAATACTCATTGACAATTGATTTATTGCATACATGGTGTTCAAAATTTGATGAACTATTAAACAATTTTCAAAGTTGAAAAACTTTGTTAATTCAAATGTGACACCCTGTATATTATTGGATGAATAGATGCAGCATTTAGTTATGCATCGTTTGGCTATAACATTACCTATACCTATTATCGACAATTTTCTTGTTAATTAATATTTTCTACTTTAATGTGATTTTTGACAGAAACTGAAATGTTTTTCAAAAATAAAATGAAGTTAATTCAAACTACACAAATTCTATTTTATTAAAACAATGAAATAAAACAAGAAGATAACAAAATTGAGAGCATAATAACAAATGAAAAACATAAAACAATTATTTGAGCATAACTAGAAGAAAAGTGATAAAAAAGATAAAATGAATCATTACAAATGTTCCACATGACCGCCAATTTGATTTAAGCATTTTATAACTCGTATAACTCCGTATTTTTTTATAAAAGCCGATAAAATTCCAAAACTGCAATCTAGTGAGCCTTGATTTTGACACGCATTAAAACATTGTTGTTGATTTAATGTCAATTAGTACAATTTAAGTGATTTTGTAATTTTTTATGTATTTTTTTTAAGTACTGTTTATAATGGAATGTATTCAAGAATAACAATATGGAAAATTTGCAAGAATTGAAGCTCGATTTATTGCAACTGGAAGTGTAAGGACAACTCGAACGCATTTAAAGCCAATAATAGATAATGAAGTTAACGAGGTGAACGTGTTAGCTTATTTTCACGCTTATCCACGAACTTCAATTACAGCAGCTGCACTGGATTTGGATATTTCACAAACATCAATCCACAGAATATTAAAGAAGTATAAAATGCATCCTTTTTCGGTAATAGCTGTGCAAGAATTACATCTTGGTGATCAGGCACGACGAGTTAACTTTTGTGAATTTATTCTGGTACAAATGACCGAGTATCCGAGCTTTCTTCACAACATTATTTGGACCGATGAATCAAAATTCAGTAGAGAAGGAATTTTCAATCGCCGAAATAATCACTACTGGGCACAAGATAATCCTAACGTAACAAGAGAACGTAATCACCAGTTCCAATTTAGTTTTAACGTTTTTTGTTTAGTTATGGATAATAGAGTGGCATATCAAGTGTACGATGAAAATTTGAATGGGGCGAGATATCTTGAAATTCTCCGTGGATTTGTTATGGATTTTCTAAATACTATACCTGCATGTGACAGGGCAAACAGTTGGTATCAACTGGATGGTGCTCCCGCACATTCCACTATAGCTGTACGCCAACAGTTGACATTGATGTTTGAAGATCGGTGGATTGGCCCACACGGACCTTGGAACTGGCCACCGAGATCACCCGATTTGACGCCCCTGGACTCTGGGGCCGTATAAAAGAATTAGTGTACTCTAGGCCAGTTCAAACTAGAGAGGAATTGCTAAATCGTGTTCACAATGCATTCAATAGTATGTGTCCACACGAAATTCGGCGATCTATTTCGCAAGGAGTATATGATAGAGTTATAAAATGCTTAAATCAAATTGGCGGTCATGTGGAACATTTGTAATGATTCATTCCAAATAATTGTTTTATGTTTTTCATTTGTTATTATGCTCTCAATTTTGTTATCTTCTTGTTTTATTTCATTGTTTTAATAAAATAGAATTTGTGTAGTTTGAATTAAGTTCATTTTATTTTGGAAAAACATTTCAGTTTCTGTCAAAAATCACATTAAAGTAGAAAATATTAATTAACAAGAAAATTGTCGATAATAGGTATAGGTAATGTTATAGCCAAACGATGCATAACTAAATGCTGCATCTATTCATCCAATAATATACAGGGTGTCACATTTGAATTAACAAAGTTTTTCAACTTTGAAAATTGTTTAATAGTTCATCAAATTTTGAACACCATGTATGCAATAAATCAATTGTCAATGAGTATTTCAAAAGTATAGTTCTTATGCTTCTGTCTACTCCAGAAGCACTTTCCATCAGTCAAAAATAAGTAAGACAAGCAGTGTTGAAAATAGGGTTACATCTTTCAAAATTTTTGAAAAATAAAATAATATAGAGGGTGTTCCATTTAAAATAAGGAAGTTAGTGGCGACTTCCGGTATAACCGGAAGTAACATGACCTTGAAAATATTTTAGAATAAAAGAGAATCTTAAATAACCCTTAAGTCCAAAAATTCAGATTTCTAAATTGTTTCTAACCACATAAACTTCTAACGAACGCCTACCGTGGAAAACCCTGTATATTGAATCAGGAAAGCGATTCTTCCGGCACGCTGATAAAACGGGGCCAAAATTGCTTGCTGTCAAGCGATGTTTTCGTGCAAGAAGCCAGTTTTCATTTTTGTGCTGGTCTAGTTTTATGTACGACATCCATTATTGTGGAATCACTTACAGCACACTTTTGTCTTAGGTAATCTGCTTTGTTGTCTGCAGAAAAGAATTCGTTTGTACATATAATTTCTGCTGCATTTGGCACTAACAACCCTCCAGCCTCATTAGGTTCTTTCTGCAAATGCCAAGTAAATCCAATCGTTGAACCAAAATTATTTAACTGGCCACGTAGCTCTTGTAGTTCATCTTTGGTCACTTTTCTGTCGATGACATAGTATGGTTTCTTCGGGTACATCTCATTCGTAAGTAATGATTTGCTCAGATTTAGATTTTGTTGTGTTGCGCCAAGTACAATGCTTGTCTGTTATAGAGATATTGTAGTGTGCAAAAAGCAAAAGAGCTGCTATATGGTGGCACTTTATACCTTTAGGGCAAGAACATTGTGCTGAAGATATGTCTTCAGACTTGTCTAATGAAATCTATAAAAAGTTAAATTAAAGATAAATTACTACATTGATGCAGCATTCTTACCTCAACTTTATACACACTATTTTTCATGCTAGCATGTACATTTCCCCGAATTAACATTAATTCGGCATCAAACTCCATGTTCTCAACATGGCCCGATTCCAAAGCATTCTCACCCTTGGTAAATGCTTTATTATCTTCGCCAAAGAAACACACAATCTTGGCTAGCTTCAAAACATATTTTGTAGCCATTGGATTCAAACATCAACTGAAAATGTTAATAACCATAAAATAAGTAAAGTAACAACATAACCTCAACTTACTTTGCACTTACTTCACCAACGATTTGAAATTTTATTAAATATAAAGTTTCTAAATTTTCACTAATTATTGTCTCTTATTAGCGTATATGAACACTTAAACACTTATTTCGTTAATAAAACAACTAAAGCACCCTCTAAATTTTCTCTTACGGCACTTTATACACAAAGATTGTTTGTTTGGAAAGGTTTCGAAAACATCCGCCCCTCATGACATCACACTTACGTTCTCTACACAAATATGGCTTTTGCACATATTACACACAACATTTTTTCTACGATAGAATTAAATTTGTTTTTATTTCAAAGTTTATTGAAGAGTATTTTACAATAGAAATATTACTAATTCTTAGAATCGTTCTAACAATAACATGAACAGTTTAAAGCAACTAGTTATTTACTTATTATAAGTTTTTATTATGAACGAATAAGTTCAAGGTAAATATGTAATTAAAAATTATTAATTTTATTAAATACATAAATAAAAGTTTACCTCGAGTAGGATTCGAACCTACGACCTGTACTTTGCTAGAGTACCGCGCTACCAACTGCGCCACCAAGGTTCAAGCCCCAATCGATGCAAATTTTGTCTTTATGTATGTAGAACTGATGTAATTTCTAAATATAATGAGATTACAGTCAAATTACTTATATTAATGGAATGTGAGCCTGCAATATCGCAAGGATTCACACATACCAAAGCAACTTGACTAATATTAAATTATTATAAGTTTTTATTATGAACGAATAAGTTCAAGGTAAATATGTAATTAAAAATTATTAATTTTATTAGATACATAAATAAAAAGTTTACCTCGAGTAGGATTCGAACCTACGACCTGTACTTTGCTAGAGTACCGCGCTACCAACTGCGCCACCAAGGTTCAAGCCCCAATCGATGCAAATTTTGTCTTTATGTATGTAGAACTGATGTAATTTCTAAATATAATGAGATTACAGTCAAATTACTTATATTAATGGAATGTGAGCCTGCAATATCGCAAGGATTCACACATACCAAAGCAACTTGACTAATATTAAATTATTATAAGTTTTATTATGAACGAATAAGTTCAAGGTAAATATGTAATTAAAAATTATTAATTTTATTAGATACATAAATAAAAAGTTTACCTCGAGTAGGATTCGAACCTACGACCTGTACTTTGCTAGAGTACCGCGCTACCAACTGCGCCACCAAGGTTCAAGCCCCAATCGATGCAAATTTTGTCTTTATGTATGTAGAACTGATGTAATTTCTAAATATAATGAGATTACAGTCAAATTACTTATATTAATGGAATGTGAGCCTGCAATATCGCAAGGATTCACACATACCAAAGCAACTTGACTAATATTAAATTATTATAAGTTTTTATTATGAACGAATAAGTTCAAGGTAAATATGTAATTAAAAATTATTAATTTTATTAAATACATAAATAAAGAGTTTACCTCGAGTAGGATTCGAACCTACGACCTGTACTTTGCTAGAGTACCGCGCTACCAACTGCGCCACCAAGGTTCAAGCCCCAATCGATGCAAATTTTGTCTTTATGTATGTAGAACTGATGTAATTTCTAAATATAATGAGATTACAGTCAAATTACTTATATTAATGGAATGTGAGCCTGCAATATCGCAAGGATTCACACATACCAAAGCAACTTGACTAATATTAAATTATTATAAGTTTTTATTATGAACGAATAAGTTCAAGGTAAATATGTAATTAAAAATTATTAATAATTTTTAGTTATTTACTTATTTGATTTAATTTTAATATCGCAGTAAGGGCAATTTATTACAGTAATTGATGGACAAACCTCATTTTCAGTAATTTTTTGAGCTTTGTTTTCTTTTTTGCTGGTGTAGGTTTCAGGTTCTTCACTTAAAACTCTTTTTCGGATTGTTTCTGGTACTGATGCTTGGTTCAACTTCCATAATTTGAACAGCTATTTAAGTGTTTTTAGAAATTGATTCTTCAATGTAGCCGTCTGCTACAATTGAAGATTTCTATCCTCCATGGCGTTTTAATGTTAACACGTCTGCGCCCGATTCCATAAGTAATGTAGAAAATCTGAGAAAACAGTGTCCTGTGTATTGCATTGGGTTCTCAATATATTTAAGTATTTCGCAATATCACTTGGAATTTTACTGAAAGTATTTACACCAACAAGTTGAACTGAACATTATCTGTTATAATATCTTATAAATAATTTCGTATGACTGGTAGACTGGTGACAAAGGGATGCATATTTGCGATACATTTCAACAAAATTAAAACATCTAACCTTACCGCTTACTACAAATGATGGAGGTTTGTTTGTCTCGCTATCCGGAATGTTCACAGTTATGGTAGAATCCATGTCATTAATATTTAATGTTAGTTTCTGTACCTCGTCCCCGTGGCATGCTCCTGCAATGACAAATACTGCAACTATCTATAACAAAACACATGTAGGGTTAAAGATAAAAATTAACATCATTTGCATGTGGTACCTACATCATTAGGTATTTATCATCTGGAGCTACAATTAAAAATTTGTCAAATTCCTGTGGGGTAAAAAATGTTTGATTTCTTGAGACGGCATCCTACGACTTTTTCAGAAATGGAATTAATTTTGCAAAATGTCAAATTTATTCATTTTTATTGATTAAAAGTGTAGCCTTCAACATTGAATACTCTGAACATAAGGTTAATGGTTTTAGTATCTCTGATTTTTATTATTTCTTTAAATACGCTAGGAGGACGTTTTTAGTTATATGCACAACAAACTTGTGTCGCACTTAAGAAAACGTAATTTACTGTAAAAGGATATGTTACTTACTTGTTTTACACTCAAAATAAAGTTAATACATTATATCAAATGAATTGTGGTTGAGAACTTCATTTCATGACAATATGATAAACACCAGATAAGATTAGCCACTCTCAATACGGTAAAGGTAAACGTAATGTATGTTCGAACCAGGATAACCAGCACAGATGTGGCTATTAAAGCGGCTTAACTAACAGCAGCGTAACGTGGTCTGGCCTCATATTTAATGGCACAAAAACAAAGGTATCTCCGTTTTAACTTCTCTTCAAGGTAAAATTGCATCATCATTTACCATGCTTTCTCCGTATAACATCAATTACAAACGATTCGAAATTTCCTAACTCAAGGCAGAAGCAGTCGTACGCACATCTACTCATGCACGCACCTATCCACAAACACGCGCGCACACACACACACACACACACACACACACACCTACACACACACGCACACGCACACGCGCACACGCACACGCGCACACACATACACGCGCGCACGCACACGTACTCGCACACGCACACATACACACACACACACGCGTGTTTTGTAATGCCAGTGGCACCCGAGCATATTAAGTACTTTTGTTTTTCTCATAATGTAATTTTTAAAATTAACTTACCCGTTTATTAATATACATCAAAGTACAAAATCAGTGAGATTCAAATCAGTGTGAAAAATGATTGTAGCATCTGATACCGCAAGTATTCTTAAACAGAAATACACTACAAACCCTTTATTTTGGAGAAGACGTGTTAAGGGTTCCTATAATACATATAAATAGAATTTCTGTAGGTATGTAATACATCCTTATGTTAACAAAAGGAATGGTGGGTAAAGTGGAAAAAATTGATTTAGAGATTTCAAAACAGGTTGTTTTCAAAGAAATGGTCGATATGTATGTCGCGTTGCGATTTGATTCTCGATACATTGACCAAAACCGAATTTGTGCAATTGAAAATCGTATAATTTATTTATTGGGATTTTACTAGCGCAGATCAGAAATAATGCAGACTGCAGTGCACCTCTAGCTCCACACATCGCAATCACTTTTGGCGATGTACCAATAGATCAATGTTTACATATTTGAAATTTCGTTTGAAAATTACCCAGAAAACCAATTCACATACCATTACTTAGTGTGTTGAAAATATGACAAATATTCAACAGTTAACATTTAAACTTTGTTACGAGTGTGGCTAGTAAAAGCGAACTAGCTAATTCTCTCCCTATTTTCAGGTTCTAACATGGGGCACTTTGGTACACAATTCCATTTTTCGGAGTTCTCTTGTGTTCGAAGAAGAAAATAGTTATTACTGTAAGCATTTTATATTATTCTTTATTTTAAAAAAGTCAAGTAACGTACTGCAATACATTTCACGATTTATTTAATAAACAGAGTAAAAATAGGAATTCCAGTTCGGTGTGTTTGGATGTTTGTGTGTGGATGCATATTAGTATTCTCGATAACTCCAGATCGAGAAAACGTACGTACTTAATATGTCGTATTTACGCTTGTTTTCATTTCTCCAGGAGCTGATTAAATTCTGGGAAACGTTCAGCGGCTTTACTAGGATCAGTTTTGGTTTTCATCAAATATTTCTAAAACAGCTGCATATTTCAAAGATATGAAATTACCTAGATATATACCTTAAACATATCAATTAATTATGTTCTATGTAATTTCTTAATATGACGCGTAATTAGGGGCCAAAAAATTCCTCAGGTAGAATTTATGTGTTAGTTCTCAAATTTGTCCAATATCTGAATAATGATTAACTTTATAGGAAAATACGTAAACATATTTTTTAAACAAAATTTAATTTTACATAACTTTTCTTGATTAAGTTTCTTGATATACAGACAAATAAAGCTAAACATTAATTAAACAAGATTGAAAATGCTTAAACTGTATTATCGATATTTTTATAGAAGCGCGCGGATTTGAAATTGTTTTTTTTTCAAGTTACGACGAAAACAGCCGATTCCCCTGACCAAATGAAACAAAAAATTATTAATAAATGTATGGTCTATTGTTCCGGTTTTCAAGATACAGAGTGTTTTTTATTTTTTTTTTCGATTTCGCAGAGTTACCATAAAAATGACCCTGTATGTTCCAAACTAGAGGAGTTCAGAAATATGCCCAAAAAAAATTTGAAGAGCACGAAATTTTCTTCCAGAATCTTGAATTAATTCGAAACAAATTTATTATTCAACATTTTTAAGACCTGAATTAATTTCAAAATAAGATTTTTTCAAACTTTATGACGAATTTGCAAAAGCAATAGTCTTTTATGGGGACCCACTTGATATACCGCTAACGAGGGAAAAACTTCTGTATTCTGTAACCTTTAACTAAAGTCGGAGGTTAACACACTAGTTTTCGAATATGACACTGAGAGTTAATTAATTGAGATACCGTAATCAAAGCTACAAGAATTTTTTCAATTTAATTTGACTATAAAAAATAATAGGAGAAAAGACATACTACTACATCAAAGCAAACCTAACTTAAGCTAACCTAACCTTAACTAACGATTGAATTGTTATGTAATGCTTAAAAATGATTGCCATTTGCTTAAATGCACTGACGGTATCACCTATTTACAGAAGCTTGTAACAACCCATTTTGAGTTGTATTCAAGTATACCGTAATTTAATGCCTTTCGTCATATAGTTGTAAATATAAGAAAAATTTTAATTAGTTTTGCATTATAGCTATGAGGTAGGCAACTTAATTTGCAGTTTGGTGCAACTTAAGTGCATATCTTCTTACGGGTATATATTTCTTAAAGATCTATACTCACACTTTAAATTATTTTTCTGCTCAATACGTTCGCGCAACGCGTCATCGTTGACTTAATTCTTTGCGCAAATTCTTCGCGCACGGCTACATCATCTAACTTCAAAGCATCCATTTTTTTTACTTCCTGATGAAGGTTGTGTTGATTAGGAAACTTTTTTGGGTTTTCCCCTAAATTTAGTGAAAGTGCCATTGATTTGATGGTAAGATATCTTTTAACGCATTATACTAAACATTAAAACATTTGCTCTTTTCAGGCACTTTTACTTTCACTTTTTTTTTACTTTTACATTTAATTTTACCGCTTTGGATTGCACAATTAATTCTACTGTTACGTACGCTTTCATTTTATGATTGCAATTTTTGCATTCAAAACTTCAAAATAATGCAATAAATATTGGTTTATTCAATTTCAAGAAGATAAATTTATAAGAAATAAAATTCCATTGTTGGGTGTCGTTGACAACATAAAAGCATTGTTATTGCAATATATTGCGCAATATTGATGCAAAGATGACATCACCTTAGTTGAAATTTCCGTAATTGTTTAGATACCAGAGGTTATTAAAAAATTTGTGTACAAAAATTTTACAAACAGGTATTTATGTAATGATTTTTTAGTAATTTAAGGCTATTGTTAAGACATATTTTATTTAACCCTATCATTTTAACTGTTAATAAACATAGTGGTATATTTTTTATTATTTTACATTTTGATCAAATTTTAGTGTAGAACTCGGTTTAGTTATTCCGAGCATAATTAAAAAATAACTTGGCGTCCGAGATCATTTTTATTAGTGTGACATTGCAATTTTTTTATATTGATGTTCAGTGGAAGTAAGCTAGCAGATTTTGTGGTAATCAAGCAAATCAAAAGACTGGGACTGGGACCAAGCCATTATTTGTGGTGAATGGTTTGCATCTCCAGTTAGTTTAACGATGTGTTTAGGAGAACTTTTACTCTTATTTCTTTATTAAATTATTTATACATATTTATTTATTAAATTTTTAACGATTACCATCACCACTATTTTATAAGCTGTTGCTGAAGCTACCTGTGCTTGCGATATTAGCCGACTTGAGTTGTGAACTGCCTCAACGAGCTGTTCTCTCATTCTGGGTTGAGCGGTATAAACGTGTTCTTTGAGAGTTCCCCACAAAAAGACACCAGAGGGGTAAGTTCTGGAGATCTTGGAGGCAAAAAAATTAAGAAACAATCGGTGTCTTGACAACCGGTAACAATGGACTCTAGTTGGAAGGTCGTGTGTTGTTTCATACCAGATATTTTGATTTTAGATAAATAGTTTTTCTGTAAAACTTCTGTCGACGTTCTCGTGTTCAGAATTGGATATTTCTTAATACCTTCCTCACACTGTTTTGCTAATTTTAGAACTACTTTATTTTCACGCTTATTTTTCATTTTGTTTTTTGCTTCATTTTTACTTTGAACATTCTGCGTTCGTCATTTTCTTGAGAAACATCTACGGACTGGTTATGGTTAGGATTTGTGTTTTTGACTTCTTCCGGTGAACGTCATCAAGTTCCATGTGAGGAAAATCTATAAAAATAGAGACATATTGAATGTGAATACTCTTCTGAACATTGAATATGTTACGAAGGTTAGAAAAAAAAACATTTACGAGACAACTCTTTCTTGAAAATTTGCCAACTTCTTTCTTGTCTCTCCGCTATCCACAGCCAGTAACAATCTACGAACCTTTGTTAGTTCGACTGCACTCTCGTGGAATCTATAGAATTCACGGAGTACTTGTTCGTCATGGGCTAAATTGCTTGTGATAAAATCTCTCCCATTTTCTGTTGGGTTTATGATTTATACTTTTGAAATTTAGGTCGAGTGGCTGCAGAAGTGGTAGAGATAAAAATGTTTCTTGTAGCTTCTACAACTTAATCGAAGGTGCATTACATTGTCCACACGTACTGATTCGCACCTTGACCTTACAACGTGGTATTTATTGATGTTCCTTCAATGGCATCGATCACTATATCTTGTATTTTCTTAAATTGTGAATTATAATAGACGGTATCATCTTCCACTAATGGTGAGCAGATACAATTTCCTAATAAATATGTAAGGATGCTATGTATGTATATAACAAGCAAACCATGTGCCATAATTACTACACACGTACGCGCAATATTCCATTAAAACATACCGAAACGTTCACACAAACGCACGCACGTACACACACACTCGCGCGCTCACACACACACACACACACACACACACACACACACACACACACACACACACACACATACACACACAGGCATTAAGTTGAAATTGCTGAAAACGTGTAAATCCGTTAAAAACTGGAGATGATTTTTTTCATGAAAACAATACGCACATAAGAAAGTAAAACATATATCAATCACAGCCGTTACGACTTTCCGTCCACCTTGATCACAATAATGGATAAAGTCCGAACCGCCCCGCTGTTGCCATCCATCCTGCAGCTTAGCACACTTGCCGCTTAATATTTAACATTCGGCCCTCTTGCAACCTCTTTGATTGAATTGATTATTAACTCTCTAAGAGATCCAATAGGTCCATCATATCAATCTCCTCGCTATTTTCGTCATTAGGCTTACTTTTAATCGCCTCAAGTAAGTACCTGTCATTCAGTAAGACCTACGCTATTCTATAAGGCCCATTTTACTTGTTCGCTAACTTCCGCTTTACTGCTTATAGCTGCACCTCGCCAAACCATCAATCGCCTACTTTTAGCGCCATTTATTGTACCTCGTTTGCATTCTCCTTGCCGCCCGTGTAATATTAATAGCCTCCTTAGAGCGGTTTGCCGCTAACCGCTCTCTCGATTATCGTTATGTTTTGCCTCTCAACTTGGTGATTCGCCCTAGCAGTTATCGCCGTTTACACGTTTCTTATGCTTTTCTCCGTTGTGAACTCCTTGTACAAACTACTTGCAAACGCCGCACCTGCGGTACTTATTATTCGCCGTAGGTACCCAAAATCGCTAACTTTCAACTTTACTAACCTCAGAGTGTGCATATAAACTTTGGTGCTCCTAACAAAAAGACCCAATTGGTCAACCTACCCAGAATTACTTTGCATGTACACGCATATCGCACATACTTTGTAATGAATCTAGCTATCTTGAGGAACGGCCAATGTCTTCATAGTGTCACCTTTCCAAACTAAATCTCGTCATAGACGGAACACACATCCGACCGCCAGCTAAGGTAATTCTGTAGAGCCTCTAGCTATTTACTTTATAATTTGCCTTGACATCCTTTTCCGTCATACCACACCTTAGCGCCACCATCAGTTCTTGCGCCCTTGGGTGCTGCAATTGTACCGTAAGAAACCAATTAGATTCCGCCATTGTCAAAACCTTCACGTGTACTTTACGAGCTGGTAGATAATGCAAACTGGGTTTCGGCTCATTGCATCCACATGCGCCATCTTAACACTGGGACAATATTGCACGTCAAAGTCAGACTCCAGGATAACTAACCACCACCACCAAATACGCAGCACCAGATCGCTCTTTATCAGGGTCGCCCTTATCGTATGCAAATTAAATTCACCTTGAATCGCCTTACGCCTTTCACAACAACTAATTAGTCTCCAACTCATTTCTAAATAAGGTTTTATCAATGATGCTGATAAACACCAACACCAGACTCTTAATTAAAGCACTGCTGAGGTCTTGCAGCATAGTTTGGAATTTTAATGCGTTTGGTGTTCAAACTCGCCTTTCCTGTACTCATTCCTGTGTATCTCCGTGTTTCGTTTGTTCAATAAGATAGTTTTTATGCCAAGATCTTACCCACTGATTTGCTCGTCGGATCAGGAGTAAGAAACAACGTATTAATTGTAATACGATCTTTTCTTTGGACATAAGTTTATTGGATTATCCAAAAATTAAATGAAGTTATAACTATAACCTATAAAATTGAACGAAAACTGTACACCGCCAAACTAAGTCACGTGCTGCTATTTGGTAGTATTTAATTTGTAGAGACGAAGAAGATCTTTCACCTCAAACATTTATAGTTATACTGTATTCTGTATCATTTAATACAGTTGAGCTGACCTTTCCTTTATTGATATTGATATTGTTCACTTGCTCACGGTGTTTGCAATCCCCTGCTGACCGTGCTCCCCTTAATATGGGAATATTGAAAGGGGTGAGAGTTTTGTAATATTGTTCATGAAATATTTCTTGAACCAATTTAGTTGAAGTATTTCACATAGATGTAATAACGCTTTCCTTGTCTTTGCGCGTCATATTATAAACCCAATCCTTGCGAAATTACTCGATCTATTGCAATATTCATTTTCCTGCCACCTCAAAACCTTTCAAAATTCCATTATCGTACTATTAATTAAATGTTAAAAGCGTTTAAAGAGCATAGAACATGGTGACTTTTTTTCTAAATATTGTTTCTCAAACTAAAGTGTTACCAAAGGGATTCTGTAAAAGTTTGAATTTATATCTGTATGGTATTAGCGGTTTACCTGTTGATTTACTAGAAGCATGCCTTTCCGATGGGAAATAAATTGAAAGGAAGTATTCTTCTAGATAAGTAACGTAAGTGAGGTAAGAGAACAAAAACTTGGGACGAACCTGCGGTATCAAGACGCTACACCGACCACACGGCGCACATCAGAGACATTAATAGGAGTAGGGTTAGCAACATTAGTAACGATTTCATCTGGGTTAACCAAAATACCGTATTTATTTACAACAAAATCCAAATATTTGAGTTTGGGTCTACAGAAATAACACTTGTCATGGGATATAGTAAGAGCAGCAGAGTATAAACGATAAAGAAGTTTATAAAACCTCTAAGTGTTGTTCAGAAGTAGGTCTGGTAATCACATATTAAAATAAGCAAAACGGTTCCAAATTAGCTCGTAAAACGCGATCAATAAAACGTTGAAATGTTTCAGGTGAATTATGCAACCCAAAATACATACCTGTGAATTGATATCATTCAGGTCCAGGCACCGTGAAAGCAGTCAAAAGTTTAGATTCAGCAGAAAGTGAAATTTGCCAATAAGTAGAACGTGTATCTAAACTAGTGATAATCGACAAAAAAACGGTAAGTACCGCCTTTCTTTTTGACGAAAATGATGGAACTATACCAAGAGCTAGTAGAAAGTTCAACCACACTTAATTGTAGCATACCATTGAACTCAATATCCGATATCTGTTTAAAAGCAGGAAAAAGTGGATAGTAGCGGTGTTTAATTGATTTGGCAGAAGTTTTTATTTGGCGTGCGATCAAAGTATTACAACGCAGTTCCAAAGAAACTATTAAAAACAATTTTTGATAAAGTTTAAAGAAGTTTGCTCAGAAGGAGACAGATAAGAGTAAGTAATCCGACGAGTATCCAAAAATGATTCCTTACTGACTGTGCATTGACCGTTCCTAAAGTCAAATACAAAGTTGACTAAGCGCCAAAAATCAATTCTTAAAATTAGGCGTTGCGATCAGAAACTACAAGAACATCAATCATAACAGCTTTCGATTCGATAGTAAATGGTAACAAAACAAAACCCCAAAAGGTGCCCTTACTTTGATTAACTAGAGTAGACGAAGTACACGCACCCATAGATAAAGTTATTTCTAAACAACGTAACATATTCCTACTAGAACTATATAGGACAGCGTGAGAAGCACCAGAGTTCATAACACCTTTAAAAGTATGATCAAAGATATGTATATTAAGATAAGGACGTCCGTCGTTACGAATGTTGGCAAATACAAAATCAATGAAGAATCGTTGTTTATCAGAAATACTAGGCAAAGGAGCATTTGATATCACCGAAAGCATAGAATCTTCTACTCGGTCAGAAGCCTCTACCGTAGGTCCCTATGTTCCTAACCACAAACAAGACAAGAAAGTCTAGTGACGCAAGATTTTCTGCAACTATAACAATGCTTGACTTGAGGTTTAGGACATCGAGGAGGAAGATGTCCTGCACCAGAACCATTTCAACAACGAAGAGTAGAAAGTGACGATGAAAAAGGTTTAGGAAGCACTACAACAGCAGCAAGATTAAGTTCAGCACATTTAGACGAAAGTGTAGTAGAAGAAGTAGAAAAATCCAAAATTCACTAACATAAGCTAAGTTTAGTTCCACAAGATTACTAGTATTTCAAGAAAGTAGAGGGTTTACGTTTCTATAAAATATTTACTTGCTCAATATTTTTTGTCCAGTAGTTGGAAGGTCAGTAATCGAAGTAATGTCAGTAAGACTTGAAGTATTTTGGTAGAAAGTTGTTACATTTCGACAATTGTAAACTTTCGGAGAGAGGTATTGATAAACAAACTTTGCACTACAGCAGCATAAATAGTCATGGTTTCTTAAGAACCAATAGTATGATTTTTAATTTCATCAAGCAAGCATTCACCACAGTTAATAGGTAAGAAATCAGATTTTTATAAGCTTACCACATCCTTCCTGAAGTTTAAAGGACTTCTGCGAGTGTGATATAAAACTAGCGCTTTAGGAGCACCAGCAAACAAATAAGAGTAAATGAAACGACGAGAAATACTTAACTCTTTCACCCAAGTAAGGAAATCTACTAAAGAAGTATTATCTCCAGAAAATGCAAATCTAAGTTTGGAAACCGAAGAGAATCTAGCAGATGAAGAAGGAAGTTAAGTTGAAGTGTGTTGAGACTCAGGTAATCCATCGGAATCGGAAGAAATTAAAACAGGTAAAGTCAAATCTGCATCTGCTCGTTTCTCAACAGCAGCAGTACAACGTTGACCTGAAGAAAGTAGGCGAGAGAATTCAACAAAGATACCACGTTTGAATGTTCGATTCAGCATCCGACTTAATTGTCTTGAAAAGCAGTAGAAAATTATTCTTCTGTTTTCCTTCCTCAAGTATTGCTCTACGTTGAGCATACACGAAAAGGCTATAGAAACGAGGATTTTGACGTCACAAGACCGCCCACGTGTAGGACGTGTTTTTCCACCCCTATTTTTGACGGCTTATTTTCGGAGGCCATTTTCAACCACTAATTAATTTCGTTTTTTACTCGCCCACGTGTAGGACGTGTTTTTTCACCCCTATTTATGACCGCCCCCGTGTAGGAGAGTTTTTTCTACCCCTATAGTTTCTTTTCGGAGGTCTTTTTCAACCCTTGATGGAATTTTCATCCGAATTAGAGCCCTTTTGGTTGTGTTAAGAACTTTTTTGTCGGTTCACACCTATGGCCTCTTTTCGGCAGTCATTTTTAACCCCTTGATGGAATTTTTACCCTAATTACCGCCTCTTTGGCAGTTTAGCCCCTAGAAGGTAGGCAAATGCGTGCGCGTACAATGTTCTAATAAGGATGCCTAATGCTAGCTTGTAAGACACGTGTAGGGCTTCGCAACCTGTTCTCGGACCTTCGCCCCCTGGCTGGAAATGGTATGGAGACCCTAACCTTATAAGGCAAGTGCAGAGCTTAGCCCCTATGGTGGGCCCCCCTGATGCAATTTTATGCGGGTTCTAACTTAATCTTACAGCTGTAGGCCTTCGCCCTGTCATACAAAATTGTATTCTAATAAGGTGGCCGTAGACTTGTAAGACAGGACTTATATCAGGGTTTGCGCTCTGGCCCCTTTGAGTTAAAATTGATTTTAGCGCCATCTAGTGGCGTATAGACTAATGAACATTTTCTATAATAGAAGTTGATAATGCACACCTCCCTCTTGCTCTATCTCGTTTCTCTCTCACCCTCTCCGTCTTTCGGCTCTTTCTCACACACACACACACGCACGCACGCACGCTCCCACCCACCCACCCACACACACACATACGCACACGCACACGCACACACACAAACAAACAAACAAACAAACAAACAAACAAATCAATTAATTAATTAATCAATCAATCTCAAACAAATCATGCTCGATCAAATCAACCAGATCAATCTCAATTAATCAACCGAAATTATGTCATACAGTTTGCGGAAACCAGATTACAGTTCAAAATTGAATACGTTAAAGTCTAATAATTTCTACCCTAATGCAATGATGCTTATATATATATATATATATATATATATATATATATATATATATATATATATATATATATATATATATATAGGCAGATTCTCTCTTTCTAAACAGGCACCACCTATACATTCGGAAAATTATGTCTGATTAATTTGCATGTTCAATTACATACACACAAAATTGTTTCATAGTAACGTGTTCATTAACAGTTATAAAAACCCCATTAAAAGGACTGGAAAGTAATAATTACTTATATATAACATAGAGTTAAATTAAATTAACATGTTTTTAAGAATATCAAACTGATATAATGGAAATAAGCTAAGCTTTCCTTCAATTTTGTTAATAAACTTGTTTTTCCTAACGGTGCAATCAAGACGGGGACGTCTTGATTCATGTTTGCAGCTTTACGAGTTTTCGCATTAGCTTGTTTTTCGCTGGCGTGTTTTCGTATTTGCGTGTTTTCGTTTTACGTGTTTTCACGTTAGCGTGTTTTCGTGTTTGCGTGTTTTTTTTGTGTTAGCGTGTTTTCGTGATAGCGTGATTTCGTGTTTTCGTTTGTGTGTTTTCTTTGTTTGCGTGTTTTTACGTTAGCGTGTTTTCGTTTGCGTGTTTTCGTGTTTGTATGTTTCTGCGTTAACGTGTTTTCGTTTTTGTGTTTGCGTGTTTTCGTGATAGCGTGTTTTCGTGTTTGCGTGTTTCTGCGTTAGCGTGTTTTCGTTTGTGTGTTTTAGTGTTTGCGTGTTTTTGCGTTAGCGTGTTTTCGTGTTTGTATGTTTTTGCGTTTGCGTGTTTTCGCGTTAGCGTGTTTTCGTGTTTGTATGTTTTTGCGTTTGCGTGTTTTCGTGTTAGCGTGTTTTCGTGTTAGCATGTTTTCGTTTGTGTGTTCTAGCGTTAGGGTATTTTCGAGTTAGCGTGTTTTCGTGATAGCGTGTTTTCGTTTGTGTGTTTTCGTGTTTGCGTGTTTCTGCGTTAGCGTGTTTTAGTGTTTGCGTGTTTTCGTTTGCTCCTCGTGCTACAAAAGCGTGCATGCGTGCTTGCGTGCGTGCTCGCGTGCCTGCGTGCGTGGGTGTGTGTGTGTAATTGAGTATATAATAGTTTATGTAATCTCAAGATTCAATTATTTAAAGTAATTTTGTGTTAGCAAATTTTTTTAAATATTTGTGTTTTGAATGTAAATTTTATAAGTACAATATAATTGGTGGTATAATAGGTTTTGTGTTCTAAATTATTTAATGATCGGAATGTAATATCCAGTTTATCTCCAACCATTCATAAAACGTGTTTAGTGAGACATGTGGACACGTTGCATAAAAATATTTCAGTTTAACATATGGTTATCATTATTAGAACAACTGAAAGAAAAAACACTTCTAAAGGTAAGCGTATTATTTTTAATATATATATATATATATATATATATATATATATATATATATAATATATATATATAATGTATGTCAATTATAAAGGCCAAAAGTAAAAACCCTTTGTTAATGTGCCAAGCTTTTTTTACTTTTGGCCTTTATAATTGACTGCATTAATAAACTTATCTTATTTTCATTATCAGTCAAGATTACCCACTTACTTATATATATATATATATATATATATATATATATATATATATATATTATTTATATATTTTACTTGATATTGCTTACAAAAATGTAGTTCTTGTTAATTCGCGTATAATAATAAAACCATTATATCAGTTTGATATTCTTAAAAACATGTTAATTTAATTTAACTCTATGTTATATATAAGTAATTATTACTTTCCAGTCTTTTTAATGGGGTTTTTATAACTGTTAATGAACACGTTACTATGAAACAATTTTGTGTGTATGTAATTGAACATGCAAATTAATCAGACATAATTTTCCGAATGTATAGGTGGTGCCTGTTTAGAAAGAGAGAATCTGCCTATATATATAAAGCATCATTGCATTAGGGTAGAAATTACTTATTATTTCACGTCATATTTAATTAGACTTTAATGTATTCAGTTTTGAACTGTAATCTGGTTTCCGCAAACTGTATGACATAATTTCGGTTGATTGATTGAGATTGATCTGGTTGATTTGATCGAGCATGATTTGTTTGAGATTGATTGATTAATTAATTAATTGCTTTGTTTGTGTGTGTGTGTGTGTGTGTGTGTGTGTGTGTGTGTGTGTGTGTGTGTGTGTGTGAGAGAGAGAGAAAGAGCCGAAAGAGGGAGAGGGTGAGAGAAAAACGAGATAGAGCAAGATAGAGGTGTGCATTATCAACTTCTATTATAGAAAATGTTCATTAGTCTATACTCCACTACATGGCGCTAAGATCAATTTTAACTCAAAGGTGCCAGGGCGCAGACCCTGATATAGGTCCTGTCTTACAAGTCTAGGGCCACCTTATTAGAATACAATTTTGTATGACAGGGCGAAGGCCTACATCTGCAAGATTAAGTTAGAACCCGTATACAATTGCACCAGGGGTGCCCACCATAGGGGCTAAGCTCTGCACTTGTCTTATAAGGTTAGGGTCCCCATACCATTTCCAGCCAGGGGGCGAAGGCCCGAGAACAGGTTGTGAAGCCCTACACGTGTTTTACAAGCTAGCATTAGGCCTCCTTATTAGAACATTGTACGCGCACGCATTTGCCCACCTTCTAGGGGCTAAACTGCCAAAGAGGCGGTAATTAGGGTAAAAATTCCATCAAGAGCTTAAAAATGGCTGCCGAAAAGAAGCCATAGGTATGAACCAACAAAAAAGTTCTTAACACAACCAAAATGGCTCTAATTGGGGCGAAAGTTCCATCAAGGGTTGACAAAGACCTCCGAAAAGAAACCATAGGGGTAGAAAAACGCGTCCTACACGGGTGCGGTCATAAAACGGGTAAAAAAACACGTCCTACACGTGGACGAGTAAAAAGCAAAATTAATTAGGAGTTGAAAATGGCCTCCGAAAAGAAGCCGTCAAAAATAGGGGTGGAAAAACACGTCCTACACGTCGGTTTACTACTAGTAGGTATAGATAGAAGTATCTCTAGAAAATGTAAAATAAATTTAGATAATTTAGTATTGAGTTAAGGCAACAGTTTAAACCACTACGAACAGTCGTATGTAAAAGATCAACATTAATATCATTAGACAGACCACGAGAATTAAGTTCATATTGAAATTCAGTTTTATTCAAGCGCTTGACTTCTACCTTCCAAACAATAGACACCTTAAAAAATGAGCAAAAGAAATATATTAGAATACTAGTGAGATAAGTAAAAGAACATTGTACTAACTAGTCAGAGAGAAATGGTGACTGATAAGATGTAAACAAAAAGTCTAATCGTGCCCCACGTTGGGCGCCAATATTTGTAATGGGGCCAATTTTTGTATCAAATTAAGCACGTGAGATAGTTGTTTATGTGTAACTTATTTCTTATAATAAATGCCTGTATCATTATATTATTATTACTATTAGAGACGAAACAATTTATAGCATTTTCATTTTATTGTAGATGTTTTATTCCAAATTTTGCAAAAGTTGCAAATTGGTTATCTACGTTTTTAGTTGAGAATACTAATGAATAAAGAATATTTAACTTGCAGTTATGAATCATTAGTAAGAATAACATTCATTAATAGAATTTTATAAAACATAAAACATACATACATGCTTTGCCCAAAACATAAGTATTCTAATCATACTATATTACTATAATTTTATTTAAAGCTAAATCGAAATAAAATATGTTACAAAAATCTTATCAGCTTTGCATTTTGAGATGCCCAAAGGGTCATTGTATTTCAGTATATCTAGTAAATAACCTTTTGAGATTATATCAAGATAATTCTTGCAATTATTTTTTCACATGTTTATTAATTGAGTATTTACAATCCGTTACAGCATAACATTCAGTAAATAGTTTGGCATATAATACATAACATGAGGAAGTAATATCCAATGACAGTACTTCGCGATTCTGCAGCAAGTAAGGGTTAGCTGAAAACAGAATATAATTAAGCTTCATACTCAAATTATGACCAACCCTAATCTAAATAAAACTAATCTAATTAAATCTTTCGGGCAAGTCTAACGGGTCGAAGGATATATTGTCTGTTTAGTAACGCCACAGTTAAGTAATGAGGATGCGCACTAAGTTTTACTTGATATTTTTCACTGGCACTTTGAATTTCCTGTTTCATTGTAGGTATCGGGATATCCTATTGCAGTAACCAGTTGGGAACATACCAAGGAGCATTTGCGATTATCCTGATTGTTTTGTTCTGAAATCGTTGAAGTATTTCTATGTTTGAATTACTGGCAGTTCCCCAAAGCTGGATTCCATAAGTCCAGATCGGTTTTAATATGACCTTATAAAGTAACACTTTGTTTTTCAAGGATAACTGAGACTTTCTCGTGAGCATCTAATACATGTTTCTTAGCTTTAGTACAAGTTGCATCCGTCTTTTCATTATGTGGGTCTTCCAAGTAAGACGTCGATCTAAGTGAATTCCCAAGTATTTTACGTTCTCTTATTGTGGAAGCAGGATATTATTTAATGTTACCGGAGGGCAGGTTTCTTTCCGGAGAGTAAAAGTTACCTGAGCGGAATTTGTTTCATCCACACGTATACGCCATAATTTCAACCAGGCCTCTATTCTGTTGAGGTTTCTTTGGAGTATCAATGATGCTGCGGTGTCGACGCATGGCTAATATCCAGAAATACAGACGAGCAGTATCTTTTGAGACGCAGGTCGTGAGTTACTTTCGTTACAACACTATGAACTTGCTCTATTGTGCCATGAGCTTCTCGAAATCCAAATTGGTGTTTGGGTATGAAGTTTTGATGTTCAAGAATTGATTTTAGTTTTTTTAGAAATATCTTTTCAAAAACTTTTGATAGGACAGGCAGTAAACTGATCATTTCAACCAGGCCTCTGTTCCGTTGAAGTTTCTTTCGAGTATCAATGATGCTGCGGTGTCGTCGCATGGCTAATATCCAGAAATACAGACGAGCAGTATCTTTTGAGACGCAGGTCGTGAGTTACTTTCGTTACAACACTATGAACTTGCTCTATTGTGCCATGCGCTTCTTGAAATCCAAATTTGTGTTTGCGTATGAGGTTTTGTTGTTCAAGAATTGGTTTTAGTTTTATAAAAATATCTTTTCAAAAACTTTTGATAAGACAGGTAGTAAACTGATCGGTCAATGTGAGGTAACTTCGTCCGGTTTTTGCCTGGTGTGGGTACCATAACTATCTGTTCCATTTTCCACTGGTCTGGGAATATGTATAATCTGAAAGCTGCATTGATTATGTAGGTTATTAGTTCTAATTGCCTTTCGTGGTAACTCATTCCGGACTTTTGCGGTTATTAAATCATATCCTGAGGCTTTATTTGAGTTAAGGTTTTGTACGACAGTATGAACTTCGTTAACCCTTACTGATTTGACTGGTAGATGGTTGTTTGGTTCGTACAACGTTATATGGATAAAGTTTTCATCCTCTATTGAGTAGAGTCTATTATGAGAGGTAGGAACACCGTTGTCAGGGGTTCTGCAAAAGCATCCGCTTTTTCTTGATTGGTGCGTGCCCAGGTCCTGTTGGCTCTCCGTATGGGTAGAACCGAAAGTTGTTGTTTTAATTTTCTGGTCACTTTCCATAATGAGTAATCAGTAGCTTCAGTAGCGGTTAAGTTAGTCAGGTAGTTTTGTATTTCCTGATTTCTAAAGTTGATCAAGAGCGCATGTAATTGTCTAGTGGCTTGATTAAGTACCGCTTTTTTAACTCTATGATGTCTAGTGGTTTGCTAGATCGTTCGTAGCCTCAGTTTTCCGTTATTTCTTGTTTAATTTTTATAGGAGAATATTCTGTATTTTATTGATTTTCGCGATCTGGCGTGGCTTCCCATGCCGAGTGCTGTATAGTTTGATTTAAATGTTCAACGTCATTAAAGATGTATCTCTCTGTTTTTAAGGAGCGACTTTGGAAGTAGCTCCAGTTAGTGTTTCGTGAGGAAAGCGACGCAGGTTTTTTGATTCTTAGCACTTGAACACTATACGTTATGGGAATCGGTGAATGGTCAAAGCATAGGTCTAAACAAGATTCGAGTTTTAAGTAATTTTGCGAGACACCCTTAATGACAGAAATCTAGTAGATCTGGAAGTTTGTTGAGATCTGATGGTCAATAAGTAGGCTTTGACGTCTTAGATAGTGCAAGTTATTTTCTTCCATTGATTTATAGAATTCTCGAGGCACCGTTACTCGGGAGCCCCAAATTTGATTTTTCGCATGGTAATTGCCGCCAGATATAAAGCAAGGACCAAGGGTGCTAAAGAAAGACTTAAATTGTTGTTTTTTAATGATATGCCAGGGTGAGGGTGAGGAGTTACTTAAAGTGGGTGTTTTGTTATTTTCAAGTAAGAATTATGTGTAAGAGGTGTTTCAGAAATCTGTGAAATATCTATGTTGTGAGTATATAAGAATGTTTTTATTTCCTGGCTATGTTGAGCGAAGCTGTTGGCGTTCCATTCAGCAATTCTTAGTATATTAGTCATTAATTATTCATCTTAGCTATCACGGCATGCGTTCCATAAGTTTAGTTACCAGCCTTTCCAGTTTAGTTTTTATTTTTTGTTGCGATGTAGTCTGCACTGTTTGTGATTTACCCATTTGTATTTGCTTTATGGGAATATGATACTCCTGGCTGAACAAATTGAGTGTTAGTGCCAAAGAGGGGGATATTTTCGTCTTTGGATTTCTTTTGCTGATTACTTTGACAAGTAGTGCATTTAACATCCTTGATTTTATTCTTTCGTTCGCAGTTTTCTGCACACTTAAATTATCTTGGACTTCTGTGATAGTAATTTTTTGAGTGCCCATATCTCTGGCAGTTTTGATCCTAACTTCACGTTTGACGTGCGGAGGTTCAAATCTAATTTTTGATCTCATAAGAAATTCAATGTTGAATATTTCATTATTTTTTCTGATTGTTCTAGTTGTACAAACAGCATTGGCAATGGATTTTTAGTGATTCGATGTTTAGAACTTTGTGTCCATGTGTAGTTGTTTCAGCAACTAATTCTTTGAGGTCAGTACTTGGATGCACATCTCGTAGAACAACTTTATAATGCCTATCTTTTTTGTGTTGGAAAGAATGAAATTCCGTGTTTTTAGCTTTTAGAAGTTTAATAATTGCACTGTAATATTCTGCTTCATTTAATTGTATCTTTACTTAAGTATTTCCGATTAACTTAAAGACATAATTATCTTTAGGGTGTTCTTATAGCATATCCTTCAAAAGTTTCATGTTATTTATGTCGTAAACGAAGATTGGTGGAGGTTTGGTTTCTGACGATTCTTCCTCCGACTTATCAGGCAAGAGGTTGAAAACGATTAGATGTTCCTGGAGCTTTAAGTCAGTAAGCGGATGTTTTTACCTTTTTATTGATATGTTGTAGTTCCGTAGAGCCACGTTTTGATTTTCTTATGCTTGGTGTTCACCATAATTTTTCGTTATTAGGAGCTATTGGGGCCGGTGATCCGAGCTGTTGTAATTGTTATGAGGGATAGTAAAACTGCTGATTTTGTTGTGGTTGAACGTGCATAAATGACTGAGGTTGCATAGGTGTTTGTTGTTGTTGTTGACAGCTTTTTTTACAAATAATTATACGTAATTATACGATTAAGTTAAATAAATTTCTACATACAGTTTGTTGGTGGTGATTTGACCGTAAAATTAAATAAATAAATTTTATATTCATCTTGACCGTAAGGTCGCACGATTATCTTTCCCGCCCGATAACACTATCACTCGGCGTTGATCCTTACGCTACGAGAATTAAACGACAACGCCTTGCAATTCTGAAGTTATTTTTGCGAGAACTAAAATAGTAATTATATTCCTTTACAGGAAGTGTAGCAAATATCCTTTTGAAAATATAGATGATTAACTTTATCGTGGTCTAGGTGAGGTAGATATGATCTGATGGGCCCTACTGCAGTAGGCAACCCTGATAACAGCACTGATAGTACTGAGTGAATCACTTTTAGTATACTAATGCTCATGCCAGTAATTTACTTATACGAAGTTTATGCTAGTTCCCAATGCTCTTCCTATTCAGCCCTGGTCATTCTTGGCTAAAGTGTTACATTGTTTTATGATAATAACAACATTATTTGAGAGGCAGTGTGGTGATTAGGTGTATGTGTGCGAGGTAGTTCTATATAATTTGTGAGTATCAGTTAGATGGCGGGAGGATGTTTAAACTTTCGTTTAAGATTTTTTATATGTCTAGTGGTCTGCGCAGGTAGCCGTAAGTAGCCGGAGGTAGCTTTTTTTATAATGTTCGTTATTGTCAGTTACGTATGGTATGCTTGCATATTGTATAATGAGATTATTAGGGTATCTGGGGTAAGTTTATGTATTCGTCATAGGATTAGGCGTTCGCAAAAGATTGTAATGTGTGTTAGGGTGGCAACGTCTGATTCGACCCCCAAGGGCGCCCAGTAGGTTAGAGCGGATACGTATTCTATTCAGAGTTGTTTTTCCTTTCGAAACCTGGTTTACGGTGTATGACCTAGGACCTTAGTGCCGTAGTAGCGACGTTGGGTTAGAATAGATTGTAACTACTTTGCGTATCTATGTTGAAACGTCGACGAAAGTAAATTCCAATTGTCACCATGTATGTCACTTACAATTTTATAGTTTTTAATATAGTTTGGCAACAATGGTGTTTGCCTGTATGAGTTCGATTCCAATATAAATTATTAAATATAGTGTGTCCAAAAAGTTTGGACAAGCTATATCCAACAAAAATATTTTCAATGTTACAGTGTTGCCGCTTTTACTAAAAATTAAAAGTAACTTTGATAATTCAAACGGAACACCATGTACATTATTCAATTTTTTAATGCCTGGAATAAATCTATAGACATGTTATGTATGATATAACTGACAGACCATTTCGCCACTTTGACAGGCTGTAAAATCTAAACCTTAAGAGATCAAGAAAAACGGTTTGCACATTCCGATCTTAGTTTTTCATAAACTATCGATTGACGAATAAAAAACATCTAACCCTCTAACAAGGAATTTATTGAAAAATTGAAAAGAAAATAAAATAGGTGATATCCACGTTTATTACATTAGAAATAAAAACAGTGGAAACGCGTCATACTTGACAGATGTAAAAGTAATCCCATCCGCTTTGCTTTTTACAGAAGTGCAAACCGTTTTTCTGAATTTGTGCGCACGCCATAGCTCAGTGGTGTGGGCGGGATTCTTACTTAATGCTGCAAAAGGGCACTCGTCACAATTCCAAAAACGTCAAAATTGGAAAAAACCCTCAAAACGGCGCCACCTGTTAGATAAATTTATACCGGGAAAACGTTCACTCAAAATCAAAACCCTTACCTCCAAACGAAAAAGACGCCACAACAAAACTATACCCGATCGAAAATTCATACCGTCCTAAAATTTTAATAAATGGCAAAATCGGGGTTATAATTCCTAATTTCGAGAAAAATGCGCAGCTTATTCCCAAACAAATAACAAACTGCTTACCTTTTGGCGAAACCAGGTACTACGGTATCGGTAAGTTGATTCCTATAAAAATCACTTCAAAATAATTGCGACTACTCCAAAAACTATCGTATGGGAAAAACAAACAGCTGATCGGTCAACGACCGGCTTACTTCATTATTACGTTACTTTATAGTGTAAAATCTCGTTTAACGTGACATTACCAAAATCAAAATAGCAAACGCTCAAAACGAGAAATTATCTTTAGTCACTACGTTAAAGCTTAATGAAACTTCAAAAGGTTTCTTGTCTAATTTCAACAAATTGATTACTATCAAAGTGAACGATAAATGGATGTTGTCGCTGTAAAATTAGTTAACTCGACATTTCTCAAAAATAATTCAAACACTAGCAATCTTAAACGTGAATCGAAATATCTAATCTTTCAACGTATTACTTTACGTGGGCAAAACCGTAGGCACAGTGGACGAAGTCACAATAGATTCATATGTATTAATAAAACAGTTATAAACATTAACAATGGTCGTATATTATGGCATTTACATATTAAATTTTAGTAGGTACAGTTACAAAAAACATTAAATTTTGCAATTCAATACAAGAAACCAACAAAAAAAATAGAATTCAGTGGGCGCTTGCAGCCATCTTATCAACATCTACCTTTTAATCAATACAACGGAAACAATAAAGATATCGGTAACATAAGTTTCACTAATCTTCGTGAAATAAATTTCCAATTCACATTACACAGATAAAAAAACTTCAGGATATTAACAAATAAATCGTATGAATGAATTCACCTTTTCCTAAATTACCTGAAGGGCTTCTATACAACAGTTTACCCGAAAGCAAGCGGATGCGTCCTCCACACAACCAAAAAACACACACTTTATTGTTACCAGCAGAATAAAAAAATAAAAGTTTACCTTAATTAGCACCTACAACAATAGAATACTCTCCTTCCTCTGAACTACAATATAATAGGCCGTGCAACTGGTCTACCAGGTGGTGAATCGATAGGGTCCGCTGAATTTCTACGGACGCTCTCCAAATAATATCTCACAAACGGCAACCTCCTATTTTTAATTACTCGAACTAAGTTATCCAACCAAAATCACCAAATAACGTAGTTTTCATCTGATTTAATGTAAATGCAATAATCTTTATCCCTACTTGCTAACATTGCGTTATTTACAAAGCGTTCTTTTACGTTAATCTGTTTACTCGAAACTCTAGTAAAGCGGCACTATATACTGCAAGTTGGTACGTTATTTGTTTGAGCTGCGCGATATATGTGAAACTACCCCTTTAACAGGAGCTCGTTAAAATTAATCCGCATCACCAAAATGCGTTAAAACAGGTCAACAGAACAAAGGTTTAGAACTTCAAGAAATACTAAAACCAATTACTTCTATATCCGAAAAGTGTCGCTATTGACAACACGAAACCCAACGATAACATAACCCGGGGTGTGTTGAAACTTTAAAATTATCCCATACAAATGGAAGCGGAAAATATCCTACGGTAATGTTCGATACTCCCTCGGTTCAATATAACTTGTTCCCTCTTACTACACCAACCCCTTTCGCGTATATTGCGAAACCGCAAACAAAAAAGCGTGAGCCTTCCACTACAGCTTGGACCTGACTGTCTTAAGTATCGTCCAGATCTCGGCATCTTACATTTTATCCCCTTACATCTTAATTTAACCATTCATAACAATTTAAACTTAAATTTTAAATTG
Organism: Vesta saturnalis; assembly: GCA_036346205.1. Classification (NCBI taxonomy): domain Eukaryota; kingdom Metazoa; phylum Arthropoda; class Insecta; order Coleoptera; family Lampyridae; genus Vesta; species Vesta saturnalis. Next base: position 4,068,974 of record JARFJB010000821.1, read on the forward strand.
CGCCAAAAACGATAGCCTCTCGGCACTAACTCGGAAAATAATTGCATCATCCTTCCAAATTGCGTTCCCAAAGGTACCTCTCTAATATGATACGGCTAGATAACGAAACTCTTACGATAGTGAACCTTAAAATAACTTGTATAAAAAAAATGTTATCAAAAGAAAAGGCGACAGTTTGACGGCTATAGTTTAAATTCGCAAAAGATATACCACACAATGTAATAATTTTATACTTAATAATTTTACATGATGCAATTTCAAATCCTTTTTTAGCAAAATTCACCGAAATTTAAAATAATGAGAATATTTATTTACACAAAAACTATTGATACCAATACGTAAATCACATTTTAATATTAAACTTCCATCTACGCTTGATAAACAACCCAAAACTTTATTTTGTTAAAAAAAGGGATTCTAAATGCGGTTACTATTCGTAAAAATTTCGAATACTTCCCAAATACTTAAGAAAAACAAAATAAAAACGTTACAATCGAGAAACTTCCCAAAAATGTATACGTTATCAAGTTCAGTAGCATGAACGTATACTACATTTCAGATGTACGGTACTACTACTAAAAACACGGACACATGACAACTCACTTTGATACGAATCCTTCTTTTGTCGGGTACATATATATTTGGTGATAATTGATTAGTTCCGAATTTGAACCGTTGAAAATGGAAACGAATAAAACCTTAATTCGCGGTTGTTTACTCTATGAGTTGAGGTTGAGGAGACAAATTCCTGTATAGCGTGCCTAGAGCTTGCAGAAACGTTCAATGTGAGTGATGAAACGACTCGTTTGCACCTTCATCAGCTAGGAAAGCCGTGGAAGTTAAGCAAATGGATCCCACATTAATTATCAAACTATAACAAATTAAGCCGTCTTGCCATTTGTTCGGAAAACATTTTACGCAACAATAATGAACCATTTCTTGATCGGTTGTTAACCTCCGATGAAAAGTGGATATTTACCCCAATTCTAAGCGTTCGTATCATTGGTTGCCGCCTACTGATTCGGTACCACACACTCCTAAAGTTTACTTGCACCCAAACAAGATTTTATTGTGCGTTTGGTGGACGGCGACTGGAATAGTCATCACGAATTTTTGGAAAGAAGTCAAACCATCACTGCAAACTTATATTGTGAGCAGCTTCAACGAGTACAAGAAGCACTCGTCCAAAAACAGCCTTCTTTAGTCGATCGGACGAAAGAGCTATTTATGCAGAATAACGCCAGACCGCATACCTCAAGATTGACCCGGAAAGCAACATTCCTGAACTTGGCTGGGAAACGTTACGCCGCCCTCCATATTCTCCTGACACTTCACAAAGTGATTACAACCTTTTTTTGTCTCTTGATAACTGTACTAGATAAAGGCAGTTCAAAACAAGACGATGTTATAAATGCAGACCGTCAATTTTTTGATTCAAAATCCATAGATTTTTAAAAGAGCACATAAGTTGGCGAAGGGTCATTAATTGTGAAGGTGGCTATTTCAATGAGTAATAATTTATTAGCTAGGTTTTAGCATCCGGGAGGGGGGGGGGGGGGTTCAAGAAAATAAAACGACTAAAAGTGCATGAAATAACCGTAATATTCATATGAAAAAAAATTAAAGATATGAAAGATGTAAAAAAAAAACAGAAGGTTCGTTTGATTACATACGCATTACATAATTAATCTTCTGTTTTTCTTGTTAAATATATCTACTACTTCATTCGCATTAATTTCTATGGCATAGTGAATATTCATGAGAGCCAAGCCGTTCAGTCTGTTTTCACTCGTTGTGTTCCGCAAGTAGTTTTTAAGTCTTCTTAGGATTGAAAAAGTCCTTTCTGGGGCAGCAGTGGAAACAGGTATGGTAGCTAATATTTGTAACAGTGTGTAAATATTTGGATCGCACTTATCTAAGCATTCCAAAGCAGATTTTGGAGTAGGGGAGGTGATAGTCATAGCTGCTTTCCACACTTCAAGTTCTGCTTTGACCACAGATGTACTTCTTTCGAGCAGCACTGCCGAGTACATACAAATTGCCTCTTCAATTTCAAAGCTGGCCGCAAAATTTGAAGGTAACACACCAGATAGTGCTGATACTACTTTACGGTGTTTCGTAAACCTCTCAATCAATTGTTGAATTGTATGTTCTAGAAATGAGATGAATAAATTTATTTTGTAATACGTGCATATATCCGACTCAGGAATGTTAGAGCGGTTCAACTGCCTTCCGACGATACGTGGCATTTGCAGTATACCACCATTTCCTTCGAGCAACACCTTTGCTTCTTCATAGAGATGAAGGTACTCTTCGTCAACTTTATTCTAAAAAGTTGCAAAGCATTAATAACATCATCCACGTGGCTGAATGCTGTTATGAGGTCGTTGTTAATTGCTTGCAGTTGTTTTGATAGCGACAATGTATAGCTCATGACTTTTTGTAGAATCTCTAGGCACATAACAACATTCGAAGATCGAAATGTGTTAAGCATTTGGGCGGCTTGTTGCGATGTATCTTTATTGTGGCTAGATTGGAGTTCTTCGGGAGCATTCACAATCGTTGAATAAATTTCCTTGAATCTCATAACAGCTTCATGCTTGTGAACCCACCGTATTTCGCACATTGCAAGCAGGCTTCTTTGATGATCAGCCGGTAACAGTTCCCGAATTTTACCTTTCAAAACGGCAGTGCGTTGAGCAGAGTGTCTAAAGTAGGAACCAATAGACTGCACGATCCCAACGCTATTTCGCACATCTGCTTTTGAACATTAGTCAGCAATAGCAAGGTTGAGAAAGTGTGCACTACAACGTAAAGAGCAAGATCACATTCTTGACGAATATACGCCTGGGCACTGTACAAATACCCACTCATAGCTGCTGATCCATCGTAACCTTGATCAACTATGTGAGAATATTCAAGTCCATGCTTTTTCAGAGTTGTAATTATGAGATTTACAAGACCGGATCCTGTCACGTCAACAGTTGGAATGTACTCGAGGAACAAACATCTCCTTAACTTTATGATGTTTAACATCTTTTAAATCAACATATCGCAAGCACAGCGAGACTAGTTCCATACTCACAATGTCAGTCGTCTCGTCAGCGAGAATAGCACAAAAATTTAGCATCCTTTACTTCATCGATTATCTTATGTTGAATAATTTTACCACAAATGTCTATTACTTCACATGGATCTGAGGGATTGTGTAAAGGGAATTCTTCTGAGAAGATGTTTATCCCCTGATTCGGTTGCGTACCACAACAGTGCTCGAAAATTACCATCATTCTGCAGTGGTTGTTCAGACTCTGCTGCAATGTGGATCTGCCCCGAATCAGTTTTACCTCTTAAGGGTATGCCTTGTTTGCCGCAAAAAATTATTCCTTTTACGATAGGGATTAGTTTCTTTCGGTTTTCCTGTTGCTGTCTCTTTCTCTCAAAAGACAACTGCTCATCGACTGAAAAAGCCTGAGAAGACATTACCCAGTTCCGAATTTCGTTTGTGATAACCTGATTTTTCATAAGTTTCAAATATTACTAGTACGTTTTTCCACTTCCAAAAAGGGCCAGTTACAAGCTGGCCGACTTTTACCTTCATCAAGCGAACGTCTCATTACGACGCAAATTCTACAGTACGCTCCACTTTTATATTCCGAATATGAGAACCAGGGGATTTTTTCCATCCATTTCGTTTGAAAACCCAAATTTCGTTTTGTAGAAATGGGAACTTAGTCCAAAGGCTCTTTTAAAATTTGGGCCTTTAAATATTTATACTTGATTTTGTGTTGATTTGCGTAAAAACCAACGTCCAATTTAACTACAGAATGAAAAGATGACGTAACAGGTGAGCTGGTGCTGCTGCTGGTCGGTTCCAGGCTAAATCTAGGCTCGGTAGTCGTAGGCATGAAACAGGGTGCCGGCGGCACCACCGACTCTGTCTGGACATTCGATACTGCAACTGAGGTCGAAGGCTCGCTTCTCATCACAATCTTATTGCCGGCATGCAAACTAGTTGTTGGTCCCAAATACTTTTCTTTACGGGAAGCCGCTTGACCACACCACTTTTTCCAGTACTCCATACCTTTAAGCTTATCACCTTTTCTTTTGTTTTTCTCCATTTTCTCGTGTAACCTAAAATAAAAACAATTATATTACAAATAAATAAGACTAAGAGGTAATACAATTTACATTTTACAAATCCGTATCAAAGTAATCTGGGCAATTTATTATGATATTTGATTAAGTACTTGAATAAAATCCGTTAAATATGTCTAACAAACTGACAACGTAGTATAAAAAATAACCGACGAATTTTTATTTCTCTACACTGCAGGTTTAGAATTGATTAAAATCTTATTACTATTTACTTACTTTTGTGTTTATAAGGTAAGTGTTTACTCCTGTGTTAACTTGAAGTCAAATTACACAAATGACAAAAGAACTTCGTTCACTGCAAATTGCGATCTGCTTTACAGACTCCGACGGTGGCTGGCGGGCTGGAATCGAAGAGGTGTGAATCAAAATACTGACAATAAGTTATGCCGCTCGCTCTCCTTATTTTAATATCATTAATGTTAATATCTTAACTTTGGGGGGGTTGAACCCCCCAAAACCCTCACACTGGCTACGCTCGTGACTATACTCGACTGTTTTGTTTTGTATTGTTGCACTTAGATGTATTGTTATGTTTTCTTTAATTAACAATGTATTAATAATAATTTAAGCGATGAGATATTTTTTTTAAATAGCAACGCCAAATATTTTTACAAATTATTAGTCACCATTTAATTACGTATGCAATGAACTCCAATTTTTTTTAAATCACTCAAGCGTTGTTGTTTTGTTAAACAAATTTAAAACATTCTAGATGTTAATTAAACAATGTAATTAGTATTTTAAAAACAACTCATAAAAAGTAATATTTACATTTTCTCCCGCTCTGTTGAACACATCTACCTCGGTAAGTATTTACACGTAATAGTATTGAAATAGAAGTAATAAATGGGAGAAATCTATTTAGATGACATAAGGTCAAGTTGATATGTACTTATAGTTGTAATCTAGTGTACTAATTTAAAATAAGTATCACGCGAGTTTTAATAAAGACGCATACAATTGCGAAACATTCTGTAAAACTCCTGTTTTTTTTTTTGTAAAATGTATCTAGTTTATGAGTTATCGTTTTTATTAATAGTGTATTAAAAAAAACAATATCTCCAAAACGTTTAAGTAAATTTGAGAATTTTAAAGGTCATTATACAGGTTGTCCCATTTTCGTATGTTTTACGGGGTATCTCGCTTATTTTTTAGGTTAGAACCTTGCGGTTTTCGCGACACCGTGCTATTTTTTAATGAAACCAAAGGTGCACTAATCAAATTTGCCATAGCCATCTTAGTTTGTGGGCTACAGGGTGATTTTAGAAAAATTGCATTTTCAGTCATCCCCTATAACTCTGTTATTGTCAGACATATTAAAAAAGTAAAAACTGATGTTTGTAGATTTTTTTACGTAGAATCCAGTAGCGTACTCAGATTTTCTTTAGAGGTCACAGTTTTTGAGATATTGACATAATCTACTTTTTTTGATGGGACACCCTATATATTTTTTTAAAATCTTTTCCCTTGCCAAGAGCTTTTCAAAAATATAGCATAGTCTATATTTATTTTTATAAATAACGTGACAAAATGATTTTTTTCTATAATTTACATTGATAATAGTGGATAGCCGTGGGTAACCATGGTAACGCAAAAAACAAAATAATTAACGTTCTGCCATTACTTAGGTATTTGATTTTTGAAGTTTCTGCTTCTCTCAAATTATTCCTGGTTACATTTTCCCAAGTTTAGTGCTGATACTTATTGTTATTCGTTGTTTTTGTTTATTGCTATCGTTCTTGTTCTTGTTGTTGTTTAATTATTTTTTAATATGGCTCGAAACCTAACATTTGAAAACTTTGAGAAATATGATATGAATACCTGCTTCATATTATCTAATGAAAACGTAGACCAGGCCTTAGAACTCTATCTGAACAGGTCAGTTAATCTTCACCTTAAAATTTGTATTTATTTTATATACCTATTTTTTTGTCATATAGATATCCCGAAAGAAGACAACCCGACAGAAGAATATTTCTAAAATTAAAATTTAGTCTTTGCCAACATGGATGTTTTGACAAACCTCGACCCCGGGTTTACAACAAAGAGAACGAGGAATCGGAGATCAACGTTTTAGCAGTTGTTCAAGCCACTCCTGAAACCTCGTGCAGGAAAATAGATGAAGAGAGACCGGTGTGTCTAAAACAACAGTGCAAAGGATTTAAAGGAAACATAAATTCAAACCCTACAAGTATAAACTTGTTCATCATCTACACCCTGGTGATGCTGAACGTAGATTGGAGTTCTGCAATTGGTTTATAAATATGAAAACTCAGGCCAAAAAAAAATAATTTGGTCAGACGAGGCACATTTCACAAGTTCGGGAATTCTTAATAGACACAACTCGCGGTTTTGGAGTCAAGAAAACACAGGTTCGGATTTAATGTCTCCTGCTTTATTTTTAACCGAAAAATAGTTTACAAGATTTATGAAGAAAACCTAAACTCTAATGGGTACTTACAAAAAGAAAAAACTGTGAACATTTAGAAGATATTCCACTGCCTCAACTGAACGACATATTCTTTCAGCAGGATGGGGCTCCAGTCCACAATGCTAGAATAATACAAAACTGGCTAAATTAACGTTTTCCCAGGAGATGGATTGGAACAAATGGACCTGTTCGATGGCCACCACGATCACCGGATCTCTCGGTTTTGGATTTTTTTTGTGGGGGTATTTAAATAATAAAATTTATTCAAAGCAATATGCCAACATGCAACAATTAAAAATTACATCAGAAAATGCTTTTGCAGAATTACGAAGACAATAATTTATTTTGGAAAATGCTATTAAAAGAATTTATAAACTTTGTGAAACTTGTAGGAGACATAATGGTCTGCAATTTGAACAATATTTGTGATTAATTAATTATTTTGTTTTTTATCACTGTAAATTATAGAAAAAAATCATTTTGTCACGTTATTTATAAAAATAAATATAGACTATGCTATATTTTTGAAAAGCTCTTGGCGAAGGGAAAAAGATTTAAAAAAATATATAGGGTGTCCCATAAAAAAAAGTAGGTTATGTCAATATCTCAAAAAGTGTGACCTCTAAAGAAAATCTGAGTATGCCACTGGATTCTACTTATAAAATCTACAAATATCAGTTTTTACTTTTTTAATATGTCTAACAATAACAGAGTTACAGGGGATGACTGAAAATGCAATTTTTCCAAAATCACCCTGTAGCACAAAAACTAGATGGCTATGGTAAATTTAATTAGTGCATCTTTGGTTTCATTAAAAAATAGCACGGTGTCGCGAAAACCACAAGGTTCTAACTTAAAAAATAAGCGAGATACCCCGTAAAACATACGAAAATGGGACAACGGGTACATGCCTTTAATAGCGAATAATAATGTGCAAATATATTTTGGGGTTACTATTTAAACAAATATCGACGACGTTACAGTTCAAATAATGACGTTATTGATTGTGAATAGTACTGAAGATAACTAGTGTCTATTAATGATTGAAGCTGACGTCATGTCAAATCTAGGAAATTTCTTTACTTAATATTTGCAACACAGAATTATATTGTAAAATCAATCGGTTTCTACCTTTTTTTTGCCATAGTCTGTTTTTCATTAGCTTTTATTATAATTTTTCCGTTCATTCTTCATTCCTGTATTAATTTTTCGTTATATTCACAATCAGTTATTTTCATAGCTTGGAAAGATTAAAGACAATATTTATAGAAATAGATTACATAGTTTAGATGAATTAATGGAAGCAGTTGAACACGAGATTCAGGCTATTACAAGGGAAGAACTTCAACATGTTTTTGAAAACATGACGCGGAGAATTAATTTATGTGTACAGCATCAGGGTCAATTTTAAAATTTATTTTGTTAAATCGTAATTAGCAAATATTGGCAATAAACATTTCCAAAAGTAGGGGTATTTATCTTTAATTTTGTTTACAATTACATCAAAGGTGATTATCCCATGGGACGCTAATGTCAATCGTTGCGACCGAAATGAAGTGTAGTGGTACCAACCTAACCAAAATTTGCTACATGACATCAGCTTCCTAGTTTTTTGATTCGGGATTGTAGATTTGTTTTAGTTACGCCATTAACCTTAATAATCAACTTGGCTATCAATAGTGCTGCTTTTCCTGGTAAATGGAAAATAGCTAGAATTACTCCTGTCCTCAAAAAGGGTGATAAATCTTGCATCAAGAATTACAGACCAATCTCAATACTCAATAATTTTGCTAAAATGTTTGAATCAGTAATTCATAATACCATTTATTCTAGTGTCAAACCGTTCCTTTCTGCGGATCAGCATGGGTTTTTGCCGGGTCGCTCTACTATAACGAATCTTGCTTGATCAATCAATTTCTTACTGAGGTTCTTGATAGGCGTGGACCTGGAAAAGTTGATGTGATTAAATACAAATACAAAAGTTGTAAGATATGTTCTGGTGCATATTCCAAAAATATTTTTAATTACACAGGGTAGATCATAAAAGCTTAGAAGTAATTTAAAATTTTTTTTTAAATAGAAAACCCTATATATTACATATTTAGATTCTACATACAATTTTAGACACATTTTATCTATAATGTCCTATACCTAAGTTTTTGACAAATTTCAAATTTTTTGTCAAAAATGACGTTTGCAGACCAAAACATAGGTGGAAATCTTTTCTAAACGAAGCCTTTATCAATTAGTTATGGTTGATTTCCTTGGAAATGGGGACCTACTCTAATGGGTTGTATTGATATTTTTGTAATACATTCATACAGGGTGATCAAAAATGGACAATAAGAAGTAGATTCAAAAAAACCTATAGTCATTTTTTAGACCAATTTCTTGGTCTAAGGGCGATATAAATACAAATCAAGTGGCGCCCTTTTAAAATTTTGTGTGCCTATGCTAGCCACAGGTCCACGCAACCAAGTACCTAACCGGCCGATAGAGCTTCGGTACAAATCCTTACTAGCTGTTACTTTTGTTACGACCACACATTAAAAAAAATTGTTAACGGCACATTCTGAGAGTACCCTATTTTACGTGTATACATATAAGTAGTATAGCTATGGGATCCCGCCCCACATAGGGAATTTACATGTGTAAGAGAGATAGACACGAAAGGCGCCAGTAGGTTTGCTAACTTACCTAACTAAAGTATTTGATTCAGTGGCGGCAGGTGATCTGCAGAACTCCCATAATTTGTAAGCAAAAATGCGTTTTTAAAAATAATTTCACAGTAAAAAGAAACAATAAACAAACATGTAATTTATTTTATAACCTGATACTCAAACAAACAGTTTAGTTTGAATTTACATTTTTGCAGTCCAAATCTGGTCATCTATCCAGTGCTTGCAGTCGCTCATGCAAAGCATATATATCCAAAAGACGCGGTGTACCGTTCGCACCGCACTTGGTCCATTCAAAAGAGCACTGTGCTCCTATAACGGCCTTGTTTCCGACGACCGCGCCAATTCTTGTGTAAGTTCAACTGTAATTTTTATACAGCAGTTTGTGCTGCATTTCCCGCAGCTCTTTAAATTTGAAATTCGTTCGTTTTTGAGGATATTGCGTATTTTTTAGTGTTCTTTTTTCTTTAAAATGGATCAAATTTATAATTTAATAAACGTTAAGATATTCTTCAGGTATACGTATGAAGAAGAAATTAAACTAAAACAAGAAGGACGTCTCCTGCCGGATATTTATATTGTGAAACAAGGTTCAAGTCGGGGAAAATCTTACAATCTTCAATCGGAATATTTATTCAAGAAATAACTGGATATGTGGGTGTAATAAAAAAATGTACTTTATTGTTTTCCGTCTGTAATATTTGGTGGAGCTAAATCATGGATGCAAGTTGGAGTGACAGAATTATCAATTGTATTAATTTTCCGGTATGTTTGAACCGTCGCTTCGTGCACAGAAAACTCTGATAATCCTGAAATGTTTCGGGGATTAATCAATTTTCGGCGGAATTGGACAAAACTGTTGCGTAACATTTAGCAGATTGTACAGTCTTTAAGGGATCATTCAAGGGTATTCAAAATGATCTTTGGATTGCATGTTGGAAGTGTGTCATGAAATCGTCTTGAACGAAATCCATACTGATGTCGCAGCGAAGTCACAAATGGCTATAATACTTAGATATTGCTGAAATGGTGAACCGCAAGAGCATTTTTTGACATATTTAATTCCCACCTATTTGGATGCAGAACGTTTAACTAGAGATTATTAAGTGTTTTGAATTCCATAGTACCAAATTCGCCAAATAGATTGATTGCTCAAATTATGATGGCACAGCAGTGAGTGATCGACTTTCTGGTGTCCAGACAAGAATTAAGGAGAAATATCCATAACTTAATTTGATAATGCCCAATGCTGCATCTAACAGCTCCCAAGTTCGTCTTTTCTTTGGAAATTTGCAATCAGTTCCTGCTTTTTCTAAAAATTCTTCCCAACGTGTAGCAGTTTTGAGTAATATAGTTCAAAGAAAAATTTCTCATGGTGCCCCAACTGGTTGAAATTTTAATATTAGGACTGTAAATGTGATTTTTGAATATCGGGAAGCTTTAATTGAATGCATAGCAGAAATGGAAGAAAGTTTTAATAACCAAACAGTATGTAGTGCCCCGTCGACCATTAGAAGAATTTTTAATGGTCCCAATTTAATTTTTTGGTTGACCTTTTTCCATCATGTGATGCCTCTCGTAAATATTTTATTTAATGAGTTACAAAAAAGACAAACGGGCCGTTCTTCTTCTTATTCTTATTTTAGGTCTAGAACCTGTTTTTCCCGTTTTCAATCTTTTAGTCTTGATCTTGTGACTTTGAAGTCCAACTGTACAATCATCTCTTTGCGCTCTGCCCGGTAGCCTTGGTCAATGTGGCTTTTGGTTCATAGTTACCTTCGCAATTCTGTCATCGTCCATTCTCTGTACATGTTCTCTACATTGTCTTCTTTTCTGTCTTCCCCAGCGTACGTATCTCTGGTTGTTCCATTTCTTATTCTATCCCTCAGTGATTTTCCCGCTATTTGTCATAATTGTTTCATTTCGTTTGTTCTTAACAGTTTTTTGATTTTAGTTGCAACCGCCCTTGTTTCGGTTGCATAGGTCATGACGGGTCTTATACAGGTCTAGTATATTCTGACCTTGCTGTCGGTGTCAATATTTTTGTTTCTCCATATTATGTCCTTCATACAGCCCGAAATAGATGCGGTTTGTTTAAATACTTCCTTGTATATATCACCATAATTTGATAATTCTATGCCTAGGTAATTAAATTGCATTACTTACTATGGGTTTGTCATTGACAGTCAGTTTGCATCTTAACGGTTCCTTTGATAGGGTGATATATTTTGTTTTTCCTACATTGATTTCTATATCGTATTCTGCTGCTGGTCAAATGGAATTTGTGTAAAATACGTTGTGGGTCGTTCTCACTTTCCGCCAGTAACACTGCATTGTCGGCGTAACATATGATCTTAATTTCTGCAGTGCCCATTCTGTATCCCCTACTTAATCTTTTAGCGTCCTTTTTTGAACATTATCAAGTTGAACAAGAAGGGGCTCAAACTATCTCCATGACGTGCTCCCGGTGTTTTTCTTGTGTAAGTTCGTTGTTTACTTTTGTTTTTGTTATGTTGTCTGTGTTAAGCTCCTTTATGAAGTGTGTTATCTTATGTGGAACTTCCTCTTCGTTACGAATATTTACAACGTCTGATAATCTTACTCTATCGAATGCTTGAGTCAGGTCGATACAGCATAAGAAAGCTGGTTTATTTCACTCTAGCGCGTTTTCTCTGATCTGTGGCATGAGGAATATCGCGTCTGTGGTTGAACGATTCTGCCTGAACACTTGCTGCTCTTCACTGATCGGGATTGTTTCATTTAACTTATTTTTAATGATAATTGTATACAATTTTAGTATAAATCCTAAAAGCGTTATTCCTCTATAGTTTCTGGGATCTCTTCTGTTGGCAATCCCGTGCTATGGTACCGCAGTCGGTGATTTTTTGAAGGAGGGTAGTTATTTCCGTGATTAGATGATTTCCCCCGTATTTCACTAGTTCATTAAATATTTTATCTTCACTTGGTGCCTTTCTGTTCTTTAATTTTTTTTATACTGTATATTACTTGTGCTTCGTCTATTATTAGTGCATTATCTTCTTCTCTACTTCGTTCATTCGTTCTGTAAATTGTTTCATTATTGTTAAGTAGCTTATTGAAATGTTCCACCTACTGTTCGTCGGTTATTATAGTTAACTCATTATATTCATTAACATGCCCGTAGTAATTTTCAAATCTTTTTTTGTGCGCCATATAGGACGCTTTCCATTTCTTTTGTAAAACGTAGCCAGTAGTCATTCTTTATTTCATTGATTCTTGCATTGGCCCTGTTTCTAGTCTCCAACATACGTTTTATATTCATTTTCGGTTTTGTTGTTTCTGCGTCGTAAATATGCCCTTCGTTTTTCTTCTGCTAGTTCTTTAACTTCGTCCGTGAATCAGGGTTTTATGTTATGAGTGGAATTTACGTTTACTTCTCTAGTTCAAGGCTTCTTCTGCTGCTTCGTGAATATTAGTTTTAATTTTTTTCCAGCATTGTTCTACTGTGTGTGATTCGTCGGTGAAGTTATTTTATATTTATTGTGTTAATCGCCTCTTATACAAGTACTTGGTACTGTCGTCCGTTAATAGTTCAATGTTTAGTTTGCTCACAATTTGTGGCGGCTTCTTCTTTACCCTGTTGTGATCAGTGCTCACTTTCGGTGATTATAATACCCTGACGTCGATGATCTGTGTTGGTTGTATTGCTCTATTGGTTATTATATAGTCAATTACTGATCTCTGGTTTCTTGTGTTCGACCAGATATATTTATGTTGCCATCTGTGTTGTTCATCGTAACTGATTGTGAGCGCAGCCCTTCTCCATGTTCATTCACAAACGGATCCGTTGGGGATAATCCAAAAAATATCTTCATTTGATCACAATATTATTTCAGCAAAAAATTCTCTAGATGATATTTTTAACAAAGTTTCTAATCTATGCTCTGATGAACTTTTGTCCGCTAAAAGAAAGAGGAAGAACGACAGTAGATTTGATCACAGGATCGCTGCAATAGAAGTGTGTGAAGTAATTATAACCTGTGCCAAAGATCGGTTCGATTTTAAAAATCATTTATGAGCGGCATCTATATTTTTTCGGACAAATTTGTTGAATATTGCGCTAATTTTCCTGAAGAATTAAAGTATATCCAAATTTAGACAAGGAACGTTTGAAACAAAGTTATCTGTTATTTGTGCACGACCAGATTGTAGGAAAATCCATGTAGCTATTTCTAAAATTTTAAATAGAAAATAATCTTTCAAATTCATTGCTAGAGACCAGAAAATTATTGGAAATTATATTCACAATTCCAATGACTACAGCGGAAGCTGAATGATGTTTTTCCAGTTTGAAAATGGTAAAGACCTTTTTGACAAATACAATGATTGAAGACCGTCTAGTTGTATTATCAATGTTATTTGTGAAAAAAAAACGAAACACCTACTTGTAACGAAAAAGTTATAGAAAAGTTTGTTTTAAAAAAAATCGAAGGATTGATTTGATTTACAAAAAATAATTTCTTTATTCGTTAAGTAAAATAAATAAATCTAAAGTGCGCACCTTTTCTATTTTGATTTCTTTTAGGGCAGAACCTCCAAATTTTGAGATCACGAACCGCCACTGATTTAATCCATGAATGTGAACTGGCGTTCCAGCTAAGTACTTAGAATACTTGATTTGTTGCAGTATGAAAATGTTCATACTATCCACAAAACCTATGTAGTTTGATATTTTTTTTTTACTTATAGTATTTCTGAATAGGCTAAGATTTGCCTAACGTGCTAAAGCACTCAGGAACACTGGTAGGGTTTAGGGATATTGTTAGGCTGCTGAGAAATGTTTATGAATTACCTTAAATTTGCTTAAGCCAAAGTTTGGGGTAATGCATTCCACAATTTGGTCGCCGTGTGGAAAAATGTAGATTGCGCCCGTTTAGTGTGACAAGATGGAATTTTGAGTGCGTAATTATGGTGTGAATGGACAAACCGAGTGTTTCTAGCGAAGATGTCCTGCGCAGGTATTAAGGAGTGTATTTCGGAGGCACACTTGTCATGGTAATAACAATAGAACAAGGAAAGAACCGAAACTATTCTTCTATGCTCAGGAGACTAGGTCAGAAGTAAGAGACGGGTCATTTATAAGCTTTATAGCTCTTTTTTGGATGCGGTTTGCCATATCAAAGGCGTATTGGGGAGCACTCATTCAGAGGTGTGAATTGTATTCCAGATGAGGTCGAATTTGAGCCTTATACAGTAAAATGAGTTGTTGCGATGTGCAGTACTGTTTAGATCTGTAGAGAAACCCCACGTTACGGGCAGCTGTTTTGCTGGCAGACAAAAAAAAAGGTCAACCCATGAAAGGTTCGATGGTACAGACATCCCTAACATAGAAATAGAGTTTGAAAATTTGAGATCTAAACCGTCCATATTTACAGCAGGAAATGATAGGTCTTTCTTAGCGGACATAAGGTAACCATGGGTTTTGTGGGCGTTGAACGTGAGTAGATTATTCCTTTCGCATTCAAGGATATGTTCTAAGTCACTGTTGATTGAGGCTGCCATTTTAACTTTAACGTCCTGACTAGACTTACCGTTATGGGAAAACTGAGAAGAACTAGAATGTAGAGTACTGTCATCTGAAAAGCAATGGATCGGGTTAGTTGTTGAGAAATGGGGTCATTTATGTATAGTAGGAAACGTGAAGGAGCTATCGCTGATCTTTGGAGTACGCCCGCATTAATAGTAGTTTCTTTCGAAAAGAAGCCTTCGGCGACAACGCGTATACGTCTTTTGTCACGAAAGCTGGACAACCAATTGATGACCGTATCCGATAAGTCGAACGAAGTGAGCTTGGCGAGTAGGTACTTGTGCAAACCTGGTCAAAACCCTTTGAAATATCTAAACCTACTAAAACTGTTTCATCGGACCTCTCTAATGTGTTATTCCAAAGTTGGGTGACATGAAAAAGATCGCCCATTGAACGACCCTGTCTCAACCCATACTGGTGGTCACTTCGGAGTTTATTGGACTCGAGGAACGAAAGTAGTTGGTGGTTGATGGCGTCTTTCATGATTTTCGATAGAATGGAAGTGATAGCTATTAGTCGATAGTTCGAGAGATGACATGGAGATCGAAAAGAGTTTGGACAATACAGGTACTAGCTCGGCGTAGCATTTTTTAAGGATGATAGCTGGAATACCGTCAGGGCCAGTCGCCTTGTTTGAGTCAAGTATATTGATAATTGATTCTAGAAGCTTGTATCGAAAGTGGCTTGGTTTCAAAGCGTATGAAGTAGATTTGGGCGACGGCACAATTTTACCAGAATCATTGAGACGTGAATTTGATGCAAAGTAATCCACAAAGAAGCTGGATTTGTCAGCAGGATCAGCTATTATAGCTCCGTCGCGAGACGTCATGGGAGGAAAGGAAGATGTACTAAAGTTTTTACTGATAGCTTTAGCTAATGACCAAAATTTGCGACTACCGAAAGGACATGAGACTAATTCTTTACATTTACGTTTTTAAACATCTTTTTGGCCTTGGTAATGATGCTTTTGCAACTATTCCTTGCGGCAATATAGTGGTGTGATTTTCGACAGATTTATTTGATTTCCATTTGGTATAGAGTTTATGCTTTTACGATAATGCACCAGTGCAAGCCCTATTAAACCAGGGTTGGGAACGGGCATGACCTACACGATTATGTTTTTTGGGAATGTATAACTCCATACCCATCAGGATAACTTCAGTTATTGAAAGAGCAATGTTTGAAGAGGAGGGCCGTTTAAAGCAATACTGACGCCAGGAGAATGTTGCAAAGAAATCTTGCAGTTCACTCCAGTTAGCTGATTTAAAACACCACATAGTTCTATCTGTTTTTCAAGTAACAGTGGGATTGGGTACAGAGGAAGTGATTTCCATTAGGTGGTCTGATGGACCAAGTGGGAAAGGCCTATGGTTTTATAGTCAAGTGGGTTAGTTGTAAGGAATAGGTCCAGGAGATGTGGAGTATGGTTAGGGTTCTCAGGGATTCTGGTTGGTTCGAAAATCATTTGTGTGAGATCACAGGATACAACAAATGCTTCTGAACTATGACCTGTGGATTAGTAGTAAATGAAGATTGAAGCCAATTGGAGTTCTGGACATTAAAATCTCCCAGAATTTAGATATGGCAAGATGAAAAGGTAGTTTATTTTCAGACTAAGGTAATCGAAAGGATCTTAGAAGTTATCATTGGGAGACCTATACAAGCAACAGTAGAATTTCACAAATTGGGGCCCAGAATGCTTGAACCAAATCGCATCGTTGTCCTTGGTATCGCACATACTCCGCCTTTAAGGCGAAAGTTATAGTGGAGGTTGTATCTGGGAAATTGCAGGTCAGGTGAATCAGTGCTTCCAGGGAAGACTTGTGTTTCTGATACAAACAGAATGCCCGGTTGCACTTGTTCAAGGTGTAGGTGAACAGTATTAATATTCGACTAGACACCACATATGTTGCAGTAATGTATCCGATGACCGAGATCGCTTGAGTCCTGCCCTCTCGGGTATCCTAATGGGGCAGAACGACGAATCGATGTGAGAGTGCGGGCGTCTCGCCCTACTTACCTGTAACGCCACGCTTGACTAGTGCGTGTTGGCGATTATATAAGGAATATAAGAGATAGTGAACGGCGCCGTCACCGAACTCAGAAAATTGGAGCACGAATATTAAGGAGCCCATGGTAAAGGTGTTGGTATTGCACCGGGGCGGCATGGGGTCATGCCTTCCACATATAAATTTATTCTCCATGTTGTTCGCTTTTTGGTGGTGCTTGTTAGTCAGAAAATACTGTGAATTACAATTCAATTCTGTGCCATTTATCTCTTTTTTCGATAAACCAAAAATAATGTTCTGTTAATTAAAAAAAGTATTTAAAGGTTTATTTTTTACGATATCTTAAAAAGTACATATTTTTCCTTTTTAATAGAAAAATGATTATAAACAAATAAAATAAATACGTATCGCAATACTGATAATGTACAATAAAAAAAATTAATTCACTCGTCTATGATTTAATACAACTGTTCCATTTCCAACAGAATGTAAATCTGATCCTTCTTCTTTGCACGGAGTTAAAACGATATCACCAACATCAAGTAATAAATGCGTCCTTTCATTACTATCATCCTTGAGCCCTGTAATAAAAATGTATAGTTACTGTACATTCAGATTAGAACAATGTATTACGTTTTAGCGAATCTTCCAATTCTTCTGTTGAACTAAAGTATCGGAAATCATCTGCAACAGCGCCTTGCAAAACTGTTATAACCTCTTCATGAGGATTTAAGAAATATAAGTATTGTTTTCTGGATAAAAATTCCTTAATTAGAGCAGCTATGCCTTTAGCTGCAGTAAAATCGGCGCCTAAGATATGGCGACAATCGACGACGACTGGCAGATGTAAAGACGCACGTCCTGCTTTGCCTATACTGGATTTGATAAATTCAATCCCTGGGAAGTACAGACTACTTCCTGGTGTGATTAGTATATACTCAAGACCGTCGTTACTCTACAAGTAATTACTTAAATATAAGCTCAAAGAAAGAAAGATACTAACAACAATATTTTTTAAATTTATTGATGGTCTTGCGGATGGGTACACAATGAAGATCATGTTAATGCCAACTCCAAGAACAATACCATACTCAACACCAATAGTGAGGCATAGTATAAAGGTGGCGAATGTCGGTATTATATCCTTTTTACTAGACTTCCACATTGGTTTAACAATTTCGTATTCAATCATAAAAATGACTGCGCATATAATAACGGCAGCTAAAGATGATTTTGGAATAAACGCAAAATATGGTGTTAAAAAACTGATTGCTAATATAACCATAATCCCTGTGTACAATCCACCTAATTGTGTTTCGACACCACTCGCATGGTTTACTGCAGATCTTGAAAATGAGCCTGTGACAGGCATTGATGAAAAAAATGACCCAAATATGTTTGCTAATGATAAAGTAAATAATTCTTGAGTAGCATCAATGGTTTGTCCACTCGCTGTAAACAAAATTTGTAATTTAAGACATTCAGTTTAATAAACGTACAGAATGCTTTTGCAATTGCGACATTACCAAGCACAGCAATGATTGGAACCAAAAACACTGACGAACCTAATTCCACAAACATGTCGCTAAAGGGAATTGTTTGGTTATTTAAAGTTGTTGAAAATGGTGGAACTTGAAATTTCGGAAATCCTGGTTTAATAGCGCCAGTGAGAAGAAATGGCGATTTTGTTCCAGATGATTCGTAACAGTAAGCAATTATTGAGCATGTTATCACAACTAATGCATTCCTCGATGTTGATATTAACCATAAAGTTCGAGAAATGTACTTTTGATTTTTAGAATTTTTACAAATTTTTAAGTCTTTCAGTTTCTAAAATTTATCCTGTTACACGATGTATCAGTTAATATAATTACTTACCCTTAAAGCTATTAATACAATAATACATACAATACTTAAAATACAATCAGACATACGAGATTTATGAATATTCTGAAACACTTTCATTAATGTATCCAAAAATCCAGATGAACTAAAATTTAATCCGAGTAATCCTTTGAATTGAGATACTGCTATTATCACTGAGGTAGCTGATGTGAATCCCACTGTTACTGGAATTGATATAAAATCGACCAGAATTCCTAAAATTTAAAATTGAATAAGGTCGGGTACCCTTAGAGGTCTTACCTAAATTAAGCACAGCCATTAGAAGTTGGACAATTCCTGATAAAAAACATAAAAGTACAGCATAGTCAGCATTTCTGTTCAAAACTTGTTGATAAGTCATTAACGCCATCAAAGCTGTTGGTCCTATCGTTATATCTTTACAATTGCCAAAGAAGATATATACGAAACATCCAATAAATGATGAATATAATCCATACTGTAGTAAAATTTATTAGTAGATTGTTAATCGGTAAGTATACCCACCTGTGGTTCTAATCCTCCAAGAGTTGCATACGCTAGTGCTTGTGGCATTACAGTTAGAGCAACTGTAATTCCAGCGATTGTGTCACTGACAAATTTGTGTAAAGTGTAATTGGAAGCCCATTGTAATATTGGCAATCGGCGACGTACAAATTTATACAATTTATCTTTAGTTACCGGCATCTTAAGGTTCTGCAAGCATAACAGAAGACGATTAGTTCATATCACAGCATTAAAAATTATATGTAATTTTGCAAATATAAAACTGATGCTTAAATGAAACTAGCAACTATCGGCTCGTGTAGATTATATATTAATAATGATTAACGATTAGAAATGTGACCCACTCTTCACTATTATTTGTATCAGATATAATTTATGAAATGTAGTATTACATTATTGTTGATTAACCTATTGGGTTAATAATGCATGAAGGGTTATCAAACAATATACTTTTTATTACGAATAAATAATTATATTAGATAATTTTTATGCTTAATGATAATTTTAAAGTACCTACAATTAAAAGTGTTTTAATGTTAAATTTACATTAACTTCATAATTAATTCATTGTTTATTACAGTTTAAACAAAATTAATTTAAATTTTAGCTTCCAACAAAACAAGACCTTGTACGTTTATCACTACATTTTCATTTACCTATAATACACGTAAAAATTACATAGATACTATTTTAAAAACAGATTAAAAATCAAATACTTGAAGTGATAATTTAAAATTGATAAAACTATTAATAATTGCATTCCATCATTATTTGCGTATTATACGGATAATCCACTATCTATAAATTGCTTTGCATTCAAATTGGTAAATTAAGTACATGTCCCCATAAATGAGGTCTGCATAGGTACATATACTACCTCTTAATCTATAATTTGGAAATACTTTGATATCTGATTTATACTTACATGCATCATGCACCACTTATTAAATGCAATCTTTAATTAAAACAGGACAACTGTAGCACCTCCTTAAGAAGCTTTAAGTAGCTAGAAAAATATTGTGATGCATGTGTACTTGACGAATTTTTTTCAAATTAATGATCAAGTGACAACCGATTATGAACGGACCTTGTAATCAGACCATACGATCTTGAAGGATTTATCACCATTTTATTAATATATCGCTTCAATGATGCGGCTTATCATCTTTCAACAAGCCCAATCACTCCGAACCCCATCTTACTGCATGAATCCAATTTGTAGGGATCCTACCTTTGATTTTATAAAACATTAAAGTAACCCTCTTTTACTAACATTAATTCTTAAACAAATTTGACCAAAACTGCATGCACATATTTCACCAAAAAAATAGCAATATTCTAACCTTTCAAAATCAGTTACAGATAAACTACACGAAAAACCATATGCTCTGACCTTTACAATCAGTTCCAGATAAATATGATAGTTCAGGGTAGTTGATGAGACGGTAAAGAAAGGATCATAGAAAGACATGCTGCCGATGACAAATTGCTCAAGCCTTATCTACATAAATAAGTATTTATGTCGCTGGTTTAAATATAACTTCCAATGTCAAACTGCTAGAGCGCTGGTGGTGTAGTAGTAGGAATCGTCTTCCACACTGTTGATATGGGTCCGATTCCCGGCTCGTGCACTTTTTTTTTCTTGGGTTACAGCAGTTTTGTTTATCTAATCTACTTTTGTTAGGTTACAGTAGTTTTGTTTTTCTTTTCTCCTGGCAGTTGAAATTCAGTAAGAATACTGGATTTTTGACGACACTTTTCCTAAGCAGACTGTGTACTGTTAAGAATTACATAAACAATCTAATAGTATTTCGCTTAGAAATAATCCATTATTTGAACAAACCAATGAAGTTTTATAACGATCTGGTTTTCTTTTATTTTTCTTATCAAAAATCATTGAGCTCAATTTATTGAGCCTTGATTAAGGTAAGTGAACAAATAACTAAATTAAATAGATAACGATGTATTAGAGTTCTCTTTGTCATTAGTTTTCTTTGAGTTTATTTTGTGATTCCACCTTCTTCCATTCTCCATACAAATTCAAATGGTCTTAATGGTTGGAATGTTATTATTTTGTCTAGAAAAAGGGGGATGGCATTAATTGCACAATATTTCTTAATGCACTTGTGTCCTGTCTGCGTATATCTTCTTCTCTCTCCCTTATGTGATGCGGCAGGTGTATGCATGTGTGTATACGGTGAAGGGTGCGTGCATGAGTGTTTGTCAATAAATAATTGTCGGGCCTGAAGCAAGCATGGAATGAGATTGCAGGGTCCGCACAAATTGTCGGGCGATACACACGACCCTACAATTACAAAACTGTGTACATCTGCCGATTTCTACATAGGGGTGCCATCTTTGTGACTAAATTGCCCTGCTCCCAATTCTCGCATTTGAATCTGTGTAAGGTTGTAATCCTGTAAATATTTTTACAGACTGATTTATAAATGGTCTGCATGATGGCAACGGTTGTATTTTGAGAAGTTAGGGATTGTAATGATTTTATCTGTTATGAAAAAGCCCATTGTGTAGTGAGAGAATGTATAAAACTTATTTTATCAGATATACCATGAGACCTTAATGTTGTAAACAATATCTTGCAATGATTCATTTTCCATTTTTAGCAAATTACATTAAAGTTTTCTTGTACTGATTATCTAAACAAAATCTAGACCCTATACATGTGTACTATACTCCGTTTCATCTTATTTTGCATTAGCGCAGGCCATGGAAATGTAGGGAGACAAAAAAACAAAAAGTTACTACCGTAGCTTGACTATTGAAAATAGCAGGTTATATATTTAATGTGAAACTAATGGAGCGTTGCAACATAATTTTTCACGCTATTTAGACCTTGCTTGTAGGTACGTTGAATCTGAATAAGCTATTTAAAAAAAAGTCATTTTTAGTCTCAGACCTTGAACGTCTATTACCAACATAAAACGGAAATTGTACGTTATTTACATTGACCATAAATGACAACATCGTGTCTTATTTAATACAATATGTTTTGTTAACCAAATCTATGTAAAACCTAGTAAAAATGCCATCTCTATTTTTCACTCTTCTAAAATAAAAAAAAACAAGGGAGAAATAAGCAGCAAATCCAGAGCGCAATGTGAAGACTTAAGTAGAATGAGGGCCGCGACCCCCCCCCCCACTTTTAATCGGATGACGTCACAATTAACCCTTTATGGGTCAGGATCACTTATATTTTGATTACTTTAGGTCGATTATGGTTTGGTTAGGTAAACGATTGGGACACGAATGAACAAAACGGGTTTCTATAAAGCGTGGTGACACTGTAGAGGACCACTTCCATTACGTGACACGAAATACCATGCGTTATTGATGTAAGTGGTCCCTCTACATTGAAAGCAGTAGTTTAAAAAAAAAAAAAAACGTGTTCTCACCTAAAAATGTGCTCTTATTTTTGTGTTCAAAGTATAAAACAGAATAATATCAAATTCGTATTACACAAACGGTTTTCTTTTAGTTTTATTATTTCCATAAATATAACTCTTACCGCTTAGATGTTGTTGGCTAATCAATTTATAGATACATATTATCAAGGTCGCAAAATAAGAAGACCTTTACTTACAATAAAAAAAAATAAACTAAATAAAGTAAGGGGCCATAAAATTTCAGTTGAGAACACTGTTCGCAAGTTAAATAAATAAAAAATAAATAAAAGACGATATGCAAATTACAGTACCAAGAAGATTATAAAGCGCACATTTTTGGATTGCGATGTAGTCCTGTGTTTAAACTGTTTCGAAAGTTTCCACAAAAGATAAAGATTTTCATGTTTATTTAATTTTATGTTTTTTTATTTTGCGGTGTTATCAAAAGATACACATTTTCATGTTTATTTCATTTTTATATCTTTTTATTATGCCGTGTTATTATTTTTAGTATGGAAATAAATGATTTGTAAGTCAATACAAAAATTGTCTCTATAGGGATCACCATATTCTTGTTTTTTAGTAGTCCCCAATGGCGTGGTGGTCCCTATAGGGACTATCACACCCTCAAATAATTTTAATTAAAACAAATGTTTGGGCAACTATTAGTAGCATAACCAGTGGTTCTAAACCCCAAAATAATAATTATTTCCAAAAAAGTTTTGCCTGTTAACGGGTTAAAAGGAGTGGGAGTGTCACGTGACTCATTCCTCTACCTGGCCACGCCCACTTCCAGCACAAAATTCTGTAAACAGGCAGTAGGTGGATCCTAATAATACATTTAATCTCAAGTTGTTGATTGGAAACCTGTTTCGGTCAGATATTGCTAGATATGGAAACAAGTTGCAAATCCGAGATGCTGGTTTGATATCAGCTTCTGACAAAAGAAGCTGGGTATCGGAACATGGTGATGCAGCATCTGCAGCCGATCATTATAACTGTAATGACATTACGTAATGAATACTTTCGATGTGATGTCTGCAAGTAAATACGTATGGAATTTTGTTTACATCCGTTACGAAATAACACATTCACTTTTCGTATAACAACAATGCAATTAACCGTTTATGTAATCTCCGATTAATTGCGTTTTATTATTATTATTATGTAGAATTTAACAACGTAGTTAAAATCAATGGCATGTTATCTTTATCTTGATTATCTTTTCAATATCAAAATGGATCAATTGTTTTCTTTTAAATATCTTTTAAATTCAGCAGCCTAATTATTTGTTTATTTTAAAAGGTAGTTTTGTATGTATATACACGGAATAAATATTTCAATATACAGTTCCCCAACACATAGTTATTATTACAACAGCAGAAAGAAAACACGTCTGAAGGTATGACTATTATATATATATATATATATATATATATATATATATATATATATATATATATATATATATATATATATATAACCACATTCGCCTCGTTTTCTACGAGAAATGAAAAGGGTAAAGGGTTGGAAAATAACTTTTAGCGCAGTCATATGTGGGTTCTTGAAGAGCATATTCCAAAATTATTTTTGAATATACAGGGTGGCACAAAAATAAAGTACATATCAAAGTTATATTTTTTCTTATGGAACACCCTATAATTTTTTATATTTTTAGATACTATAGATTAGATCAAATAAAGATAAGTTTCTGTTACACTTACTATACCTAAAACTGATCGTTTCTGAGAAATTTTGAGAAATATAAAAATACATATTGTAATTTAAAAATTGCTTACACCCTGCAACATAGAACGAGCTGCTCAAAATTAAATCTACTGGTTAGCTGAAAATTAAAGGTATATAAAAGTTTTATTTCAAAATTATACAGAGTGGTGAAAAAAGTTGCTCCAAAGTTTAGGCACACATTTTATTGAATAGCTTCTTAAAGTTAAATACAACACCCCGTATTTAGTGGCTTATTTCGACGCAGAATTACATTCCCTTTAAAACTATATTAGGGTTCCCTATGCCTATCTCTTATGCTTTTTACGCAAACGGCGTTTTTATATTTTACTTTTATCTGCTATACCTATCCTACTATTTTTTAATAATAGTAGGCTTTGTAAAATGGCGTTAATTATTTCAAAAAATGATTTGACAGTGACGTTACTTGTTAGTCAAACCATTATCGAAGAAAACTGTTTATTAGCGTCAAGAGTATATGCCCAAAGGTATCCTAACAGGCATCATCTTAATAAGTGTTCATTGGCAAAGTTGTTGCAGCTTTTCCGAAGATCAGGCAGTGTGTCTTATACTAAGCCCGAACGACAAAAATCGGTTACCGGAAATAAGGAAAATGAATATTTAGTGATGGAATTTCTGGTAGAAGACCCTCAAACAAGTCACCGAAAAATACATGAAGCAACTGGAATAAGCAGACAGAGCATCCAAAGAATAATTTAAAACACAAATTTTACCCGTATCACATACAACTACATCAACAACTTTCTGAAGAAGATTATGATCGACGACTGAATTTTTGTTTATGGGTTCTAGAAAATTTGGTGATGAAAATTTTTGAATACGTGCTTTTTCCGATGATTCAAGTTTTCATAACAACGGATTAGTTAATAGACATAACTTTCACTACTACAGTGACGAAAATCTTAATATTTTTAGAACCCTTGATCACCAGCACATACGGTGTGTTAACGTGTGGGGTGGAGTAATCGGAACGCAAATGGTAGGTCCATACTTTTTGATGTCCACTTAAACGGCGCCATGTTTCTTAGATTTATTAGGAACAATTTGCCTATACTATTGGAAACTATTCCGCTTAATATTCGTCAACGAATGTGAATGCAGCTAGATGGTGCTCCTGCACACTTTGATAGACGTATTAGGAATGAATTAGATGGGCAATATCACAATAGATGGATAGGACGAGTAGGTCCACAGCACTGGCCAGCCAGGTCTCCGGACCTAACAAGTCTCGACTATTTTGTATGGGGATATATTAAAATATTGTTTACAATACACCGACAACAACACCTAACGATATGAAAGTACGAATAAGAGAAGCATTTCGTACCACAACGCCAAATATGTTATCCAGGGTTCAGCAATCATTTCGAAAAAGAGTTCGCTTATGTATTGAGAATAATGGACACAACTTTAAACATTTATTAAAATAATAATTCTTTTACTATTTAAGTTTGTTAACCGTTCAATAAAATGCTTTTAAAAATGTTTTTAGATTTTATTACAATACATTTACGATAAAGAAATTATTCATAAGTAAAATATAAAACGCCGTTTGCGTAAAAGCATAAGAGATATGTATAGGGAACCCTAGTATAGTTTTAAAGGAATATAATTCTGCGTCGAAATAATCCAGTAAATACGGGTATTACATTTAACTTTAAGAAGTTATTCAATAAAATGTGTGCCTAAACTTTGGAGCAATTTTTCACCACTATGTATAATTTTGAAATAGAACTTTTATATGGTAGTATACCTTAACCTTTCAGCTAACCAGTAGATTTAATTATGAGCAGCTCGTTCTATGTTACAGGGTGTAAGGAATTTTAAATTACAATATGTATTTTATATTTCTCAAAATTTCTCAGAAACGATCAGTTTTAGGTATAGGAAGTGTAACAGAAACTTACCTTTATTTGGTCTGTATCTAAAAATATAAAAATTATAGTGTTCCATAAGAAAAATATAACTTTGATATGTACTTTATTGTTGTCCCACCCTGTATATTCAAAATAATTTTGTAATATGCTCCTCAAGAACCCACATATGACTGCGCTAAAATTATTTCCCAACCCTTTTCATTTCTCGTAGAAAAACCGAGGCGAATGTGGTGCCACATATATATATATATATATATATATATATATATATATATATATATTTCACTTGATATTGTTCACAAAAGTACTAGTAAAGATTTTAATGTATTATTATCCTTATAGGTTGACGTCATAAATCAACTTTGTAATAGCGTCAGCTGTTATTCTATAGACTCGATCTCAGTTCATTTGTTTAGTCAATTAGATAAATGTATGATTATTACGCTATTTTTAAATTAATAACATTATGCGGGCACGTATTTGTGGATGCGGGTAAATGGGACAAACTAAATTAATATTTCTCGGACAAAAATAATACTCGCAAAATGGGTGGTCACGGTGTGAGGAATCAGCCTCTGATTTATTAGGGCAGCTGTAAGAAAACAAAGCGCACTCTAGTGCTGGGCGATCCCAATTAACAAAATAATTATTCGCCAACGGTGGCAAAAAAGTCCCTAAATACTAAAAAAATATATCCACCAGGAAACAGCAATTCAGGGTGTCGTAAATAAACAAATTCCTGAAAAAAAAATAGAACCAAAAATCGTGTTCGCCTAAACAGGCTATCAATTAATAAAGCGGCTGTACAAAAAAATAAAATAATTAACTCTTTCAATCCGTCTGGGTCGGAATATATGGCCAAAATAACTGTTCAAATAAGGCGATCCATATACGGGATCCAAAAAAAGTTAAAAAATTAGGCCAAAAAAATAAATATAAATGCGATTAACTTTCACAAACGACAGTCAGCTAATCGTTGTTAAAAAATTGTACTAGTTGAAATAAAATTAACAACTACAGTGCTTAAAATACTAAGACCAACCGGTATATACACGGTTGGCGGAAAACTAAGACTCAATTCGTGAAACCAATATAACCAGACAAAAAAAATGGTGTTTGCCTAATCAGGTTATAAACTAATAAAGTCGGCTATATAACGGATTTATTTGTGCCAGCAATTTTGCACTAAATAAAATCAATCAGTTGCAAATTACTTTAGCCAAGCAAAATAGAACAAAATGGTATTTCGGGAGGTACTCGGAGTCAAACCTAAAATTATTTTTAAGAGAAAAAAACAAAACCTAATTCTAAAATGCAATCTGATGGAATGAGAAAAAAATTATTCCTGCAAATGGTCGTCGTCAAGCTTGAATTTAATTTATAATCGGTGGTTATCCTGTGAAAAAATTCCAAGTATAACATTAAACTAAACAATTGATTACCTGTAAATGCTTAGGACAAACTTAATGTGAAATTGATTTGTGATTTGAAAACCATTTTATTTGCGAACGATTACCCACGGGTAAAATGTTCAACTATAAAAGTATAAAAAAATCATGACTGTACGGATAGCTGACTTAGTGTTAATATAAATACTGGCTTTTAATAAGACGATAAGGGCAGTGTTGCTAAACTGCAAAGAAGCTCGTTGATAACACGCTTATCGATACAATATTTTTCCATAAAGGAAATATCTACAAATATAAGATTTACTACTTGTATCTTGTTATGTAAAAGTAGCGGGAGATAATTTATCACCACATCAACAGTAGTAGGTAAATCAAATTAATTTGCTTAATCAACAAACTTACTCGAATAGATCAGGGCACCACACCGTTCTTCGTACACACACTATATGCTATTAAATTTTTCAACTGCAATATGCAAAAGATATGTAATTGACGTATTTGATAATATAACTCATCTGTGACCATGAATATATTTTATTAAAAATTAATTACCTGGAAGGTTTTAATTCAAACGGACAATTTTAGAACGTTAAAACAAATACAGGGTGTTCAAATAAATAACAATTTAGCGAGTTTGCGGAAGGGTGTTTACGGATCACGACGAAAGTATTTTTTTAGTAACGGAAATTATTGTTTCGTTACAGTAGATGTCGTCACAAACAATCAAGGAGGGATAAACAAGGGGCAAAGACCTGAGAACAAGTTCCGGAGGCGTATAGTGGTCTTATGAGGATCCCTTATTAGAATACTATTTAAAACTTCCCGACAAGGGGCGAGGACCCTAACACAAGTTCCGGAGACGTACACCTGTCTTATGAATTAGTTATGAGGAACCCCTTATTAGCCTACCCTCAGAACGCACAGCCTGGAGCTGTACGCGCGCGCACAGCCAATCAACTGGAAGTGAGCGTGGCCACGTGACATCCCCACTCCCAACCGCCACCCTTTTAAATTGTGACGTCATACGATTAAAAGTGGGGGAGTTGTGAGCCTCACTCTACTGACTCGCATTCGTGATAACATTTACCAACTGCAGTTCTCTCTTTCTTTTCTTAGCTATTAAACCTGATTATATATATATATATATATATATATATATATATATATATATATATATATATATATATATATATGAAATGTCCCGGAAAGGTCTTTAGAACGCTCTTTCACATAGAGTACACTTCAAAATAAGTCGATTTAACTAATCGTACCTTAGTCCAAAAATTGATGATAACCGAGCTACAGGGTGTCAGAGTTGAACAAATGAATCACATTTTATTTAATATCCTTCGACTAATTCGAGCTAATTTCACGAAATTTGGTATACATGGGTTTCTTGGGATGAGAAACTCAACTTTGTTAACGATATTGTTGTATCTCCTATAACTTTCTTGTCCCACGGTGTATATCATTTTGGACTTGATAAATCTTTTTCCTTGTTTTCCGGTTAAGAAAGGTATACTTCATTGAACTTGCTAGAGGCAACCCTTGCCGAGAAAAACGCATCTGAAGCTGATGACGCACGTAAATTGTCAAAGTGTGTCGAAAAGGTATTACAAGGTATTTAAATTTTTTTTTGAAGAATTTGGCAATTTTAACCCAAAAATTAAACTGAAAACTTAAACGCAAATACAAAAATATGTCATAAAAACATCAAAATGCCCGCCGTTTTCACGCATGCAAAGATTTACACGACGCAGAAAATTAAAATTAACCCTTTGCATAATTTCATCATTATCTCGAAGATTATATGCTGCATCCTGAATACGAAATATACCAATGTAGAATATACCTATATGCTATTGCTTTTTGGATATTATCAAGGGAATACAGAGAGTGTGTCTCCTAATCGTCGCTTATGACGCCCTCTATGATATGCAACAAAATCGTTCACAAATTTGCATTTCTCATCCCAAGAGACCCTTGTATACCAAATTTCGTGAAATTAGCTCGATTTAGTCGAAAGATATTAATGACAATGTGATTTATTTTTTCAAACTTTGACACCCTATAGCTCGGTTGTCAACTTTTGGACTAAGGTAAGTTTAGCTAAATCGACTTCTTTTGAGTTGTACTCTATGTAGAAGAGCGTTGTAAAGATCTTTCCGGCACACCTATATATATATATATATATATATATATATATATATATACAATGTAGGGTATTTGGAAATTGGCGAAAGAACCGCTGGTAGCGATGTTAAAACACAAAATTCTGAATCGAAATTCTTAATACCAAAATTTCGTATGAGGCTTCCTCTGGCCGCACTAGGGCCTTAAAGCTTGAAAATGCACTCATAAAATAAGTCTATGCTTCATTATTTATCGGTAGCAAGAACTTCCAATAGCAATAATAATAATAGTCATGACGTTTTATTTTAAGAAATTACTCTTCTTCCTCAAAATTCTGTCCAAAATTATCTCTTCATTAACTTACGTTTGCTGAAAAATAAACATGACAACAGTGTATGTAATAGTCATGGCACACTAATTTATTTATTTTTTTTTTTTTTTGATAATGTTGATTGTTGTCAAAATTTGAAAGTGAAGTGGAAATACCAGTGACACTATCGATGTTTATTTGATTATTTCCTTCTTTACGTGTTACGTTAATTGTTTTTTTTTCTTTTATTTGCGTGTTACTTTAATTAAAAATGTATTTTACTTTTATGGACTATGCTGATATGCATATGTTATTCGGTTTTTGCAGCGGAAACGGTTAGCGACAAGAGAAATAGGAGAAATCACAAAGCTATCTCATTCAAGTGTTTGGAAAATACTTCGTAAAAATAAATATTGTTGTTATCAAATAAATTTAGTGCAGACGATGCAAGAAGAATTGAATTTAGTCAATTGCTTATCCTCGAATATGAAAATAATCCTACGATTTTAAGACAAACTAGCTTTTCCCCCGCGAAATTTTGCGGTTAAAATTAAACGTAATCAAGATAATAAAACGCATAGTAAATACAAACGTATACAGGGTGGTCCGAAAGTCTGAAACAAAATTCATAATTTTCAAAATAATTATTTTTGGAAAAATCTCTCGCACAGGTCGAGTTTTATTTTTTGATGGGCACTTTGTAGCATAAAAAATTTTTGCCAAAAACTCAAGATGGCAACTACGCACCATTTTGTAAAAAAAATTTAAATGGAAAGCGAGATCATGTGGGAAACGTTTAACAAATTAAAAAAAAAAACACTTTCGAATTTCAAAAAAGTAAATTTTAGTTCTGTAACAAAGTAATCAGACGTATGATGTCAGCTAATGATCACCGAAGATGTTCAAGAACGGAAAAAAGTGACGCATTGAAAAGGTCGCCATTTTATTATACCTTAATCGATTGTTTTAAAATTTGGGATTTGAATTCCCATTGTTAAGAGCTTTGCAACGATGTGCCACATGACCCCCTTACCATTTAATTTTTTACAAAATGTATATGTATATGTAAATGGACAATATAGCTGGAGTTGATCGGCCTATTTCGACAGTTTATGCTTTTTGAGCGCGACGTTTCGGAAGCGGACTCTGCTTCCGTCATGAGGCTTGAGTCGAATTCATATGACCCGCAAGGGCGAAACAGAAAGATCAAGAATCGCCGAACATGTCTGGAACAAAGACCACCGCATCCAATGGGATAACATACAGATAGTGGCAAAGGACGAGAACACAACTCGTCGAAAACTCAAAGAAGCCACATACATCGCACTAGCAGAAAATCCAATAAGCCAAGCTAGTGTAGCTAATACCCACTTTTGATGAGATTGCTTCAATAGTTAACCGGCGATCACCTTCAATAAGCTCTCGAACAGCACGGATGTTGTCATTTGTGAGACTTGTTCGTGGGCGTCGATCATGACTTTCATTTTCGACACGTTCTCGCACATCCCTGAATTCTCTGACCCACGTATACACTCGATTCTGAGACAGTGTAGCATCCCCAAACGGTGCCTTCAAACGAGTGAAAATTTACGAGGGTTTAACGCCTTCATTGGTTAAAAACTTTATGATGATGCGTTGTGCAACAGACGAAGGTACCTCGCGCTCAGTCATGGCTGTACTGCGGACAGCACCGAGCGCAGCTGCTACCCCAACCGGTTTCCCCCCTCCTCATAGATCGGTATTACGTGCTAAGCGAAATTGGAAAATTACCGTTTATATTTGATTCCCCCTCGTAATTAATGACCTTTGTAAACTTTTTTGTTAAAGCCCAGCATAGGTCCTATAGAATTTTCTACATTAAAGTTAATATCATGTGTTGCTTTCATAATTGATTTCACAGTGTTAATTGTTCGCCCGTAACTTAAAAAATTTATTCGAACCCTTCACTGTATCATTTATACGTTTATTCACATCCGCAATTTCGTATGATCCTGGCGGTATTGTAATTCTAGTTCCTTCAAATATCAGTTGGTTATTCTTGGAAGTAATGTTTTGTACAGTATTGAAAGATTTAAAACTAGTTAACCCCATTACATATTCCGACTCATTATCAAGATAAACCGGTGGGTTAAAGTTGGCTTGCAAAATGTACGTAATGTGTACAACATTACGATCAAGCAACGACTGCTGAGAATCAAAACGAACCGTCATATAAAAATCGTAAGACTAAATGACCATAATTGTATGTATTGAAGTTTTGAACCTTGGTATAGTTATAGTCAATCGTGTTTCTGCTACCATCACTTTTAAAATAGTGAATTAATTCTAATGGTGGTTTAATATGTCCTATTACGCTTGATGTAAGCCTTTTCATAAGCTAGCTGCTTCCATTGCTTGATTGTGTCGTTTGGTTTCTTCTAATGTTTTTGACGCAGTTTTTGTGTCAGTGACCGCTTTTGCAACTGCAGCTGCACCTCCACCTAAAAAACCTAAAGCTCCTAATGCTGCAAATAGGGGAATAAGAGGTATGAACCCCCCACGTTTTGGTATTGGTAATATTCTTCTCTTGGGTGTCAAGATTTTGTTGTTTTAAAGCGTTTAAGGCTTGTTTTACCGTAGATTTTAACGATAACCGAAGTTTACCACCATCACGACGACGTCGCGCTAGAAGCGTTGCTTTGTTGAATGAAATTGGTCTGTTTCTGTGAGAACCCTTCCTACGTCGTGATTTGCTTCCCATTCCCATTCTTCTTTTTCCCTTCATTATACCGGCTGGTTAATGCAGCTGCTCTTTCTCCAAAGGTAGCGTTTGAGGAACGTAATCTATTCCAAGCTTTTTGTTGCAAAGCCTTATCAGCTATGTGGCGATGCCTTAGATCGTTTGACTGCAAGTATGCAATATCGTGTTCTTCACACGTTTCGTCCAGTTCGTTAATACCTCTGTAACCGCGAGCTAATCGTTCTCGTAAACGGGTACCCGGACCGCAATATCTGTACCCAGGTATATGTAACTCCACGGATAATTTATTTATTAAGGCGTTAATTAATCCAGAACCTTTTTTATAGCTATTACACGGAGAACTATGCTTCATACCACACTGACTGACAATTCACTATTAAACTATTTAATACGTATGACACACACACACACACACACACACATATATATATATATATATATATATATATATATATATATATATATATATATATATATTACCACCATACAAGTTATAGTTCAGTACTACAATGGGTAACATCCGTTTCATTCTACAAGATACTGTATTGCCTATAAAAAATTATGACATCACTTTTAACAATATCACTACTCAAAACATAGTGGTCTACTAAAAGGAGGTATAATCGTCGGTACATCAGGTTGCGGAAAAACAAATGTTATGATTACCTTATTAGAACATCCAAATGGTTTACGTTTTGAAAATGTTTATGTATACTGTAAATCTTTATATCAACCCAAATATCATTACCTACGAAATTTACTTGCATCTTTAAAAAATATCGGGTATTTCGAATACAGTGATAACAGTGACGTTATATCCCCTAGTGATTCACGTAAAAATTTAATAATGAGTTTTGATGATGTAGCATGCCATAAACAGAAGGAAATAAGGGATCATTTTTGTTTTGGCAGACACCCAAACAATGATTGTTTCTATCTGTGCCAAATGTATTCTTCTATTCCAAAACAGCTTATACGTGATAATGCGAATCTACTAGTTCTGTTTCAACAAGATAGTACCAATCTTAAGCATGTGTATGATGATCACGTTAATGTAGATATGATATTTGATAGATTTAAGGACTTGTGTTTCTGTTGCTGGCGTGACAAATTTGGATTTCTTGTGATTGATAAAGATAGTGATGTTAATGCAGGTCGTTTCCGTAAGGATTTGACTGATATATTGCGTTATAAATACTACACTTGATATGTAAACATGCAGTAGTAATGGAGGAGCGCTTAGTACAAGACATTTTGCGCGCTCGCAAGAGTGTGCAACAAAAATATGCTAGTTTAAAGGAAGATACTGCGCTTACAGAGCGTACAATGGAGGCGCACTTCAACCTATAACACAACCATTGAAACAATTGATTACTAAGCAAGATGGTTCTTTCGTCAAAGCTGAACCATTTACATCAGAATTCGGAAAAACTGAGCCTGAGCACATGAAAAGGAAGTTTTTTTACATCATACCCCTAAAACATCTGGAACTCGGTATTCTGTGATTAATGATAACACACATGATGACGAGAGGGGCATACCTACTTTACAACAATTGAAATCAGAACTGTTAGCTGCTGGATCTCAACCGGCCTTTGAAGAGTACCTTAGTCAGTATGAAGGATTAGCAAAATATTATGTGGAAGGTATATTTAGAGATCCCGAAGACGAGTATGATTTAACATACGGTGTGCACTTCCTTCCCGAAAAAGAGAAATTTTTTATTGGTGATGCTGAACTAGACTTTGTTGGAGAGAATTTTCGTATCGCTCTTCCTAATGGATCATCATTAGACTATGATGGAACTCCAGGATTATATGAGCTACTATTTAAAAAAGCTGCTACGGGATACAAAAAGAGTGATCTGCAGCAATACAATGACATTTTGCGCCGCACAAACGCTGCTCGACGTAATTATAACCCAGATGACCAAATCCAAGGAACTAATAGTAGGAAATACATTGAGATCATTAAACCATTACATCACCATAAAACGACCCGCTGCATCAGCTTTTGCACCTCCTCCCACAAGATCTAGCACAGTTTCTATCTCCAAAAGAGAGGATGGAATGCAACTATTACGATATAATAACAAAGCGATTGAGTTTGTACCTTGGAATGATCCGAATAAAATAGTGGATTAGTTGCGGGAGTTATTGGGATCAATGTCGGCACGAATTACGTAAAGCGAAAGTAATAGAGTAGTATCTCTGGTTATAAACCTATTAGTATATTCATTTCATTTCATTGTTACAATGACCATCACTATAGATACTACTACATATCCAGCACTGATGTCAATAGATAAATTTGGTGGACACCTTCATCATCAAATGACAATAGATAAATTTGGTAAATATATTAGTGATGCCACGAAACAAGGTGATGTACATTACGAAACTTATTTTACCTTACAAGGTTTATTGCATAACAGTAAATATTCCAATGGGTACAGATGGCAAATATCTGTTTCCTTATACAGAATGTACAATAGCGCATTGTATGTGGTCACCGCAAGTTCTTCATCTTCAAGTGGATGATCTACTGTATACGACACCGATGTTTCTAACTAGGCAAACTATACGTAAGGAAGCTGTGATTCAACCTATAATACCAGACGGTGTTAAATTTACGCAAGAACAACCATTCATCATAAAGATTCTACTAAAATCGAAAGCGATAAAATGAGTAAAGCTAATATTGTTGACGAACTCCAGGACAAACCAGCAAGGAGAAATTTTCCGCGGCGTTGTGTTGTACTAAAAGGTTTAAATGATCTCTGTCAAGCTGATTTAGTGGAAATGATACCTTACGCTCGGGCAAATAAAGGATTTCGATACATTTTAGTGATAATAAATTCTTTCTCTAAATATGTCTGGGCTTTTCCCATCAAACGCAAGAATGGTAAACTAGTCGCAGATGTAATGAATAAACTTTTGTATGGTATACAAAGGACGCCTACATATATACAAACTGACATGGGAACGGAGTTTTATAATGCTGAATTTAAAAAAGTTATGAAAAAATTTAATATTAATCATTACAGTAGTTATTCCAACTTGAAGAGTAGTATAGTTGAAGGTGAGCAATGTTGAAGTACAAATTTGTTATGTTGTCGTGTTGTCTATACTGAGAATGCGATAAACACTTCTGTGTGTTGTAACGTTGTGTAGTTCTGTAGTTACTGTTTAGTGCGTGTTTATTATTATTATAGTAGTAGTTGAAATGTTGTTGTGTTTTTGTTTAATTGTTATATTATTGATTTTTATAATGCGTGTCTTAATTTTGTTGCTAAATAAAGTACATAATTCTGGAGGCTCCGTTTTATTAAACTTCAGGTTATGGGCCCAGTAAATGCTAAAAACTAGCCGGAATATCTTGAAAATTGATTGAAATTGGAATTGTCAAGCAAGAAGACAGGTACACTTTGCTTGGAAATTTAGCAAAGAAAAGCCGGAAAATGGCGGAAAAGCAGCTCTTTTATGTAAAACCGTTTAATGGAACATCATTTTCAAACTGGGACTTTCGTGTTAGACTCCTGTTGGAACAGCAGGGTGTATTAAAAGTTATTACGGAAACACCTCCAGCAGTTGGAACTGAAGGACATGCTACTTATCAAAAAAATGAAGTTAAGGCACGTACAATAATAGTACAATGTATAGATGATAACATTTTGGAAATGTTAAAGACTAAATTTTCGGCAAAGGAAATTATGGAATCATTGAGTATACATACGCCAAGAAGGGAATATCAAGCCAGGTAACTTTGCAGAAAAAGTTACGCAATTTAAAGTTCAATGCAGACCAGACAATGACCGAGTATTTAACACAGTTTGAACAGACTGCATGTGAACTAAAAGCCGCTGGAAGTAAAATTGAAGAAAGGAGCTTGTATTGCAGTTGTTATCTTCAATGCCGGAATCCTATCAAGCGGTAACTACAGCAATAGATATAATGCTTTGCCAAAATCAGGCTAGTATAGACATGGACTTTGTAAAGAACAAATTGCTACTGGAAAAAGCTCGTCAAGTAAAGTGTAAATCCGAAACAAGTACAAATAGTTCAGCTTTTGTAGGTTATAACAGTGGCAGAGGTTTTGAAACAAGGTCGAGAAGAAGAGATTTTCCTTTCAAATGTCATGGATGTCACAAAATAGGACATAAACGAGCTCAATGCCCAGAAAGTGGATTTAATAGAGGAAAATATTACTCCAGAGGAAATAATAAAGACTCAACTAGAGGTATATTCAATCCAGGAAATGTGCATGTTGTGCAACAGACCAGTAAAGAAGAAAACATATCTTTTTTGACAATATCCGAAGATAACGAAGTTTTTGGTAATAATAGTGAAGTTGTAAACTTTGTTGTGGACAGCAGGCTACAAATCATTTAGTAGGTGAGAAATTTAAAGAACTTATTTATGATAAAAGGACATTTGTGTTAAAATAAATGTAGCTAAGGCCGGTGAAACTCTAACAGCAATCGAAGAAGGAAATTTAAATTTAAAAAGTTTGACAGGACGTAATATTACTATGAAACAGGTTTGGTTGTGTGAAAATATAAATTATAATTTACTATCTGTCAGAAAATTGGAACAAAGTAGGTTGCAAGTTATTTTAAAGAAAAGCAAGTACTAATTGTTAGACAAAGACATTATTTTATCAGGATCATTAAAAGGAAATTTGTATGTGATTATTTTTCGTGTACCAGAACAGAACAGTGCAGTTATTGGAATTGCTGACCAAATGTTGATGCATCGAAAGATGGGGCATTCATCCAAGTATCCTGCACCAGCGTTTTGTGAAGTGTGTCAACTGGGAAAACAAACTGGTCTCCCATTTCAAGAGGTTGCGGAAGACAGAAAAGCTAAGGATTTTCTGGAAATTATATCTAGTGATGTGTGTGACCAATAACTCCTGAGACTTTTGATGGTAAGCGCTATTTCGTTACTTTTATAGACCATTACTCACATTTCGGTGTTGTTTATTTAATATCAAACAAAGATGAGGTTGTGCAAAATTTAAAATGTATGTATCTATGGTTGAAACAAAATTTAGCAAGAAAATTCACACTTTACGTTGTGATAATGGTGGCGAATACTCGTCAAATGTATTCGAGAAATTTTGTATAGAACAAGGAATCAAGATACGGTATAAAGTACCATACAACCCTGAACAAAATGGTGTTGCAGAACGGTATAATCGGACAATCATGGATAAGGCAAGGTGTCTTATTTATGATGCAAAGCTGGAAAAGGAACTGTGGGGAGAACCCGTTAGGACCTCAGTATACTTAATTAATCGACTGCCAACAAGAGCTATTTGTCAATCAAAGATGCCTGCTGAGTTGTGGTTTGGCTGTAAACAAAATTTAGAGAAGATAAAATTGTTTGGCTGCATACAATTTGATTCCCAAGGAATTGGACCAGCATAGTCAAAAGCTAACCATGATTGGATACGCAGATAATGGATATCGCCTTTATGATTGAAATATGAAGAATATTATCATAGGAAGAAACACAATTTTTCAAGAAAATTATGGAAATGAAAATAAAGTAGTACTAGAAGAAGAGTTTATAGAAGAATCAAATAAAATTGATACGGACAATCCAGCAGTTATTACAAATGAGAAAGAAAGCCCTCAAGAGAGACGGAAATTAGATACGCAAACAAGAAGAAGCACGCGTGAAAGAAAAAGACCAACATATTTGGAAGAGTATGAACTAAATAATGATATGTGGGATGATGAAAAGGACTATAATCTGTTTTCAGCATTATCAGTAGGTCATCTAATATGAAGTTCAAGAAACTACAAAGAAGCTATTCAGAAAGATGAAGGTTGGAAAACAGCTATTGAAAGTGAGTTGAAGTCCTTGATAGAAAATGAAACGTGGGATCTTGTAATACCGCCAGATAAAGCTGAAATTATAGACTCTAGATGGGTATTTCGTGAAAAAGAAGTTGAGGGTAATCTTGTGAAGAAAGCCAGACTTGTGGCACGTGGTTTTAAACAGAATTCTGTATTTGAGGATGTTTATTCTCCAGTTGTTAGAATGCCTACTATTAGACTTTTACTATCTTTACTTGTTGAAAATGATTTACTAATAACACAGTTTGATGTAACGTCTGCATTCTTAAATGGAACATTGAAAAGTCCTGTATACATGGAGCAACCAGAAGGTTTAATAAGCTCTAATAAAAAATTAGTTTGTAAATTAAAAAAGGCCTTGTACGGTTTGCGACAATCACCAAAATGTTGGAACACAATGTTTAATGAATCACTAATTAACTATGGCTTTCAACGTTCCAAAAAGGATCCTTGTCTATATTTTAAAGAATTTACTTTCATTTTAATTCACATAGATGATTTTATTATCGTTTCAAAAACAGAGACAGATTTAAATTGTATTAAAGCTTATCTCTTTAAACATTTCAAAATGAAAGAATTTTCAAACAAAAATATTGTTTTTCTAGGTTTAGAAATCACAAAAAGGAATGATATATTATATTTATCACAAAAAACCTTAATTAGAAAAGTGTTGCAGAAATTTGATATGATAAATTGTAAAACTTGTGAGGTACCAATGCAACCAAAGTTGAAGTTGCGTAATGAGAACAATGGGATATTTAGTAAATTGCCTTACAGAGAATTGTTAGGATGCCTCATGTACATTATGTTAGGCTCTAGACCAGATCTGTTTCGCTATTACTTATTTTAGCCAATTTCAAAATTGTTTTAGTGCTGAACACTGGAATTACTTAAAGAATGTATTGAAATATTTGAAACTGACAGAAGGGTATGGTCTTAAATTTACTAAAAATCCTATTTTGAAGTCTGAAATAGAAATAAGCAGTTATGTTGATTCAGATTTTGCAAACGATTGGGATCGTAAAAGTGTTACTGGATTTATTGTAAAAGTTAACAATAATACAATATACTGGAAGACTAAGAAACAAGATGTTGCACTTTCAAGCTCTGAATCAGAGTATATTGCATTATCTTTGTGTAAGTGAATCTATGTTCTTTTACATTTGTTAGATGAGATTTTAGACAGTAACACTAAGTTTATTAAAGTGTATGAAGACAACCAATCATGTATAAAAATGGCTTGTACTTTGGAAACAAAAAGATCAAAACATAGTGACACTAAATATCATTTTATACGTGATTGTGTTGAACAAAATAAAGTAAAACTCTATTATATACCTACTGAGATTCAACAAGCAGACATATTAACTAAAGCCTTAGCTAAAACAAAATTCGTTTATTTTAGAAGTTTACTAAATATATGTCAAATATGAAGTACCTATGAATGCTTGTTAGAATACGAAGTAGTTAAGTAAGTTGTTGAAATACATTCCAACATTACTGGATTTGTGGGGAGTGTTGAAGTACAAATTTGTTATGTTGTCGTGTTGTCTATACTGAGAATGCGATAAAGGCACTTCTGTGTGTTGTAACGTTGTGTAGTTCTGTAGTTACTGTTTAGGGTGTGCGTGTTTATTATTATTATAGTAGTAGTTGAAATGTTGTTGTGTTTTGTTTAATTGTTATATTATTGATTTTTATAATGTGTGTCTTAATTTTGTTGCTAAATAAAGTACATAATTCTGGAGGCTCCGTTTTATTAAACTTCAAGCAATAATGTGGAAAACATTCAGTATGCAAGGTTCCTATAAATGGTTATCAATATTACCTCAAATTGTTGTGGATTATAATTCAAGAAAGCATAGAATCACCGGATACAAACCTATAGAAGTAACGGAAAATAATGCTGCCTCTATTTTGAAACATTTAAAATGTCATATGAGCCAGAACTTCAAAGTGTTAAACATCCTGACATTCACCTAGTTGAACGTGTAATAGGACGTCGAGGAAATATGTCTCTCGTTAAATGGTTACGGTTTGATACTTTTCACAATTCATGGATTTCTAACAAAGACATTATATAATACGCTCTGTACGATTCCTTTTATATATTGTAATATTATGATGTAATAAATAACTCTTTTTTTTATTTTTTTATTTATTATTAATACATACAATACTATACACTACTAAAGCGTTTCTTAAATACGTAATCACGATGTTGCTTTTCCAGGATAGCTGACAGTATTTGACTACACTCATCTGTTCTTTTCCTAAAGCGTGCAGTCTCTTGCTAACTGTTCCCATTCTCCTTTTCGCTCTCATTCTACTACATCGTGAACTACGTTTTTGAGCTCATTAATGCAGACCTCCTTCACTTGTGTTGTCATCTGTTGAAATATAATTCGGTAAATGACATTCTATTTCATGTACAAATTGTTCCAGAGATATTCCTCTAAGGTCTTCTATTAACCGCTTAATACAACAAATGCACTCCACACCATCATCATGCGATAGAAAATATTTCTCACACAGACGTATTCCACTACCATACTTATAAACTAGATTATCTAAATAGTCATCACTAAACGTACCCCGCCCATACACTTTTTCATGTTCAGCATCAAATTCTAGTGATTGAAATTGGCATATTAGTCTTTGCACTACACCAACACAATCCACACCCTTAGGCCACGACTCTGCGCTATAACACATCCACATATTGACTAAACTGTATTTTTATCCCTATTATCGCTTTGGTCGTTACCCCCACTCATTACTTAACGGCTTTCGCAACTTCTACGTCAATATCAATTTTCTCCTTGGCAAATTCTACAATTTCCATAACACATGCTACATTGAGATCAAATATATCTAGTAATGGAACTATTAACATGTGTATGTCAACATCAGGGTACCGCATCCCCATCCAAAATAGATATCTGATTCTTCACAATCAGAGAAACGTATAATTTTCGTCTTGTTAATAGTTTCATACGATATCGTTTTCGAACCCATCTTAGTAGGTAGCCATGTCCCTTCAGGTGTGTAGAAATAATTTGTAATTATCCCTTGATTGCCCATAAGTATGTGTCATTCCTGCTTATCAAACATCACTCCATTACTCTTAGATTCACCAAGTTTCACGACTGGTTCAAAATTGAATTGGGGTGACAGACCGACACTAACATACTTCGATTTACTTTTATTTAAAAAATACTGCACATTGTTAACTAAAATATCACGACATCCACTTGAATTCATAACACTCACAATCTTCGCCTTTTCTACCGCTTGACGTAATATGTTCTCCATTACATATAATACTGGTTTCACATGTACTTCCTCTGCATTTATATCCTAATTTCCCCACTATTTCTACCGTCAAGGTTACCTGCTTCACCTTGACCGCCACACTGCACGTTACTTCAGCAATCCTACCGTTTCAAGGCCTTTATTCACGACGTGTCTGCAAGGTTGTCGGGATCTCACTAATCACTTCAAGGATGGCTCCTTCACCTTCCCCCCCCACATTTTCAAGGTGTCCCATTATCCAGGTTTACTCCATTACAATGTCCTCCATTCTCACTTTTATCACTACTCCAAGGTTATGATTTTCGGGGTTCACACGCCCTCGAGGTCGTCACAACCTCAAGGTTCTCACACTTACAATGTTCTCCACCTCTCACGTTTACCACTTTTCCATGGTTATACAATGCCAATATCAATGATGTCATTCTTCAAGGTTAACTATACATATGTTTCCACAAGGTCTTTCCTTACTTTAAAAGTAGGGATAACTGCACATATAGTATCGTATTATTTCGACCAGTGTCAGTATGTCTGGTAGCCTAGTACAGAACAATTAGGATGATAGAGAGTACTACCAACCATTATCACTTTTTAATCTAAGTGTGAGGCGAGTATGTAAACTAATTCCTAACTGGGTGCAATTTGAAAAAAAAAGGCTACTACCTTCTACGGCATTAGAAGCATTAAAGAATACCTGTGAAGATGTGCAATGGAATACTGAATGGTTTGCCAACCTAGATAAAAGAATTCGCTACTTCCACCATCATGCCTTCATGGGTAATTTGGGATATTATTCACACACATTTGCTCGTCATACTCGTTACCATCTTGCTGGCCATATGCATTTATGCTATGACTGCTACAAAGCATTGCAACCAAGTGAATACCGAGTTATTGATCATCATACACATATGGATAGATGGGTCGCAATTTACCACATGACACACCAAGAATACTAGTGCTCATCGCGTAGAGCGCCCCTAACAATGCTGCACGAGGTATATGAAGATGATTCATGCATACTCTGCGGAGAAGTGTATTATTTGGATAATTAGTATTTTTATAATGTATATATTGTATATAATAAATTATTTCCTGTTAGTATCTTACTGTGTTCTACGGTGAGAAGATGTGCGACGTGACACCAACATTTTATTATCCTCAGTATTACAATTGTTTCGATAAACGTTTACTTACGTATCGAACATGGACTGGAGTTCACTCACCTACATCGCTTGCAGCAGCAGGGTCCATTTTCATATCTTCAGGCGATAAGGTTGAATGCTTCATGTTTGGAGTTCGAATAAACCAGTGGCGGTCATTTGACACTCCGCTACAGGAGCATCTCCGATGGGCACCACACTGGACGTGCGCTCAATTACTTGCACCACGTCCTCACAGACCTTTTGCACTTGTACTAAATCAAAATGTTTTATTCCTAGAGAAAGCATATATCTGAATAATACACTGATTACATTTGTACATACAACAAATAAATATATTACCATATCATTATCTTTTTTTAATTTGGTTCTAAGTCTGGTATCAGAGAAGTGTAAAAAATTACATGAGCAAGCCTTGAAAAAGTGAGATGTCTATCTGAGTAGGTAGGGTGCGCAAATAGCCTTGTGAATGTGTTGAGTGTTAGTGACTTTCGTATTTTTTACACCTTACATTGTGGTATGCTTAGAAATGTGCGACCTTGGGAAAGTTCTATATAAACATGACCTACTTATTGCGTAACTTTGGGCGGGTGGGACTTTGAGATTGTGGTAACCTTGGAAATGCGGGACCTTGGAAATGTGGTGTGTTCCAAAAGTCTCCAATCTTATCTACTCGTACCACACAAAATTAAAAAACACCGAATGCGTTTCGATAGCTACGCTATCATCATCAGCGGTTGACTAGAGTTATTTGTTGTATAGATGAATGTGTAACCTGAGAAAGGAGCGCTCTATTTTTCTAACACACTCAAACTTATATATCGGTCATGATGTTAGGATCTGTTTATAACTTACCCTTGTAAGACTTTGTTAATTTCTTTTATATATATATATATATATATATATATATAATTTTTCATATGTATTTTGTGCTTTAGTGGTCACTAAATAATTGAGTACGTATAAATTCCTTGTCTATTTTCCTTTGTCCGTGCCTTTACCTTATTATCACCTGTACAATTTTACTGTTGTTGCATTTTATATGTACCGTACTTTGCTTTATTGTCTTATGTGCTTATTTACTTAAAGACCGGCATGGTTAGTTTTAACGGGCCACATGTTTGGTATTACGATTTTGTTATGCTTTCTATTTTGATTATTTATGACCCAATTGTGGGTGTGACTACATGTGTTTTTTTTTATTGTGTTTCTGTGTAACTAAACTGCTTTTTATTCACTTTCTCTTAATGTTATAATTGTGTACGCACTTTAACCGGA
The DNA here is from genome assembly GCA_036346205.1 of Vesta saturnalis. Taxonomy (NCBI): domain Eukaryota; kingdom Metazoa; phylum Arthropoda; class Insecta; order Coleoptera; family Lampyridae; genus Vesta; species Vesta saturnalis. Next base: position 4,113,460 of record JARFJB010000821.1, read on the forward strand.
TTTAATGGTGTTTTGTTATATATTTAACCCTTTCTTTGTTTTTTTTTTTTGTGTTATTTGGTTTATTAATGTACTTGTGCAATTACTTATTTATGAATAAAGTGAGATTTATTGGTGGTTCTTTCCCATAATAGTATATTAACGGGCCGAACCACCGTTGCGCAAAGCTCGTTGATTTTAATTTGAGTAGTTTCATTTTTTTGCCTGCTCCTCATGGTGCAACACCTACCTCATCCAGTCTATCTAATTCAGATAGCACGACGTACCTACCACTAGACCGTCACTTCGTTTGATCAGATTTGAGGTTTGCGAGTAATTAAATATCAGACTTGTAAATAAATTCTAATGGGTTAATTATTGCCAGGAAAGTCAAAGTAAGGCACACAATTAATTTGGGTAATAGTAACATTATTGTCAGTCAAGTCAAGATAAATCACTTAGCGATTGTTTTGTCCTTGAATTTGCATTATTGCAAATGAGTTCAAATTACGCTTTTCAAGATAGGGTACCTGGGGGACGCTACAACATGGTAGTAAATAACCAGAAATGTATCCAATTAAGTCGTGGCTAAATGGAATTGCCTACAAATAATTTCGTATCCACGTACCTGGCGAAACCCAAAAATTTAAATGTATTTTCACTAAAATTTTAATACCAAACAGTGGGGTCCGATTCCAATCGCATTATATCACCAGAAGAACCTGAATCGATATCACTATCAGAATCTGAATCGGATTCTCCTAATTCTATAATAACACGTGGAATATTTTCAAGTGCTTATAGCACCTTAAAATTTGTAACTTTGCGATCACTTTTGTCAAGGCAAATTTCGTAAAATTTGACTTTTTAAAATTTTGTTATTCAATTACGCCCTCTAGCAGTGGACAAACAATTCTATAAATAATTTCCAGATGTTTCTCAAGGCCACTTTTGTTATACATTTTTTTCCAAAGTTATGCTATAATCAGATCTGAAGATATGGCCGACAGCCGTTCTTATTTGCTCACCCGGTACATTAAACATACTTTCTTGTATATAGGGTGTCTCTAAAAGGTCTGTACAAAATACTAGGATAAATTCCCGAGACTAAAATATGAGGATCTAGCCCAATTTACTTCAGTCCAAAAGTTAATAGTTTCTGAAATACAGGGGTCAAAGTTATTCTTTTTTTAAACTCTTAATATCTCTCTTAGTAATAACAGCATTTGCATGAAATTGGGTATCTAGAGAAATCTAGATTTGATCATAGTTTTGATGTATCTTCCAGAGGGCGCCACAAGCAGCCCTTTATCTACATTTAAACCTCTATAACTTGTTTCTGCCTCGGTATATCAAATTTCTAGTCAGATACGTTTTCTTCAAAAAAGGTATACTTTGTAGATGTCGCTTCGAGCAGCCGTTTCTGTGATAATCGGATTTAAATGTTTCATTGCGTACGAAAATTCATCATAGCAAAGACTAAACATTATTAAGTATTGTCATTACTCATTAGTTACAAAAGAGTATTGTCAAACGATTTAGTCTGACAAATCTTTATTGTACTTTTCCCTGTACTTTCCTTCTACAAATTTTCGCTATGGTCGTACCCTACACTAACGCATAAATGGCCTATATGGTATTAGTTTATGGTTTTTACCAAGGAAATGGTCGGGAATCGGTTAGAATATACCAAGAAAGATTTCCAGATAGACGCATTCCAAATCATCAAACATGCTACGGTTGATTATGGACGGAATCGTACTATTAGAATAGCAGAGGTTGACGAAGAAATTTGAGAACGAGTTGAAGAAGATCCGAGTTTGAGCACCAGACACATTGGTTTGGAACTTGGCATTTCTAAGGATACGGTTAAGAGAACATTTTACGGTTAGATGCAGAGTTGATGGATGGGGCTAGTTCAGTTTTCTCCTTATAATTAATCTTTGTGTACATAAAAATGGGGGTCACTTCCAACATTTACTTAAAGTTTAATTGAACAATTTATAATTTAATAAAAGTTTGATGTTTTGGTCGTTTCTTATTCATTTGTATGCTATTCCTCTTGTTCTACACCAGTTGATTCTTTGTTGTTGTGTAAAGTTCTGTTGTTGTTCGCTAGTTGGTCCTTAAACAACTTCTTGGATCAGTTCTAAACCTGGATAAAGTGTGAAGGAGGGTTATGATGAATTTTAGGACGCAATGAAACGTTTAAATTCGATTATCACAGAAACACTGCACGAAGCGGCATCTGCAAGGTATACCTTTTTGAAGAAAACATATGAGGGAATAAGAATATTTGACTAGAAATTTGATATAACGAGGCAGAAAAAGGTTATAGAGCTTTAAAAGTAGACAAAGGGCTGTTGATGGCGCCCTCTGGAAGATACATCAAAACTATGATCAAATCTGGTACGTAGAAAACCTCTTGGTACCAAATTTCATGCAAATCCTGTTATTATTAAGATAGATATTTAAAAAAGAGTTTAAAAAAATAATAACTTTGACTCTCTTTGAAACTGCCAACTTTTGGATTAAGATATAAATTGGTTTGTCGTAGTATTTGGTACAGACCTTTTAAAGGCACTCTGTATTTCATTGAAAAAGGTTAAAATGGAACTAGGATACATTCTTTGACGTATTGGAATAATGTCGTATTCTTAATTCCATTTTTCTTTTTGTACTTTAGTTTACTCTATTTATGTAAGCAATATGTTTAAACAAAAACTATCTAGTTGGTTAAACGTGGCTAATTTTCTTACTGATAATAAAGGTATTAATACATTTCTCAGTTAATCAATATACTTTGGGTTATAATAACGATTGAAAATGAAGAACTGGACACGATTGCCTATTTCTTGACTTTCTTCTTATTTAACCCTTCTTTTTCTCCGCAATTTCTTATAGATCCAGCCGTTTTGTCTTTCTTTACATATTTGTTTTGGGGTATGCTACTCTCTTATTACTTTTTCAAACTAGTTGGCCACTTTATATAATTAATTCGTTTTACGGGTCTATACCTTTTCACTGTTTCTCTAGTTTGACCTTTAGATTAAACTGTTCTCATCCGTTATTGTTTTGTGACCGGTCATTTCTCTACCCCGCACACGACAACACTCTGTACTATGCTGTTCAAAATATTATTTTTCTTTGCTCAGTTTTCTCCATATTATTGTTTATTTTTTATCTCGCACAATCTTTATCTCCCTGTCCGAAGAAAGTGTATGATTGGTTCCTAATATACTGGCCGCCATAAATAAACGAACAAACAGTAAACGCTGAGGTATTTTAATGAAATTTTCAGAAAACGTGTATTTTATTCCTATTAAAAAACGATGAAAATTTCAGCATGATTCAATAAAGATTAATAAAGTAATCATCGACAATGAAACAAAAACTCTTTCTTTTCATTTGACACTAGTTACTTAACTGTCAATGTTAAGCAAATTTCCATCAGTTAACCGAGTTTGAACGTGACAGAATAATTGGTCTACGAGAAACCGGATTATAAATTCGTGATGCTGCCGCTCGCGTGGGGCGCTGTGTTGCCACAATTTCCTTATGTTGGCGAAGATGATCAGAAAATAATGAGGAACGACGACGTTTGCATCCCGAAGGTCCTAGATGCACCACTGATGGTGAATATCGTACTCTTCGGCTTGTAGCTCTTTGGGATCGTTTTTCATCAACAAGGGAAATTGGTAAGAGATGGAGAGGATTCACTGATCATCGACGTATCGAAGAATTCGATCTTTTACCTCTAACTCCACGTCATCGTACCGTACGGCGGCAATGGTGTAACGAGATGTTGCATTGGAATGTGCAATGGAATCAAGTCATCTCGATTTTGTTTATGGGCTTATGATGGTCGCAGATCGGTTAGAAGACGTCCAGGAGAAAGATGCAATTTACAGTTTTCTGCACAACGACATACTGTTCTCATTAAAGGTATGATGGTGTGGGGGGCTACCTGCCATGGAATCAAATTTCCTCTAGTAGTTATTGAGGGAACACTAAATGTAAATCGGTACATTAACAACGTTCTTGAACCAGTATTACTGCCATATCTGCAAGAAATAGATTACTATCTGAAAAGACGTTCCAGAAATATTTTACAAAAATTATTTTCAAATGGTAGACTATCCATACGACAGTGTAGTGTTTTTAAAGTATCTGCAGGCTTGTTATAATTACGCGTCAAAGTGTGCGAAAACAAAATTATGAAATCTCAATGTTTCTTAATGGCAATCCTGTTAACCTGTGACCTTATGTAGAATGCACTCATATACCCAAGACCTGTTCTTCACCGAATAAAATCAGCATTAAAAAATATGTCGTATATTGTCATACTATTTAAACTCGGATCGCCATGTAAATTGCAACAGTGTGATTTGGAATAGTAAGCTTTGACAAATGGAAATATAGTTATCAACAACAAATAAACAAATATCAATACACAACAGTAAATAACAGAACAGAACATTAATAGAAATGTTACTTTAACAAGTGCACCAAATGTCGCCCGTTTACTTATAAACATTTTCCCAGCTGCTTACTTGCAGATTTCTTATATCGGTGTTCGATAAACTCTGCCTTTAGTTACACACCAGATGTAAAAATTGAATGGTGCAAGATGTGGTGACTGAGATGTCCAGTGGAAGGGTCCATTATTTCCGAACCATCTATTTTCAAAAAACTCGTTCAATGCACCTTGATTTATGCCAGTATTGTGAAGAGGAACTCCATCATTTTGAAACCACACACAGTTTTTTTACATTTTCTGTTAAAGCATTAACAACCGGTCTAACTGCGTCATTATTCAAATTCCTGCTATAATAATAAGGATTAAATACTTTGTTATTTTTATTATTGTACCACATACATCATAAATTAATAAATTAAAAAATCTATTTGTAAAATCTTCGCGAACCTTTTTTAATAAATTATAAAAAATTTATTTAAAAAAGTACTATTCCAAAGCACACTATTATTTGCATTATAATTCAAGTGGTATGAAGGTACCAGATTTTCTTAAATTTACGTTTTCTGGGTGAGAGGTAAGTTTTTGGTATGGTTGAACCGGAAGTTCAATAAAATCGAAAATATTTTAGTTGATTCGTCCGAAGTCGAATGAATGGAAATCCAAAATTTCAAAACTATCTTTATTAGTATACCGTAAACGTCAAATGGGAGATCGGGTTTTGGACACCCTGTATGTTGATATACTATTCTTACGCAATATATCATTATATTAATAAAAACTAATTCAAATATTACATTTTTATCTCGTACCCACAATTATCACGAAACAAAAAAGACACAGATAACTGAATGAAATTGTTCTTATATATTACTAGCAGTACCAGGCGCACTTTGCTCTGCTCAAATGGAAAACACATTCTTCCTCTCCCTCTCCCTCCCTCCCCATCTTTCTAAAAAGATCTTTAATTTTGCAATAAAAAATATTGACTGTCACTTATCAAGATAAAAACTATCCTATCTTTTAAGTTTGACCAAACAATGCACATTTACAAAATTTCATCTAAATATTTTCAGCCGTTTCGAAAACGAACATCGTGACACGAAATTTATATATACATATATATATATATATATATATATATATATATATATATATATATATATACACCGTGTCCAAGATAAGGATACCCACTATGGGGATCTCGGAAACGGTAAGAGATGGAAGGTCGGTTAAATAGAACAAAAGTTACGCATTTGAGAGGATGTATTTATGGTCTTTGTAGAACTCGAATATGTTCGTTTTTATTTTTTTCTGACCTTATTTGAAGAGCTATCAATAAAAGAAGAGCACATTTTCATTGCCACTTTTCTATCTCTACTTAATGCTGTTATTCATTTTTTGATACAACGTTTCGTTTGTTAGCAACCATCATCAACTTTATTTTTTTAAATACACGCAAAAATTATTTTTGCCATATTTAAATTCTCTCCTTGATTCTGAATTCAACGATATATCACACCGAGGGGCCTCTCACTATGCAAAAAGGTACATGTAATTCCAAAATGCCGATTTTTAAAGGACTCCCAGGGAATTCAAAGACTCCTTGTGACTACCACTGACTGCCAATGACTTCCGCCGACTGCTTGTGACTACCAGAGACTGCCTGCGACTTCCAGTGACTGCCTGCGAATTCCAGTGACTGCCTGCGACTTCCAGTGACTGCCTGCACTGCACGAATCCTAAATAGCACTCTTACTAATAGTAACTAATACACCGTTTCACAAAAACCGACGCCTGAACTGGGACTTTTTACGAAAGGGAAGAGATATACATACAGTACAACCACATATATCGAAATATTAATCACCGATGTAATTTAACTCCTACTGGGATATTTTTTAGCCTCCATCCTAATACAGAATACGTTAATGTGGGCACTTCCATTCACTTACTGTTTTGATTCGTATGAAAAAACCGCATGTTGCTATTTAAAAGTAATAATCATTTTCAGCGAAGCTTGTTATATCACATGCATTTCTAATAATGGAATCCTACAGCGAAAAAAAAATGTTGCATTTAGTCGCAAAGATTTGTCACAAAATTGAAGTCACAATTTTCAGCCCATTATAAGATTTTCCTGACTCGAGATAAGATTGTGGTCATGATGGTAAGTAAAAATTAAAACATGGATATAAAACAAATTTTATTCAAAAATATTCACAAAACTTTTTAGTTTTTATATTTGCCTTCTATCAGTAATTTTTCATGTCGCTTTAATTTGAACGGGTAATTTCCTAAAATGGATAGGGGCCCATAAAAAATAAATTTATTTTCTACTATTTGAATATCTTGTTTGAGAGGCCAAACATACTGGTCTAGTTCTGCCTTTAGAAATTTAATTTTGCTTCTATTGTCAGGAAAAATATCCACAATACGACCAATATACCAGGAATCGTCATAAAATACTGAGTAATATTCTTCAGCTTTTATTATTATTTTAAACTATCGGTCTCATCTGTTTCTTGTGCTGTTACATCAAAATTTGAAGTTTCATTTTCAAACTCACTCTCCAACACCGCCGACTCTTCCGATTCTTCACTGCTTGTACATTCCGTTTCTTTTGCTTTACCTTTTTTCTTCTCACTTCTCACTTTCTTCTCACTTTTTGAAGTATTACTTTTAGAACTTAAAGCTCTACATCTTATTAACCTGTCGCTAGATAGCCTACCACCATGTTTCTCAAAAAAGTACCAACAGAGGGTACTTTTTTTTACTAACATTTCACGTTGATTTACTAATATCTTTAATAGCGATTTATCGGTAGAATCACATTCAAATTTTCTTTTGCCACTGAAATCCCTTATGTTTAAATCACCAATGTCTTTAAAAATGTGTGCATCTTCTTCTATATCCCTTACATCTTCAACGTTAGGATCTGTTACCTCATTGGTCACATATTCCTGGGTAGATTCCGGGGATTCCGGGGTATGAAGCTCTTTGGTAAATTCGAAATGTGGTGGAAGCGAAACAGTAGATAAAGCTGCCATTTCCATTTCTGTATCAAATTCTATACATAAGTCTTTGGCGTGTTTCAGTGCATCACTTTTGCACATTCTAAAATGACCTTTATTTCATCGGTTGACGGTAAATATATTTCACTTGCACTGCTTACTCCAAGTTTTTGTTCCTGCTCTCGTGGAAAAATAAAATCATTACCTGAAACAAATATGTTTATGTGTTTAGGTAAATATCATTTACAAACATATATTTATCATGTACCTACACATACAGCATGCGAAAAATACTACAATGCGATATTTATAGCAAGAAAATGCAAAAAAATGTGACATAAGATTTATGGTCCAACCGAGGGTCCAACCAATACTGAAATTATGTTAACATCTACCTACTGACCTGTCTCGCTTACTATATTGGTAAGTGTTTGAATTCTATGCCTTCTCTGTATAATATCCAACATATCAAAATTGACAATTGTTGAAAAAGTAGATGTCATGGAACGGGTTTTTCTAAAAAAATTTTCGCAAGGTTGACTACTGTACAACCAAGGTAAAAATTGCTGTGGTGATTTTGTTGTTCTACACTTATCCATCAAAAGCAAGATTCCGTGTGCATTAATTTCTATACACGTATATGTGTTTAATGTCAAAAAGTGATTTGTCAGATTGTAGGTCTTGTGTTGTTTAATCCACTCACGCCAAAGTCTCATAAAAAATGTCGAATACCAGATATAATAAATTCTCTGTTCAGGTGTTAGGGATTTGTCTAAGAAAGCATCAATTATATATCTCGCTAATATTAAAATTTGCCTGGTGGCCTTTGCCTCTTCTTTATTTTTTAATATATCGCTAACGCATGTAGCTGAGAGCTTGTCCATCGCTTCGAAATTCATCTTATCGCTCACTGGAAATATTTAAGTTCTCTTATTATTGCAAAATAATCATAATAAAAGTATATCAAATTTACAGAATATAAAATAAAAATTATAACCTACTATTTAAATAATTGGGATATAGAAAATGCTTGTCTTTAGGAACTTCATTTATTATAGCTTTGATATGTTCTTTAGAAATAAAGTAATTTCCCATTATTAGTTGTACATCTGGATTTAAAAGTCGTGTTTTAATTTTTGTAGCTATATGTACAGTGTCTTGAATAACAATAGGATTGTCTATACTGTAGCTTTGCTGGAAGAAAAATAACAATATCTAAGGACTTTAACCCTATATAGGTATTAAATAAATCAGATTAAATTAAACAAGGGTTACTTGAAAATATGGTAAATATGGGCACAACAGTTCAGTCTCAGTTGCACGAGTGATTGGCAAATGAGCCACGGTTTTCATTGCCTTCAAACATCTGGTATCACCATCTGACGCAAAACCTTCTACAATTATACCCTCGGATTTTGCCGATTCCTCTATGCACCTCCATCTTCTTAAGACATCATCTGATAAAATCTGTTATCAGACCCAAATATGGATAAGCAAAAAGCTGGTGAACCATCAACTAAAGGTTGAACCATAAAACGTAAGCATTATGAGACAAAATTCCATTTTTACTATGTTGTTAATATCCGTTAAACTATTTATCTTGTTCATATTTCTTAAGGAAATCCAGTAACTGTAGAAGTTTCATTCAAGAATCCTACAAGTTGGTTACTTTTAGGATCATATCGAGGTCTTTTACTATTGCTGTTTGATCTTCTGACACGAAAACTCGTAACGGGTAATTACGCCGATTTAAGAATTCTTTTAATTCGACAAATTGTAATTCGCCTTCGACATATCTATCAAACGCATTTAATGTCCGATAAAGTGTTGGTAATGAAGGTAATGCATTCGCCATATTTGCACATAACGTTTCATAAGCTAATCTTCCAGATGTTAGAAAAATATACAAACAAAGTTTTTTTAATTCTTCTGAATATCTATGTCCAGTTTGTGGCACTTTCACATTGGCCTGGGACGCTATTTTTAGCATTTCGAAAAGTCTTTGGGTTTATGGACGACGCATTATCATTTACAGTGTCCTCATTAATAATCTTAATAGTTTTGTCAAACTGATGTTGGATTGCAGGAGTGGTATTTATAATGTTCTCAATTTTGTCGCAGAATGCATAAAAGTTGGTTATTTTTAACTGGTTTATGTCGAATGTTAATAAACGAGCTGTTTTCGCACGATCTTGTTTAGTACTAGTAATGGGGCGAGTCATGACCACATGTTGAGGGTCAGGCATTGTTGAATCAGCACCACTACCTTCAACAATAATGACTTCCTCTTGAATCTCCTCTGTAGTAATTTTGCCGCTCACGACACTTTTAAATGTTTGTTAGCTATTAGTGGTTCCTCGTAAACAAGGTCATCGTCAGTTTTTTGAACTCTGACCTGTAGCCAAGTCTGTTAACGTAATGGGTACTTTCTAAAAAATGATAAGAGTGTTGAATCTTTCAATTTTGCGTTATCGATGTTTTTCGAATTGCTTTTGGTACCTTTGGACATTGGATGAAAATGGGTTTTAAAATGTCTGTTGAAATTTGAACATATCCATTTTTCCTTTCACCTTGTGTGTCACAATAAGGTCTAGACTGAAAATCACACTCTGTACACAGAATCCACGGACATCCGTTTTCATTACAACCTGAATTTTGTTTAACTTGACCAGACTGTTTTCTTTTTAAATGAAGCTCTTCTGTTGGTACTTCCAATTTATTCAAAATTTAGTAGCATAGTTAGATACCACATTTTGGACGTGTGCGACTATCTGTTCGTTAGCTTGGTTTACATTTTCTTGCTGCGGTAGTAAATTTGCATTGCTAATATCGCTGGTATCTAAATTATTTTTCTCCTTTGTTGCTGCCGCTTTACACCGTAATTGCTTTTTGATTTTCATTATCGGGTTTTCGTTTTTAGCCTTAACAGATTGGAGCTCTTTAATATGATCCTTACAAGAGCTACGAATAACATCCAATATTTTTGTGGCCATCCACAATTTTAAATAATTTTGGGTTTTTGTAAAATTCCATAAAATTCATTTCGCTGGTCTTCTTCGAGTAAATCAAATAAATCGTTTCGGGCAAAATGTTCTAACTGTGCTATGTCGTTAGCATCTATTGCTGACAATGATAGGTAGTTGTCATATCCGCAATACATGAGAAGGATTTGTAAGTATACGGGTACGTCAAGATCTTCTAGTTCTAATTCTTTTAATATTTTTGACAATTTGTCCGACTTTTGCGCCATTTTCTGATATAAAAAGAAGTAATTGTGAGTAAAACACTTTATGTATAGTTGTAGGTTGGAGTTTTCATGAACTGTATATATTATGCTCGATATTATGTTTTTAATTCTGTGTAGGTTTCATGGTGTTCAGTTCGAAAAAGTACATAAGTAAAGTTAGAAATAATCACATTTCTTTTGTTTTGTGGATGAAATATATATTTTGTTTACGTGTCGGGAATTTTAATAATTATTACTATTCACTTCATCAGAACATTGAGTTTTTACTAAAATTATGACATTGGTGAAAGATTAATGAGTTAAATCAATTAGTTGGTTAATAAGTTACAATATATAATACATATAACAAACTAAATTAAAGGAATTAACACGTTGTGTTTTTACCTCTTTAATTTAGTTTGTTATATGCTCGGTTATATGTATTATGTATTGTAACTTATTAACCAACTAATTAAGTTTTAGAACATAAGTCTATCATAATTTTAGTAAAAACTCAATGTTCTGATGAAGGGAATAATAATAATTATTAAAATTCCCGAAACGTAAACAAAATATATATTTCACCACAAAACAAAAAAAATGTGATTATTTCTAACTTTACTTATGTACTTTTTCGAACTGAACACCATGAAAACACAGAATTAAAACGTAAACACTTAAGTTTATCGGTTCAAATATTAATACCTCGGTTAATACTATATTGTTTGTTATATATTCTTTACAAGACGATTGAAAACAACATAGCCATGGTATGAACCTCGGTATGAACATATCGAGAACATATACATCATATTTTGACATCGGTACATGATTTTCTCGATGATTTTACACGATTTTACATAAACATTGTTCACAAATTTTTATTACATATTATAATAGGCAATTTTTTCAAACGGCATTAACCGAGGCACCAACAGAAACGTCATATGAAATTACCGCTATTCAGCATTTGTACATTTTATTAACTATAACATGCTTAACACGTGCTATTTCAAAATTGCTGAATTGTTGAAATGCCTATTCAGAAGTTAAACAGATTACAATAACATATTACATTTCGTTATTTACGCTTCTGGGAGGACGTGAGTTGAAATAAGTCGATCTAAACAATTATTCCATATCAATATACATTCAATTCCTTAGTTTAGTTCTTGGTTTAGTTCTTATCGTCAATTCGAAAAAGTAAGAAATTTGGCTCAACATACAAAAACGTAAGCACAACCTGTAAAATTAAGCGCGAGCCTGCGCAATTTGAGGTTAGAAGTGCAGAATAACATCATAGTTTTAATAATACAAACAATATCTAATTACTACACTATCATAAAATATAATAACTGAGCACATTAGTAGAATAAATGATTTACTTACCTTTAAAAAATGCAAATAACTGATTTCAACAATGTAACTTTACCGCACACATATATACTAACAGAGGCGGAGTGTTCTGCGACTAACAGTAGTAAGCAAGGAAAACTGAAACAATCGCGCGCTATCTTCCCACTATAAAATATTACGGGGCTGCCAACTGTCTTGAGAATTTCAACGACTACCTTGGGAATCCCGGCGACTGCCAATGACTGCCTGCGAATCCCGGCGACTACCAATGACTGCCTGCGAATTCCGGCGACTGCCAATAACTGCCTGCGACTGCTAAGCGAATGCCAACAAAATGTACATGTAATTCCACTAGTGAGACACCCTCGTATCACACTTTACATTTTTGATACGTTTCGGATGAGAAAATCCATATTCAATGTAAAATATCGAAAACGTACAGTTAAAACTAGTACTAGAAACATTAGAAAACCGTAAAATTATTATAAAATTATGTTTTGTAATTTTAAAAGATAGACAAATAAAAAACAAATTTATTTTAAAGATTAATAAACTCCCAAAATATGTTCAAAAAGATTCCCGTTATTCTCTAAACATAAATAGCATCTTCTAACTGTAGCATCTAAAACATTCTTCAGCATTTGAGGAGTAATACTAGGAAACGCTTCGAGAACTAATCTTTGTAAAATTTCTTCGTTTTTAATGTATCCCCAAAGAAAAAATCCAAAGGTGATATATCTGGAGAACGAGCTAGCCACAGTACATTTGCATGAGTGCCAATACATCTTTCTGATAATCTAACTGACAAGTATTCTCTGACAACTGTGGAATTATGTTCTGGTGCACCGTCCTGCATAAAACAACAACCTTCAACTTCTAGAAAAGGCAAATCATTCAAACCTATCTCTAATTCATTTTGGAGCAAAATTTGGTAACGTTCAGAATTTAAGGACTCGTGGTAAATGAAAGGACCTATAATTCGAGTACCGAATATAGCAGCCCACATATTAAATCCGAAACGGTGTTGGTGTTTGGCCGTTTTGTACAGACGTGGATTTACTCTTGCCCAATAATGAACATTTCTACGATTAAAAATTCCATTATTATTAACCATACTTTCATCGGACCATATTATTTTATTCGGAAAATATTCATTGTCTTGAGATTGACGTGTATACCATTCGCAAAATATTCTACGTCTTTCTAGGTCACCTGGTCGAAGTCCTGGGCAAATTCTAAATTTATATGGATGTACTTTCCCCTTCTTTAGAACATAATGAGTTGTGGAATGGGCTATGTCAGTTGCCTCTTCAATTTTCCTAGTAGAAACCTCTGGATTTTCCGTTACAGCTAATAAAACAGTATTGGCTTTTTCTTCATTACAAGGTTTTTTGCGAGATTTTACAGGTTTTTTGAACGCACCATATTCTTTTAGATTAACTGCTAATGTGCGAAAAGTTCTTTTATGAGGTTGACGCCTTTCTGGATATTTGTTTAAATACATTATTTCGGCTTCAGAACAATTACGTTGTAGTCTTACCATATTGTTTTTAGGTAAACACAAAATGTAATTAACTCAAAGACCACGAAACAAACGTAATACGGACAACAATCAATTATGACAGGTAGGTAAACAAAATGCAAAGCCAACTTATTTTTATCAAATGCATCAGTACGACGGAAGATGTATTTTAACTGTTTAATTAATAGTATTTTCATTAAATACATACTTGTGAATTATTTTATTCGCAACAGGCAGAAAACATTATTTTATAATAATTTTACAGTTTTCTAATGTTTCTAGTATTAGTTTTAACTGTACGTTTTCGATGTTTTACATTGAATATGAATGTATCAAAAATATAAAGTGTGATATATCGTTGAATTCAGAATCAAGGAGATGGTTACTAACAAACGAAACGTTGTATCAAAAATTGAATAACAACATTAAGTAGAGCTAGAAAAGTGGCATGAAAATGTGGTCTTATTTTCTTGGTAGCTCTTCAAATAAGGTCAGAAAAAAATAAGAACGAAAATCAGAAAATTCAATTTTTTTCAAATATCTCAAAAACTAAAAGAGATATTCGAGTTCTACAAAGACCATAAATACATCCTCTCATATGTGTAACTTTTGTTCTATTTAACCGATCTTCCATCTCTTACCGTTTCCGAGATCCCCATAGTGGGCATCCTTATCTTGGACACGGTGTGTATATACAAGGTCCGGCAACAAGAGCGCCTTCTTCTATATCTTCCGTTTTATATAAGCTAGATTAATAAAATTTAGAATGCAGTTATAGTTTAGTAGTGTGCATATTTTAAAATTATTCACGCGAATACAGGTTGTTTATTTAAAGAGGGGAAAATTATTTAAAAAAAATTTAAATGGAATACCCTGTATATTATTACCTTTTTGAATTCTACACATTGTTCCTAACAAATTCGCAATATATTTCCCTGTCGCTAAATATAGCCGTTTTTGAGTTATTTCGATTTTTCTAAAAAAAATTGAAATTACAGTTTGCTTTGAAAATTTACTTCCTTAACTGTTGAAAAATAAAAGTTATCTAATTTATATGAGAATAAGTACACAGATAGAGCTTCCTTTTAATCTGAAGAAAATAACGTAATTGCATACAGGGTGCTTATAATTGACTTGCCAATCAACCATTATTCAAACTAGTAAAAGTTTACTTTTTCAAATAAAACACCCTGTATATTATTACATTTTTGGTTTCTACGTATTAACCCTTATCAGTTCGCCATACAAATCCCTATCCCTAAATATAGCCGTTTCCGAATTATTTTCAATTTTTCAAAATGTATAAGATTATTGAGACATTTTTAAATCTATGGCCTCGTATAGATAAAAAAGAGCATCATAAAACAATTGTATTATACATTAAAAAACGCAACAGAAACTAATGTGTTATGATAGAAGACTAATTACAATTTTTGTACTGGAGGCATTGCATGTTAACAAGAATTTGACAAATATTTACTTCAATTTCAAGCAAAATTCTAAAATCAAGTGTGCTTATAAAATTGAATGTTTGACGTAAATAAATAAAACTGTAGTTAACCATTTACGAGTGTTATTGTTAGTAATCAAGATTTTTATAAAATGAATTTTACGCAAAATGAGTTAGTTGATATGATTGATATTCGTGTTGGGTGCTGCAGAAAGAAACTGTTTATTGGCCAGCAGAATTTATGCTGAAAGATATGCAGATAGAAGACATCCAAACGCAAGATCGTTTCAGAAAGTTATGAGTAGATTTATGGAATTTCAGGTATCTAAAGCGAACTTTCAATTTATTGTCACTCTCTTGTGATATTACTACCGAGAATACTGTTGTTAGTCTGCTATATAGGATTTTTAGCTTCTAGTTTTAAATTTAGATCGCACTGACGCCTTATGAAAGTTACTATCGACTTATTTTATGGTAGGAGTAAGATATTTGAATTATTATTTCAACTACTTTACGATGTACCACAGACCCCGTCATCTTCCGGGAGTTTACCAGTAACCCGTTATTTTAATAAGCATACGCGAAGCCTAGCGTGAATTTAGCACACAATAGTCCAATGAGCAGAGAGCTTGAGCTTTTCTTGAAAATCGTTCAGTAGTCCTTTAGTAAATTCGTATTCAAAGAAACAGTTCAATGTGCGAAACTCTTTCCAAAATTACTTCAGTTTTCAGTTATTTAGATATTGTAGAGTGGGGTAGTACGCGCATTTCGTTTGGCACATTGAGTTCATGCGCAGACATCTATTTTGAAGTCGTTCCTGTTATGATAATGAAAGCAAACAGCGTCCATTTTTGTTCTTGATTATTTTTATTAAAACGTGTCGTAAATTTTACGGTAAGAGCTAATTACAGCTATTTTTCTTTGTTTATTATATTCATCCTTTTTAGGCACTTTTATTTTTACTTTTGTTTCACTTTTATTTTTACTTTTATTTCGTTACATTTTCGTATTACGTAATTTCATTGTATTATTACGTTTCAATTTAACGAGGATGACGCAATAGAAGTTGTTGCTATGCTGAAAATTATAAATAAATGGTACATTAACCCATTTTAATCAACCAAGTGTGACTTTTTGTAAAAGAATTTACTCATTTACGATCAACGAATATCAAAACTGTTATATTTCCATTTCAAGATTAATTGCACAACCAAAATTGAAAGCGTGGCTTCGTCAGCATATCACTACACCAGTGACATCCAAAATTTTCAAGTACAACAGGTATTTCATTTCTAATTATTAGTATAAGGTATTTTTTAAGTTACTAACATTAGTATTAAGATTTTCTAATTTATAACTTGGCTTAAAGATTTTATAATAAACCTTGTTATTGTTTTTAATTTTACATTTATTACATTTACGGTTTACTTGTTTTCCACCAAATAAGTTGGCGTCCGAGGTATTTTAACATTTATTTACATGTTGAAGTTACATTTTTTGTAAAGCAAACATATCTAACCACACGCATTTTCTAATTAAAGCAAATCAAAGATTAAGACCATGGACCCGATTAATCGTCGACTGAGCTGAAGGCACAAAATCTTCTATTTATTATTAGGAGTATAAGTAACATTAGGGATGAAATTACTAACAACACAAATGCTACACCCTATTAATTTTTTATTACAACTTAATTATGAAGTTTATATACAAATGGGTTAGAATTTGGAAACCCAACGTTTAACGAACATTAGTTTTATTAATTTACATATTACGGACAGCTCGGGATGAACTTTTTTATGGTAAAGCTTTCCTTTAAAATCTGATTTATTATTGTTATAGTTACATTCCATAAGTAATTAGTTTCACGCATTATTGAATCTAAACGTGTTAAGCCGATTTAATGCATTTTAAATTGGAAAGATTATCAAAGTTGAATCTAAAGTTAAAGATTACGTTTATTTCTACAATTAAAAGGAACTTTTTCACACAACAAACTACCATCATATGGATATAAATTAATTACACCATGTTTAAGGAAATTTAAATAATTTGATAATTATAGTTTGGTACGTTCAGGTTAATATAGAAATGGAACGATTTAGTAAAAATTAAATTGATAGTTATTTCTATTTTTTGGGCGACAAAACCGATCCCTCAAACTATCGACCATCCTGTCGAAAATCATGGAGAAATCATGGAGAAACTACTTTCGTTCCTCCAGTGTAATAAACTCTTAAACAACCACCAGTATGAGTTCAGACAGAGTCGTTCAACGGGTGATCTTCTTTCATATATCACCCAACTTTGGAATAACACATTAGAGAGGTACGGTGAAACAGTCGTAGTAGCTTTAGATATTTCAAAAGCTTTTGACCAGGTTTGACACAAGTGCCTACTTGCCAAGCTTACTTCCATCGGCTTATACGATACGCTCATAAATTGGATATCCAGCTTTCTTGACAAAAGACGTATCCGCGTTGTCGTCGATGGCTTTTTCGAAAGAAACTACTATTAACGCGGGTACACCACGGATCAGTGATAGCTCCCACTCTTTTCCTGCTGTACATAAATGACCTCATTTCCACAACAACTAACCCGATCCATTGTTTTGCAGATCACAACACTTTACATTGTAGTTTTTCTCAGTTGTCCCACAACAATAATCCTAGACAGGACGTTAAGGTGAAAATGGCAGTCTCAATCAACAGTGATTTAGAACGTGTCCTTGAATGGGCAAGAAATAATCTACTCATGCTCAACGCCGAGAAAACGCAGTGTTGCCTTGTGTCAAGAAAGACCGATCATTTCCTGCTGTAAATATGAATGATTTAGAACTCAAGTTTTCAAACCCTATTTCTATGTTAGCGATCATCGAACCTTTCATGGGTTGACCACCTTTTGTCAGCCAGCAAAACAGCTGCCCGTAAACTGGGCTTTCTATACAAATCTAAACAGTACTTCACATCGCAACAACTCGTTTTAATGTATAAGGCTCAAATTCGACCTCGTCTGAATACAATTCCACCTCTGGTTCGGTGCCCTTGATATGGTAAACCGCATCCAAAAAAGAGCTACCAGGCTCTGACTTCTGACCTATAGCCACTTGAGCATAGAAGAATAGTTTCGGTTCTTTCCTTGTTCTATCGCTATTACCATGGCAAGTGTGCTTCTGAAACACACCACTTAATACCTTCGCAGGCCATCTTCGCTAGGAACACCCAGTTTGCCCATTCACACCATAATTACGCACCCAAAATTTCATCGTGTCAGACTAACGGGCTCAATCTACATTTTTCCACACGGAGACCAAATTGTGAAATGCACTACCCAGTTTCTGTTTTCCTCCAAACTTTGACTTAAGTCAATTTAAAGTAACCATTCATAAACATTTCTCGGCAGCCTAACAATATCCCTAAACTTTCCCAGTGTTCCTGAATGATTTAGCAGATTAGGCAAATCTTAGCCCGTTCGGGAATACTATAAGTAAAAAAACACGTGTTTGGTTGATAATCTTAATACATTGTTTAGCCAATAGCATATCTGCAAATAACCGAGATTGTCATATGAGATTACTTAAATAAAAAGTAGATTGAATTGAATTATTTTAGTTCAAATTCAATTCAGGAAGCATACTTACAGAGGGTTTATGGAATTTGAGATATTTAAAGTAAACTTTAAATAATTATAAGTTTTGTTATGACGAATAAGTTCAAAAATATGTAATTAAAAATTATTGTTAATTTTTATAATAAAATTAATAATTTTTAAACTTTAAATAATTTTTAAGCTCTTGTTTTTCGTGTCATCCAAGATTTTTAACATCTCGCCTATACAGTCCGACCATTAAATTTAAATCGCAGATACACCTTATGATATTTACTATCAAATTCGAGTTTTATTTTATGTCGAGCGTAAGGTGTTTACGATTTATGGTGATTTATGGTGGTTATTTTATTCATTTTTTTATTAAGCGCCTAGCGTGAATTTACCGCGCAGTATGATTAAGTCTTTCTTAAAAGTCCTTGAGTATTCCTTCAGTAATCTCATATTCAAAGAAAAACATCAATGTGCAAAACCCCTTTCAAAATTATTTCAACTTTTTTGTTTAGAATTAATTAAGCAGTTTTTACACAGATGGGTTAGGATTTACAAACCCATCTTTTAACGTATATTAGTTTTACTAACATACATATTACGAATAGCTCGACATGAACATTTTATTGTCGTTTAATTACTTCTAGGCATTATTGGACCTATACATGTTAAATCAATTATGTTCACTTTAAATTGGAAAGATTATTAAAATTGAACCTAAAGTTAATGATTACGTTTATTTGTGCAATGAGAAAGAACTTATTGCACACAACGAACTACCCTTGTATGAATATTGATTAATTCAGGTTTGCGGGAATTTTTAAAATTTGATAACTTATTTTAAATTAGCGATACAGACCTAATTATTATTTAGCTAATAAGAGATTATTTAAAGAAAAAGGAGAAGTAATTGCGCTTGCCAAACGTTTTATTACAGCAATATTTTGGATAGCGGTGCCTATGGTTTTAATCATTTTGGCTTTATTAAAAATTATTAAGCTTAATTTAACGATTGATTGATTCAAACTGAAATCAGGAAATGTATTTACAGAAAGTTTATAGAGTTCATAAACTTGAAATAATTTTTAAGTACTAAAAAGTGTAATTTTACTGAGTAGGTTGTGTTTTTGTTTTCTGGGACCATCCATGTTTTATTTTATGGTAAGCGTAAAGTGCATGAAGTATTATTTCAGCTACTTTACGATTTATTACAGACCCTGTCCATCTTAGGCGAGTTTAGACGGCAACCCGCTTATTTTATTATTTCATTTATTAAGAGCGTAGCCCGACTTTACCCCATAACAGTCCCATGGACAGAAATTTCCGTTACAAAAAATACCTTTTCCAACCGTCATCTGTCACCTAATTAAGAAAAAACAAACAATACCCAATATTTACATATTTTCCGTACAACTACAACTATATAACTATATCTCTAGATAATTTGTTACCAGTTTTACCAGATTTATTTACCGGGACCACCACGTTATGGCATCGTAATAACAAACAGCGTTGGCAAAATTGGAACGACTTTTTGGTCGAGTTTCAAAATTTCTTTTATCCGGCAGACTATCACGCTAACATGGAATTCGAAATTAGCCGCCGTTTGCAGCAAACTCATGAACCGATCATGAAGTATATTAATGATTTACGGACGCTTATTTGTCGTCACGGACGAATGTTACTTGAACATGAATTATCCTGGTTATACAAAAATTTATTGCCTAAGTACCGAATGCACACCCGACCTTCTGGTTTTCAAAGTTTATTCAATTAATTAGAGATTATGAACAGTCCCAAAACGAGCGTCGTGATTCATACCAGTACGCAAGTTTTAATTCATTAACTAATATACCACCTATTTATAAAGGTGAATATGAATCGGCCGTTGATTTAAATACAACTACTACCGTCCCTATTATCGGACGAATACCCCTAACTACCAAATACCTTACCATTATCCATCTTACCGTTCCCGAGGAAGTTCAGTTACCACCCATATCGTACACTCCGTTGCCAACACCACAACCAATTGAGTTTAATCCCGACTGTATATCAATCGAAACTAGTACATCCTATTCTGCTCCAAACAAACCACCTTACCATCCGTTTAAGAGTCAAGCTTAAACAACCAACAACCAGGTGGTACACAAGTGGAAAATAAAAAAGGCAAGGCACAGTTAACTTTCAAATTATCCATAAAACACCCGCTACTTTTCATCGATGACATACCCAACCACATACGAATCGCACCTTACAACATCCAGGAGTCATGGCCAAATAAAATTAAGATTGTGCTAGAGGAACCAACCGACCAAACAAATAAGAGATTAGAGGCTTATGACCTCACCCGTCCGACGAAAATACAAACTGACATGCATCAGTTATGCCGTAAGGCAATAAAAATATAACGAGCACGCCCTAATTAAAGGGAAAATACAAACTAAATACCCTAAGGACGTTGCCACATTAAGGGTCTTAATCCAGCACAACACCCTTCGTGACAAAGGTGTATTCTCCTGGTACCCAAACCCTAAACTTAATACTATAAAGATAGTAATCCTGTTTTTTGGAGCAGCATATAAATGTTCTCGCTGGAAACGTTCCAACGTACAAACCGATCCGATTAATGATTTTATCCCTACCAATAATCCTACATACTGCCACTACCGGCGCCCGTGCCAGCCGCAATTTAAGTACCGCCGAAGATAAGCATTCCTTACTTTTCCGTACTATATACCGCCAACATCCCGAACCCGATTACCTCATTACCTCCGACACCAAGCTACCTTAGGAAAAAGCTACGTTTTTTCTTCCGAAGAACGAGGGGTGTGTAACGAAACAAAATTTCCGTTATAAAAATTACCTTTTCCATCATCTGTCACCTAATAAAAAAGCAAAACAAAACCCACTCCTTACGTATTTTCCGTACAACTACAATTCAGATTTTTTTTGAACGCCCGATATTTTTAATTTTTGAAATTAATTGATTGAATAAATTTTATACGATAATATACATATAATTTTATTAATTGAAATGTAAAATGTAATCATTTATTTTAACTGATTGTCATTATAATTATATAAATTTAGATTTTTAAACTTTAAATATAATAATTTGCCGTTTAACGTCAATATATTCCATGTTCAACTTTCATTATCAATTTCATAAACGTGATATCATTTTATTACAATTGACGTTCATACAGCATTAATGTAAGAGAATATACAAGTTGGTGTCTGATAGAGACCGGAAATTTCCTTAAATTATATTGCATATAATTAATCACCGTTTTTTTTTACTTTGCCACTGCTCTCCGTTACAGGTAATAATTATTACCTTAAAATTAATAACACACCTGTTTATCATTATAAACACTTTTAGTTTAGTTAAAATTACGTTTACAAATATTCCGTGATAAACAATGTTATCAACTATTTTTATCATAAAAATACAGAACATTAAGTAAATTTCCACTCGTTTGCTTAGCGGTATTTATTTAATTTCATTGTAGATCATGGTTTAAAAGATTGATTTTATTAAAATCGTTTGCTCCTTTTATTATAAATTTTGTTATCAACGAATAAGTTCAAATGTAAATATGTAATAAAAAATTATTATTCATTTTATTAAATACATAAATAAAAAGTTTACCTCGAGTAGGGTTTGAACCTACGACCTGTACTTTGCTAGAGTACCGTGCTAACCAACTGCGCTATCGAGATTCAAGCCCCAATCGATGTAAATTTTGTCTTTATGTATGTAGAACTGATGTAAATTCTAAATATAAAGAGATTACAATCAAATTACTTATATTAATGGAATGTGAGTCTGCAATATCACAAGAATTCACACATACCAAAACAACTTGACCAATATTAAATTATTATAAATAATTTTTAATTACATATTTCGTTTGTTCCTTAATTATCTGGTTGTAAACATCAATATAATACCATCCTTACCGACTAATTAATTATTGTACATAATTAAAATTTGTTTGTTATCATTTACATATAGCAATAGAGTTGCCTAGTTAGTTTAATTTACAAATTTACTTTTGGACCTGAGTCGCTAATTTCTTTGTTATCGTTCAGCGTTTCTTCGTTTAGTAATCTTTTACATCATCATTGATTTGGACAATTATCATCGATTAATACATGATTCTTTAATTTTTTTATTATAAATTCTTAAACCGTGCGTGCAATTTATTTTATTTTTTTAATTAGAACTGATTTTTTTCGCTGATAGTTTTATATAACGTATATTCCAATTTTTTTTTGTTGTATAGATAAATGTGTAATCTGAGAAAGGAGCGCTGTATTTTTCTAACCCGCTCAAATTTATATATCGGTCACGATGTTATGATCTATTTTTAACTTACCCTTGTAAGGCTTTGTTTTAATGAGTTTTTTCTTTTGTGTCAGTTTGTTTAAGTAGAATTGTTTGCTTGCGAACTAATTTCTTTTTATATGTAATTTATTGTAATTTTACGTCTGTATTTTGTGCTTTATTAGTCACTAAACAATTGTGTATGTGTAAATTTCTCACCTATTTTTTTGTTTGTCCTTGCATTTACCTTATTATCACCTGTATAATTTTACTGTTGTTGTATTTTATATGTACCGTAGTTTGTCTTATTGTTTTATTTGCGTATTTACTTAAAGACAGGCATGATTGGGTTTGGAGGGTCACATGTTTGGTATTACGATTTTTATTCCGATTTATTTATGACACAATTGTGGGTGTGATTACATTGACTTTTTTTATTGTGTAGCTAAACTGCTTTTTATTTATTTTTCTCTAATGTTATAATTTTGTATGCAATTTAACCTGATTCGATGGTGTTTTGTTATATATTTAACCTTTTCATTGTTTTTTGTGTGCAATTACTTATTTATGAATTATGTGACTTTTATTGGTGGTTCTTTCCCACATAAGTACATTAACGGGTTGAACAATCATTGCGCAAAGCTCGTTAATTTTAACTTGAGTAGTTTCATTGTTTACCTGCCCCACATGATGCAACACTTAACCTCGTCCAGCCTATCTCAGTCAAATAGCAAAACGTACCTACCACTAGACGGCCAATTCGTTTGATCAGAATTGAGGTTTGCGAGTAATGAAATATCAGACTTGTAAATAATTTATGTTTTAATTATTGCCAGGAAAGTCAAAGTAAGGCAAGCAGTTAATTTGAGCAATAGTAAAATTATTGTCAGTAAAGTCAAGATAATCACTTAGCGATTGTTTTGTTCTTGAATTTGCATTACAAATAAGTTCAAATTACACTTTTCAAGATAGGGTACCTGAGGGGCGCTACAACATTAAGAATGTATTTGGTTTTATGATTCATAGCAAACTACCCAAGACATCTAAGGACAAAACCTCAAAATTTAAAGTTGACGTATTGTGGTAAACGCGGAAAATCTTAGATTTGCCACGATGGCAGCTGTCTAGACGAAACGTGGATTTATCAAAATGGTTCTAATATCCATCGTTGGGTGCATACTTCTGGCAGTGAAGGTAAAAGGTATACAGTCTTACAGGCGGTGTGTAGGGTTTTTGGAAAACTGCGACTATTCACTCGATTCGGGAAACGAGAATCTGGACTATCATCAAATTATGAATAGGCAATAAGCAAATAAGTTCTGAACCTCCATGGAAAGATAGGGTTCCGAAATTACGGCTTGAGGCTTTATCCAAATGTTCTCCTACAATGTGGCAAAATTTTGTTCGCATACGGATAAGAGTATTTAAGATTATTGGGAGAAACACAAGAAATTTTTCGATTGAAAATATTTTACTGTCTGGCATCAAAGTTCTTGTTAGTTTTTACGTCCAATTTTCAAGAGTCAAGCTACGGTGGTTTTTGCTCGTTTGAGAGTACTGATAGAGAACAGAGTACAGTAACCCCTCGTTAACCGCGGGGGTTACGTTCCGATAGGACAGACGTGGTTGAAAAACCACAGTTGACGAGGAATCCATAGATGTACGTATTACGTGGAAAAAAACGTAATTTTGCTCGATTTATAGTAGAATGTATGTGTCTGTTTATGAATGAAGAAAAATCCATGTACATACCTAAATGTAAAGTTTATTTTCACTTATATTTTAGTTACTGAAAAAAATATAAAATAACATAAACACCTATAAGTAGTAGGTAAGTCATAAAGTCATACATAAAACAAATTTATTGTTTAAAAAATGAAAGAATTATTGTCCGTTTCATTTTTTTTCTTAATTTCTTTCTGCGCTTCTTTATACGGTTGTAGTAAACCCTCTAGCCCATTATTGAACTTTACGCTTCGTTCCAGTGAAGGATCCAGGTCCAAAACCAAATCCTGAAGTTGATGAACAGATGACAGAATTTTATTTATTTTGTCTAAGGTTAACGACGTAGTTGATATTCCGGCTGTTAATTCTTGAGGGGTGTCATCTTCATCATTGGTTCATTATTTGTATTGATTTCCAAAATTTCAACGAGTTCCTCTTCTGTGAGTTCTTGGTCGTTAGCGGCTAAAACTTTTTCAACATCAGTTCACTGGAGATTGTAAAATGTTGGTGACTTCGGCTTCTTTGTCCGGCAATTCTGAGATATCAGTAACAACTTCCAGCCATAAATTTTTTTAGCGTACATTTATAGTTGATGGTCGCAAGTCATAAACTGCACCTTTAATAATAGTAGAAGACAGGCACCCTCCCCTCCACTTTTTTTAAGTCACAAGCCCCGCCCACTTTCACTTTTTATGGTAGCCTACGTGGGGGACCGTATTTCCCACCCCTATTGTTTCTTTTCGGAGGCCTTTTTCAACCGCTTTTCATCCCTAATTATTTTTGTTTTTACTTACCCACGTGTAGGACGCGTTTTTTCACCCCTATGGTTTGTTTTCGGAATGAACTTTCGGGCTTATTTATAATTTGTATATTTAAGAAGCCAGTTTCTATCAATCTTATTGGATTTAATACAAAAAATTGGAAATTAAACGTGGTTTTCGTCTCTCCCATCCCCGCGATTCTCTTGTCCCTTTCGTCTCTCACGTCTGTCGTGACCGCTTGGCTGGAAGTTTGAGCTTGTTTGTGGCGCCATCTAGTGGTGTATGAGCTGACAAACGTTTTTCTGTAATAGAGATTGATCATGGCTCCACGTAGCTGTATATTTTCAAAACTACATATAGTTCCTAGGAACTTGCGCTCAGTCTTCGCCCCTTATCGCGGACCCTTGACAATAAAATTCTCAAAAGGTCTGTATAAATAAAACATATACGCAAGCAAGACCGCTTATTCAACGCGTGTTTAAATTGCATGTTAACAAATAACATTTTGATGTATACCAACCAGCTCTTAATTACACATTTATTTTAAAGTAATGAGTTGAATTATATTTGTTATGCACTGTATACTGTACATAGGTGGTTGAGTATTTTCAATAACGACTAGGACGTTCGGTCTTGTTTTATAAAAAGTCTAAGGTTTTTTAAAAAGACACAACCTTTTTTTTTTTGATAGAAGTCATTTTCAGATGCATCTTGGATTTATTTATTTCGCTATTTAAATGGATATAATTAAAACATTCTTATGTATCTGGCATGACTGATTGTTTTGAAGGTTGTTTCCTCAAAACGAAATTATGTTTTACCAAAATTGAAAATGCAATGGTAAATTTTAGGTATCCCTTTTTATATCAAAATGATCATTAATAGAAATGTGATAATTTTAATAACAATCATGGTAATAAAAATTTAAAAACTCTTAATAAAAATAATATGGGAAAATACACGTTCACTTTTATTCAATTTTAACTGTATGTTGCACACGTAATTATTACATTCCAAACTTTAATGAGGTTTTTATAACTATTAATGAATGCGTTTCAATAAACAATTTGTGTGTCCGTATGTACAATATGAATATTTTTCTAATCGCTTTAAAAAAATTACTTTTACTGACAAAGAACCAGTTATATATCAACTATGCATAAGTAAAAACATAGAAAGTGATTTAGTTTGATTAGACGAGTAACACAAAGAAGTGACCATCACTCGTAAACCAATTATCCAAAACATTCTTTCAGTACACAGCTGGTAAGTGTGCTTTTAACCTTTATTTATTTTATTTACTTGTACAGATTTTTAATTACAGCTATAAAACGCATCTAATCTATACGTAACAAGTTTCTTTTAAAAATTTTAAGGTGTACAATATACAACAATTTAACGAACGGATGGGTATTAAACATATTTCAATGCAGGTAAAGCAGTCAGTTTTAATATTCGTTTAGAAAACAATATTGTAATAAATGTTATGTAATTAATTAACTTAATAAAAAATTTTTGTTTCATTAGAGAATACTCTGAATGTCAGTAATTTTTTTTATAACTCACTGAGGCTTTTTTAATTATGATATTTACAATAAACATAAGTGTTCTATAATTAAATTTTACTGTCATTCAAATTCCCCCACGCAAGATCAATCCCTAACACAAGTTCACACACGTGTCTTACAAGAACCTACAAAAACAAATACCGTTTCCAACCAGGGGTAACGACAGGAGGGAGAAGGCCTACACTTGTCTTATAAGATTAGGTTAGAACCCACATACAATTGCACCAAGGGGCCACGATAGGGGCCAAGCTCTAAACTTGTCTTATAAGGTTAGGGTCCCCATACCATTTCCAGCCAGGGGGCGAAGGCCCGAGGACAGGTTGCGAAACCCTACAGGTGTCTTACAAATTGGCATTAGGGTCCCCTTATTTCAAATTTCCCGCCAAGGGGCCACGACAGAGGCGCACACCATAATACAAGATCGAAGGCCTACGTTGTAGTTCTTACACTTGTCTTACACGTTCGCATTATCAGACCTAACCCAACTCCTTATATCTGTCTTATGAGGTAGCATTAGGGCCTCTTATTAGAACATTGTACGCGCTTGCATTTGCCTACCTTCCAGGGGCTAAACCGCCAAAGAGGCCGTAATTAGGGTGAAAAGGGTTAAAAAGACCACGGAAAAGAAACCATAGGGGTAGAAAATACGAGCTCACACGTGGGCGGCTATAAAATAGGGGTGAAAAAACACGTCCTACACGTGGCCGAGTAAAACAAAAATAATTAGGGATGAAAAGGGTGGAAAAAGGCCTCCGTAAAGAAACCATAGAGGTGAAAAAACGCGTCCTACACGCGGGCAAGTAAAAAATAATAATAATTAGGGATGAAAAGGGGTTGAACACGGCCTCCGAAAAGAAACCATAGGGGTGGAAAATACGGTCCCCGCGTGGGCTAGCATAAAAAGTGAAAGTGGGCGGGGCTTGTAACGTACAAAAAGTGGAGGGGAGGGTGCCTGTCTTCTACTAATAATAGTTATGCCATGAGCAATATTAAACTGTTTCCATCTTTCGGTAACAGTCAACGAAGGATCTGCTTCCATGCACTGTAAGATGCGACTGAAAGTGCGCGTCAGATAATATCGTTTAAACCCTGATCTAATGGTTGCAGAAGCGAAGTTGTGTTGGGAGGCAAAAATAGAATTTTCACATTGGGGCCGCTTAAGTGTAAGGTCTCCGGGCGCATTGTCAATAAGCAGAAGTACCTTAAATGGTAGTGACTTTGAGGCCAGACACTGTTTAACACTAGGCACAAAACAATTAGTAAACCAGTCTGTAATTAGCGTCATCGTAACCCAAGTTTCAGGATTTGCTCTCCAAAACACTGGCAGTGTTAATTTTTATTTTTTAAAGGCCGTGGGTTTAATGATTTGTAAACAAACATTGGCTTACAACAAAACAACAGAATTAATCGGTCCTTAGCTGCCTTAAACCCCGGTGCAGATTTTTCATTTTCTGATATGAAGGTGTCAGCGTGCATTCTCTTCCAAAATATACCTGTTTCGTCAGCATTAAATACTTGTTCTGGCTTATATCCTTCATTTTATTCAGTTTAGTTGGATATTGGCTAGCAGTTCTCACAGTTGATTTGTTTACTTTAAATTTCTTAGCAGTACTTGCATAAGATGCACCTGCAGCTAAACAGCCCAACAGTTAGACCTTTTTATCTAATCTTTTTCTTTTAACAAACTCTTTACTACCACATTCAGACATTCTCACAACTTTGAAACAGACACCGCGATTTAAATAAATCTACTGACAGCGTTCTGGACGTCTAACGCAAACACGGCTACTAACGAGTGATCCTAGATTTTTTCGTCTAGACGAGTGACGACGACGAAGACGAAGGACGCAACCCGTGTAATCGCCTCTTAGCTAGTTCCGCTTAAAGCACAGATCGTGGAAAAGCGAAACCGCGGTTGGTGAGACCGCGTAAAACGAAGGAATACTGTATAGATAAACATTGCTTTAGAACACAGACACGTGTTCTATTAGCTTCCATATTATTTTTATTTAAATCCAAGTGAAATAATGCAAACTTGTTTAAAAGACGGAAGCAATGTAGTATAGCTAATTATCAAAAAAGAATCAAAGTAACATAAACATTTTGGCGCTCTTTGCGAAATTATAGTACGCATTGCTCTAATTCATTTTCAAAACTTAATGATAAAGTAAAGTTAACAAAAACACGTCAACCACATAAATGTTTATACAAACCTTATCTTAGAGCACAAAAATCCCAAACATTCTAAGTACGCCCACGACGACGTCCACTTAATTTTTTAGCGAAATAAAAATACCCATAAATTTTAATGTACAAATATGATACAATGTTTCTCAAGGTTAAACCAAATTAGCAAATGCATTATCAATAAACAAAAATAAAAGTTATAACCTTTTTAAGTAATTCTGAAAAAATCTACAGCGAAAGACAGAAAAAATACTTACTCAATTCAACATCACCAAAATCCGCTTAATCCTTTTAAGAAGTATGGAAAATTAGAAAATTAACGATGACGTATTATAAACATTTAGGCACAACATTCTTATAATCCATAGAATGAACGTTTTCAGCCAATTTATTCAATTCTGTAACACTTTCTTCCTTCCACAAATATCTGTGATATACTCACTCCCGCTGCCGTATACATAAACTCACCTTTTGTACTAGAACTGTGTAAATCAACAAAAAATTAATTTTGTTGTAGTTTATGTATGTTTATGTATGTGTACATTAATTTTTACGTATATAATTCGTGTGATTTTCTTTCACACTTGTAAACATTGTTAAAACGTGAGATTAAAAACAAAAATTAACAATTAATTACATATGACCCAAAAACGTAGTTTTTCGTTTCATTTAGCGGTTATGGTTAGAAATTATTGGAGTAAATAGACAAAGGACAACATTTCACATTCAAAAATTTCCTGTTGCTAATCAAATGTCCTTTGGGAAAAAAAATGTACCCTAGGCATACTGTTATTACACAATTAGATAAAAACATCAATTGTAATACCACAACAAAATACTTCTAAGCCATTACTCAATTGCTCCTTGCGTTATCAAGTCATGCGTAAAGTCTTAATTAAAAAGAAGATAAGTGGTTGATACAATGATGTAATTTTTCCTTGAATTTTTTCAATGGATTTTGAGAACACTTATTTAAAAGTTGTAAACAATATCGAGGTCTATGAGTGTAACAGTTCACGTTAATCGCATATTTTGAAACACCCTATGTAAGGGAAAGAAAGAGCAGTTATGTAACAGGTTACAAATAATTGTAGCCCTATAATTAGCCCGGTCAATAACATTCAAAGAATAAGATCGTGCAACAATGTTAAAATCTTTACCTTTAATTTTAACGCTACTAATGCATATAAAGCCATTGCATATAATCAGTTAATGAGCATACAATTAAAAATAATTATTAATTTCATTAATTTGCACCTTATGGGGAAGAAGCGACAACAATGCATAAATACAGAAAATACATATAGCATTTACAATAATTTAAAATAATATATTTTATAAATTAAACTTACACAATAAATTAACGAAGAATTTGGCACAATTAAAATAACTTATTATTAATTTGAAATTCATATTTTTTTATTAATTTACTTATACAAACTGCATCGCGAAACGTAAACACAAATGTGCGCAGGTCAAGTTAATTTGGATCATAAACCAGGAAATTAATTAAAATTTCTTTTTTGTAGGTTTTTTTTTTAAAGTAGGGTTATATCTACTAACCTACATTTTATCTACACTTATCTTTTTATTTATTTGCAAAAGATAACTTTATATGCAATTTACTCAATACATTAAAATTTTTTATATTTTGCTTTTAGGGTTAGTTTTACCAAACTTGGTATGGATATAACACTTGATTTGTACAATTTGCTTTAAAGTGAAAATGTGTTGTATAAGCTTGTAACAAACTCAGCGTTGTAGTGAGTTTATATAGTGATAAAGTTTGCTTGTATTATTTGTTAGTCAGTAAAAGAGGATAGTGCATTTTAGCATTATTTTATTGTACTCATTGTTACTGAGTCACTTATTCATAGTTAATACTATGTTCATTTGACCATAAGAAATTGGTAAATGAAATTTGCAAAACCAAGAGAAGCAATGTGTGTAAAGGACAGAAGGGCTCGTCCTTTGCTGTTATAAACCAAGCATTCTCATACCGCCTGAAAGACATCAAATAGCAAAGTGTACCTAAAATTTGAAGCTGCTTCGCACCAGTGGTGTTTGTAAAAACGATGGATTTAACCTGTTGTTAATATTTAAAAAACTAAAAAAATTCAACACTTATCTTGATATTAAATTTATGTTTATGAGTAAAATACAGTTGAAAAGTTTTATATACCTACACATTCTTTTTTTAAACATACAAATTTCAGGAGTTTAATCAATGCACGTAACTGTGAACCGAGTTTCAGTTTGTAAGTATGTGATACCTTACCATGCTTGCTCACTTGTAAAATGAAAATACACATTTGTACACCAAGACACTTTACATCTTGAAGGTATACATTAAAATTTGATACTAAATTTTGCACAGATTTGTGTGATACTTTTAATGCTGTAATTCTTGGATATGTAATACTTATTAGGCTTCATTTTGCTACTGTCCACCTTAGTAGTCAGACCTGAAAAAACTTTTTAAGTAAGTTGTTTTTTATTGTATTCTTGTCTATGATGGTTCCCTATACCTAAGCATCGTCACGTAATTAAATATAGTTTATGCAACTGATATAGGTACAAAATTAATACTTGTAAATATGGATCACAAACAGAAAAATTACACAAATATCTTATGTGCTTACATTTCACAAACAATATATACTCCAAGGTATAGGAAACAGATGATAGTAATAAACCCCAAAGATCAGAAGCAAGTCTGGTGTGGCCAGAATATGACTTTCTTATGCTCATGTCTTGTTGCACTACCAAAGAGTTTCTATAAAGGACAAAGGGTCTAGAGAAAACATCTTTTTATACCACGCTTATCGACCAGTTAGAAGGTGGCGTTGATCGGTCCAAGAAAGATTATTTTTAATATCCACCTAATCAATTTAACAATTGTAAGTGTGCATAAGTTTAAATGTAACTCTCTGTTTAGAAGTGTAATTAAGTTCTTTAGTGTAGGTAATGCAAGCTGTATAATTATATTTTTATTATGAAATAGTAGTGCACTTACAGCTTTATTTGCACCTAAGCATTGAGTATATATATTATATACTCAATGACCTAAGGTTTTTATACAAAATATTGTGCATTTTTCAGAACATTTTATGATGAGTGATAAAATAATCATTCATTACTATGCATTTAAACAGATAAAGCCTATGGTTATGGTGCGAGCGAGCACTGTAATTTATGCAAAAAATGTTAAGGCTTGCTACCACTCGAAATGTGTTCATTATAGTTTATTGTTCATTGATGCATTAATTTACAAAAACAAATAATGAATGCGTATATTAATTCATATTTCTTCAACTTCGAGAGGTTGCCTTCAACACTATGTATTCAATATTAATAAATAAATATGATTTGAAATGTGAAATGGGTGTCTGATTATTTGGTTATGCACCTAGTGCATGTGTCTTAAAGCCTAAAGTTGCTTTAACATCCATCCATTCATGGGTGTTAAATAGGGTTTAACATGACACTAAATGATGAATAGGTAAACAACTATTATGATCATTTTTGGACGATAGTTTCCAAATATAAGAAAAACGTAATGCAGTATTGTAGACATCAAATTTTTTGCTTTAATTAATTTCCTCCTTTAATAAAGAATTCTGTAGGTATTGGCGTACGGTTAAAAGTTACGTTCGGTAAATTTAACAGTTTTTCTGATATGCCGAAAAACTGGCTTCTATAAACACTTTTGACATGTATATTAGAT
The DNA here is from genome assembly GCA_036346205.1 of Vesta saturnalis. Lineage (NCBI taxonomy): Eukaryota > Metazoa > Arthropoda > Insecta > Coleoptera > Lampyridae > Vesta > Vesta saturnalis. Next base: position 4,146,382 of record JARFJB010000821.1, read on the forward strand.
TGTGTACAGATGAAATGAATGAAAGTGAGTTCAAACACATTTATAATAAAATGCTACTCTATAATAAATATCTTTCTCACTACTTTTGAACCAGATAATAGTTGCAAGAATTTTCTGTTTGCACTTCCAACTGCACTATCTCTCCGTATTGTAAAAGAAGTAAGTGAAGCGGACATTTTAGCCATTCTTTATTCTATATTGCTTTTCCTCTTTGATGTTGAAAGTAGTTGCAGTATCTGAAGATGATGCATTCATATTACGTATAATGTTCTGAATAAACATTAATTGTTCATTCACATAATTACATTACCTTTACAATCGACACTATCCTTGACCAAATTAGAACTGCATCCTTTTTCAATCTAAGCTCATGACTTGATCTTACGAAAAATGTTTACTACATATTTTACGCTTGGGTACTAAATCCTGTCTTCTAATCCTCAAATTGATTTCTTACATTCTCAGACGACTACTGAATTTCCGTAAAATAAAATTCAGATGTGAGAAAGAGATATGAATATCAATATAATCATCCTCCACATCAATAAACAGGTTCTAAACAAAACTTGCAAAATCTACATAATTTTATAATATAACCATTTGCTACCTATTTAATTAATGTTGTTGACTCTATATAATTTACATATAATGGATTTACGCTTAAAAAACTGTGAATTTTGTAGAGTGAACACACAATTAACTTGAAAATTGGAACGTTACGGTGCTATGGAATTTTTATTTAATTTAAGCAAAATACATTTTTAGTGCATTTTCCCTAAGAGAACGGAAACTATTGTCTAGGTTTTGTCTGTCTGTCCATATGTGTAAATACATACTCCTAAGTACACCAGCTAACTTTTATGCTCATATGATGAGTGTGTACTATGTCTGAATTATCGTTTGAAAGAAGTTTTTAGATTGGTCACTTTCTATATTGGAATCGGCCCAAACAATTTTGGAGGTGGACAAAAATTTTTCATTTTCTTTTATAACTCATTGTAGAAAGATTTGCATGCAGGATAGAATAACTATAACATGACCCACGTTATTACTTCAATGACAAAAACGAAAATTTTATTGGTTTCCTAAGTTGGTTATCTTTCTGTTCAAAATCTGTTGTGGTTCGATGATCTAGAACAAAATTTTATTGCTTTCCAGTACTCTACATTTTAATATTTACACACCAGTGTTTTTGGGAAAACGTCCAAGTTTCAGTTTAAACTTTATGCTTTTCGAGTATTGGCGATCTTTATGTTCAGAATCGGTATTTATATAGGGGAGGCCGAGGTTAGTTGTTACAATTTTGACTTCAGAATTTTTTTAAACTACTAATACAATTCCATATTATTTCTATGTATGGGAGAACCTAAAGTAAACCTTCCTTTATCTAATCCAATTGAAAAGTTTCATCAAAATTAAACGAATTAAGTGAAAAAATAATTATTTATTGAAAACTGAAATTGTAACAACTGACCCCGAAAGTGGGGTTAATTGTAACAGGGCAGGGGTTATTTGTTACATATTTTAATTTTAACACATTATGCATCATAATGGCAGTTTTGGCATATGAAAAATGTATCGTCCGTGCACTGCTCATGGTCCCATTACGTGCATTTTGTACACTTGATCCATGTTTCGCCTGGAAGTGAGTTTAAATAAGGTTCACAGCATATTACGCACAGAACATCTTTTCATCAGAGCTTGATTAGACTTGCTGTTCCATTTTTGGCTTGTTTTTTATTCTTAACCAAATGAGTTTTTGTTAGCCTTTAGAGCTGCCTGGCCTTTTATGACTATAATTCGGTCTGGTGCCTGAACCGTGGTGACCCCGTTTCATCCACGTTATATATGTTTTGACATTCGAACCTATATCGCTTTATAAGTTCCCCAAAAGGTTAAAAACTTGTTTACATTTTCTCTATTAAAGCTGGTGGCTCTACTGGGACGCTGATAGAGTTGGATGACGCTTAAGAAATCCTGCTAGCCAGTCAGTTGAAGCCATTGTGTTATCTTGCCAGTATTGATGCATTTTAATATTATTTTTAACGGCAATTACGTAGGCTAGCACTCTCACTTCTTTAGGCGAAAGACCTTCGAACATTCCTCTAAGTACTGAGCAAGTTCCTGTTCAGTGTTATCACGCAAAGCTTGTCGGCTAAGGACGAAAACGACATTAGGCAGTGGATCTGAATCACTTGATAACAAAAAGAACCACTTTAAATACCTTTTCTACATAAATTTGTCTACCTGACTCCTGTCTTTCATTTTTTGCAAAACCTTTGTAAAGTCAAGAAGTTCATGCCATATTCATAAGCCACAGTTCGCAGAGGTCTGCTGTTTTCCAAAAATTCTGTTGCAGCTCTAACAAATATGTCTTGCGGTATATTTCCAAGGTCAATTTTGCTTTTAAAGGTTCTCATGGCTTTCTCTAAATGCATAAGTACAAACAATTAGCAAACCATTATTTATAAAAAAATCTATACTCAGTTTGAATTTTAATCAATTTGGGGTTAGTTGTTACAGTAATAATTAACCCCAAACGGTGTGTAAAAAGCAACCCCAAACGTCCATTTTACATGCAAACTATTGCATCAAAATAAACTCAGATTTTACGACAATTAGATAAATCAGGAAATACACTATATCAATGTACTTACCTTCCATAAAAAAACACACAAATGTACTTACCTTCCATAAAAAAACACACAAACGTTGCGGTTAACAAACGGCCGTAATAAAACAAAGTGTTCAAATAAATAAAATTGGTAAAAGCTGTGAAAAACCATAAAAGCACATTTACGCGCGCACGTTTCCACCGAAGCCGCCTACACTACAACCATGGTGTGGTGTTTTCACGCTGAATAAACATTAGAATTCGAATGGTACTGTCATCTACCATAGAGAAGGTAAACCTCTTGTAACAACCAACCCCTGTAACAACTAAACCCAGTCTCATCTACTAATATTTTTGGGAAATGATCAAAATCTAAATTTTAAGGTTTTCAGGTGTAAGTCATTTTTAACAACCAAAAATCGTTATTTATACACCAATACCTTTAGAACAACTTTCAAACTTGCTGCTTGTATGGTATTGGACATTTTTACGTCTAAAATCGGTATTTGTACACCATTTTTTTTTTGGAGAAGCTACTACCCTTGTTGCTTCGATGAGTAAAAAATAGATTTTATGATTCTTCGGTGTTGGCCATCCTTTACTCAAAAATGGTTATTTATACACCAACTCTTAAGAGGAAATTCACTTCAATAAGTAACGTGACTACGTTTAGGTATACTTGTCATTTTTAGTCAGTTTAAGTCCTCTTCGTCTGTATTGAATCTAAAGTCTAAATAATATATTAATTTAATAATTGAACGTTATTTCAAATTATTTTTATGAACTGCATAACCTCATCAAAGAAGGGATCAATTATTTTGAAGGGGGGCTTGAACCAAATTATTTAGAATTTTGAAATCAGTGGGTTACAAAAACAAACTCGTCGTGGGCAGAAAATTCTCTGTGAAATGAAACATGTCGTAGCCAAAATTAAGCTTTTAAGGAAATTTCTTCAGTTACAAAGTTCAGACTAGGATGTTAAATTTGTGTATCTAGGTAAATTGTGGATTTATACCGATTTTCACGAGTCAGAGCAGTTGCGTCATAACTAACTTTGTTTCATTACCACCTTTAGAACCCGCCTATTGTGCTCGAGAGGATGCAGATAGAACTGATCTAGGTTGGCAATTCTGTCCGGTGTTGACCGGCATTTCTGACATTAAATATTTGACATAGTCTATGTAAACACGAGTGTCTCGCGACAGTAAAATTTTTGGCTGTAATCGGAACCTCAATCTGAAAAAGAAAAACTAAAATCTACGGTAACCTAGGACCCTCTCAATGGTTTGTAGAGTACCGTAGCTTGGATTCTAGGTTACAGTTGATTTTAGTTTTTATCTCGATGACAGCCAAAAATTTATTGCGCGAGACATTCGTATTGTACGTTTTAAAATCACGTGATTTATACCGCCAGAATGATGTTTCATTCGTATTACAAATCGCAGTGAGTTTTAGTGAATTTCGCTCGAGCGATTTGGCGGAATTCTTTTAAAATAATCCACGTTGCCATTTGTCTTGTTTAATTTCTAACCTCATATTTTGAATTATTTCTCTTCGTGCCTGGAGAGTTTTACGTGTTTATATACTGCCTTCGTTATAAAAAATCTCTGTTCTTTTCAGACCAAAAATCTCAATATATTCGGTTTCGCGTTTATAATGTCTCGCAAAAGCGCTTGGTTAAGATATAGTATATTGTTCAACGATTGAAAAGTTGGTTATTTCCATGAGCCGAAGGCGAGTGGAGCAGTTCATTCGAATGGAAATGACCATTTCTGAAGAGTTGAACACTATTTCTAACCATGTTAAAGAATTAAGTCATAAATAGAATATTTATTAATATATTCCTTTAATTGTTAACATAAACATTAATGTGCCATAATTAATTATAGTACATTTTATATAGTATAGTGTGAATGTTTAAGTTTTTATTGTCGGTTGTTTTTTCATTTTCCATTGTACTCTGGGAAGTGCTGCTAGAAGAAGCTTGAACGGCGTTAATAATTGTGTTTGCCGAATTCATCTTGTTATTCATGGAATTGTCTATATAACCTTCGGCTACTGATGTGGACTTCCACCCACCATGCCTTTTCAAAGCAGTAATATTGGCACCTGCATCTACTAGTATTGTAGCCGATGACCTTCGAAAACTGTGACCAGTATACTTTTCTGCTTCCGGTAGTTTTAGGTAGCTGGCTATATCTCGCCCCATTTTAGATATCTTGTTAATAATTATATTTTGATTAGTGCACTTGCCTTTTTGATAGTTAAAATTATCGGTAGATATATTTAGCGGACGTAGATTTTTATATTTTTGAACAACATCATAACTTTTCCAGTTATGGCGAATCTCCGTATAGTTTTCGTTTTTGTTATAGGAGTGGTCACTAATACAGTTTTGTTCACGTCAGCAATGTCATTTATTTTCATAGCATGTATTTCATTAGTCCTATAAGCTCCCATAATACCCATTCTAAGAGCAACCTGAAACATAATCATTAATTATTAAAAATACATATTACAGCACATTATTAAGCAGTTGCATAATAACTCGTCAATTTTCTTAGTAGTGAAGGTTTTTGATCTTGTAGCCTGATAGCCCTCGGATTTTCTTTTTAGAAATGTCCGCAGCTTGGGATAGGTTTCAATATTAATATTGTTGTGAATGCTAAGAGTGGATCTTAGCATGGAATATTGAGACCATAATGAGGAGGATTTGTATTTATCTGCTATCTCGGAGAAATACGCTAATAGAACATTTTTCGTGTTCTTTGTACTGCACCAATCTATGAAAGTTTTGTAGCTTAATTCGTATTTTTTTCTCGATCATCTGGCGGTGTACAATTTTCTATATCATTCGTAATTTCCATTTATCTTAATATTATTTTGCAGTAAATCAGAAAAAACACAATTCGATTACAACTGTCAGTGTCAATTTATTAATTTTTGAAAAAAACAACGAACCATTGACGTCGTATAATCGTCGTAGTCATGATAAATACATGATAGGCCTGTGGAGAAAATTAAAAATCTCGTCGTCCATTGATGGTCATGACTCATGGAGACAGTAAAATTTTCTCCACAGTTCAAGACTAATCAACTTTCTCAATTAGAAACGTAAGAGAAATGTGCAAATTCTTTAATATGATTAGAAAAAAGGGGTGATTGCATCTTTAATTTCGCTTTTCGAAGCGGAATGTGATAATGGTGGTCCTTTTTTACCTTTAACTGCTGTTAGAAAGTACGTCACTGTTTAAGTTATCGAGAGATGGCGGTACCTTACAATGTTAACTAAAATGTAAAATAACGTTGTTTTGGACATATATTTCATCAGAAAAGATGTAACGTAAAACTTCCTTAAACATATTTTATTATTTTATACTTCATATATTTTTCTATGTTTCTGAAAGCTTACAATTTACTAACCATTTTACCGCACTGTAGCGGTGTTTTTACAATAGTGTGCGTAAAATGAAGTTACACTTGACGTTTACAGATTGTAACGTCAATTTTACGTTTCAGGAAGCCAAACAATCTTTTCAATTGCACGTGATCAAACGTCACGACGTCAAATTTAAACAGTGTTGACAAATGTTTGTTTACATTTCAACATTCAATACAAAGGTGAAGTTATCATAATTCTTTATTTTTTTTCTAACTTACGTTTATAAATTTCACAATCAAAACTAAAAGACACTAATAATTTTGTACCAAGATTCTAATAAATTCCCCTGGATTTATGAAAATCGACCATTCTTTAAAAATATTAAAATAATAGGTATTCTTTTACAAATCATTTATTACATTGCTGAAGGTGTTTACAAAATCACTTAGAAATCAAGATGTACCTAAAATAACGCCGCATCGAGACTAAAACACTAAAATATTAATGTAATCAGAATAAATTATAGACTAAGATGTAATGTTAAATTGTACTAAACTAAATGATCCATAATTAATTACTTGCTAGTATTTAATGCGGCTCACTGAAAGAAACAATTCATACAGCGCTTAAAACATTAATCAATGTACTTCTCTAACAGTAGTTAAAGGTAAAAAAGGACCACCATTATAAACGCGAAACCGAATATATTGAGATTTTTGGTCTGAAAAGAACAGAGATTTTTTATAACGAAGGCAGTATATAAACACGTAAAACTCTCCAGGCACGAAGAGAAATAATTCAAAATATGAGGTTAGAAATTAAACAAGACAAATGGCAACGTGGATTATTTTAAAAGAATTCCGCTAAATCGTTTCTAATAATGAATAATAATAATAATAATAATAATAATAATGAAACATCATTCTGGCGGTATAAATCACGTGATTTTGAAAACAGTGGCTCGCGACAGTAAAATTTTTGGCTGTCATTGGGATAAAAAACGAAAGCTACTGTAACCTAGCATCCAAGCTACGGTACAATACAAACCATTGAGAGGATCCTAGGTTTCCTTTCATATTTTCCATTTTCTAGACAGATTGAAGTTGCGATTACAGCCAAAAATTTTACTGTCTCGAGTTGCTCGTGTTTACATAGACTACGTCAAATGTTTAATGTCAGAAATGCTGGACAACACCGGACAGAATTACCAACCTAAATCAGTTCTATCTGCATGCTCTCGTGCACAATAGGCGGATTCTAAAGGTGGTAATGAGACAAAGATAGTTATGACGCAACTGCTCTGACTCGCGAAAATCCGTATACCTTAATTTTGATAAATCCACAATTTACCTAGATACACAAATTTAACATCCTAGTCTGAAATAGATACGTAAATAAGCCGACCGAGGGTGTTCGTACAGAGGGGTTTTTCAAATTTAATTCTGGCTAATTCTGGCCCGTTTTTCTGGAAAATTGACGTTTTTGGTTGAAAAGGCTGGAATAATCGGCTTAAAATTACTTTTGTCATAAGGACAGATTTTTGACCTTGTCGGCCAACATCAAAGGTTTGGCCAGGGTGAATTGCCAAAATATAGTTCCGCAAAGTTCCACGCTCTTCAAACTTTTCCGTACTAGGTATTCCGGCCTTGAAAACTAATTTCTAAGAATACCCCGACCGACCATCCCTGCTTTCCCTTATCTAAACATCGACATGCAACCATTCACATACATCCCTCCGGTACCTGATACTTGAAGAAGCCACCTTCCCAATAAACAATGCCCTCATGGCACCACCCTCAGCAACCATCCCCGCAGTCATCCCCTGCTTACTCCTTATGTAGTATGCAACGGTTAATGTAGCTTACCCCACCACCAATACTTCTAGTCAAATTAGAACGCGCATGCGCGCTGCTCCGACGACCAAAAATGACCAGAACGAAACTTGGAAAACTCCCATAAGAAATATACGAGTTTTTCTACAAAATGCGCTCGAACCCTTGCTGCTTATCTAAAGAAATCAGTTTAGGATTATTTAAAAGAGTCTACATTTTCAAGTAATAAATTGACTGATTGATGAAAGAGCGAAATGTTATCAATAAATCTGCTTCCAATAATTACTACAAAAAGTATAGCTTCAAATAAATCAATAAAAAATTCTGATCTATTTTTAACCAGGACGCTTCATTACATTAAGCAAAATAAAACTTTTATGAGCCTGAATCAACTTTTAGAAAAATGTGAAAAAAGATTTTTGAGCCCTCATTGTTCACTATGCTAAAAACCATAATCATGCTCTTCATACCCTCACTAACGCATGTGTTACTAGCAAGGTAAGTGAGACCGTAAAATTCTTATTCCGACACAAAATTTTAGATTTATACCAAAAGATGTCACGGAGTATTTTTGTGGAGTTGTGGCGGTAACTATTTTTACAACGTTGACTATTTTCATTATGAACGTATTACTAAAGGGGTTGCACAATTATCCTAAATAATTTATTTCATTTTTTTACTACTTTGTAGATTGGTAGGTCGTGTGTTGTACCATAGCGGATTAAAAATCAACACGTTATGTAGTGAAACAATTTTTAAATTATGACGGAAGTTAATTTCTTTATAATTAAACTTGTGCAACATCATAAGGATGGCAGATTAAAATAAACCACAAGTACGAAACTATTGATGCGACACTAATTTTTTTTTTGTAAAATAATTGCCGCGTAATCAAATTTAAATACTTAAGTAATAGTTGATTTGAGGTTTTTTCGTAAATTAATTTATTCACGTGAAAGGCAATTGCTAATACTTAACTACATACGTAAGTTTGATTATTTTTAAGCATAGAATTAAATAGCTCAGGTCGATTAGATGGTATTAACTAAACAACAACTATTTTGTGTAACTTAAATTAAAACAACCTTGCTAGTTGTGACAGTATCTGTATTAAATTCAATTAAAGTAATTCAAAGTCAATAACTAGACGCATTTTTAATTAGGTAAACTTATCAAATTTAAACATTTTGAAAATTAAACTTTATTTATTTGACAAACATTTAATTGATAATATTATATTGAGAATTTATGTCAGATATATACAGGATGTATCTGTAGAAGGATCAAGACACCTTCATTAATCTAAGATTAATATCAATATCAAATATGGATAGAGCCTAATTTAAATTTGATATGAGTGAACAACAGTTAAGTGCATAATTTAAATTCAACGTACCTATTGGATTTATTAACGTCACTGAACAATTAAATAATTATTTTAGTACATTTCTTTTATGTGTTTAGCGAGTGTAGCTGTCAGTTAATATTAACTTTTGCCTCTAGCACATATTAACGATGAATAAAGGTTTTTGGAAATTCTATTTAATGTGCACCGATTAATGCCTTATAGTAAGATTAATTATTAAAGTTTTCAAACAGATTGGGTTAGTTGGACGAAACTATCCCTTACCAGCGCTTAGTTGCCGCATTTTAAGTGTAAGTGTTAATGTATTTAAATTATTAGTTAATTCAATTGTTTATTTTATTTTTAGTACAAATTTGTAACGTGCAAAAAAAGCGATATCGGATTTTTCGAGTCGATCTTATAATTTTTTTTGAGTACTGTTCAAAAAAAAATTGTCAGTGGATTGAATATTTACGGATTGTTATTTAATGATTACTTGTTCCTTATTATGCTAAAATAATTTGTCTAAATTCTCTGTATCTACTTACCAGTTACTCTATAGAACAGTCTGAAATAAACCTACTGGTGCCATCTATGGAATGTACGTGGGTTCTCGTTATTTTCAAATTCATACATTTTAAAGGGATCTGTTACTTTGATGAATTACGACTAGATGGCGGTAATCGTAAATAAGTGTATTTTAGAAACAAATGCTTTATTGAAATACATATAAAATTTTATTTAGCAACAATGATTTTTTATAATAAAATTTGGGTTAAAAATTTCTTCTTGAGTAATATAATTGCTATTGATGCGGATGTAGAAAAATGTTACTTGCACACAAAGTGATAAGTTATCTCGGCTTCTTCGACCTAGGATCTCTCTTTCAGGATTAAAATACGATAAATCAATACTGTTCTCTTAAAAGAATTTTAATTTAACCAGATCGTGTTAAACCATCACCTAGAGTTACGATGTTCCCTTCACTAGGACTACTCGTAAATGGGTGGTAGTTGTGCTTTAAGTACTTTTATGTCGTTACCATTGATGTTACATTGTCACTGGAGATTACAAGGATATAATCTAACTGTCTGTGGGCTACCAACGACTCGGAAATTACACAGCTGTACTAACCAAGACTCAAGTGTTTGGCAACACCAGGTCAGCTATTCCATATCGCATGTACTAATGAACACTGTATTGCTGAGTTTTTTCCTAACCTGTCATACGTTATAAGCTGCCTTCCGCTGAGGTCACTACATCCTGTACAAAAGAAAAAGTGTGTTTAAATTAACCATGTTACTAAGTATTTTGTTTTAATGAATTGTTTACCTTTGTTACAATTGGTTTGTCACATTGACATCCGAACCCATGTAACTTTCATCAAGATTTCACTAATGTAGAACTTTGATCAAACCGTTAGCTGGTATTTTCTTTCACATATTATAACCAAATTTAGAATCATTATTACCGAAATTTTGGATAACACTCCCAGTGTTGTGTTAGCACTGAGCATCCATCTTTAGTACGATTTTAACTACTATTTACGCTGTCGTGTGCAGTAGCAGAAGCCCAATGCATTGTGTTGTGCCGGATGTACATTTCGTATTATTTATGTGTTAGATCAAACGTTAACACGGGAGACCGTGTTATTTTAAATTATGTTTGTTAGTTTTAAGTACAAATTTTCTGCCATTGTGTATAAGAGGGTTCTAATTGATTAGCTACTCACACGTACATGCATGCTAAGGTCCACTTAGTGAACTGAGCAATCTTCTCCGATTATGTAGATAATTGAAGCTGTGATTATTAGGGGGAGGAGGGTGCTTTGTTATTGTGAAACGAAAGGCAAGTTTGATGGTTACCTTTCTGAAGACGAATTTTGTGGGTTGTATGAAGATGTAAATTTTCCTTTTCAGGTTGACGTTCTGAAAGTTCTTTCAATGAACCAGAGAGGGGTATTACGTTCTTTTATTGAGATATAAATTTATAAAGTTACTATTTCATATGGTGGTATTAGAATAAACTCATACTTAGCATTGGTTTTTTTTGGGAAAAATTGCATGTTCGGTATGCCACCTTCAGCAACCATCCCAGTCATCCCCTGCTTACTCCTTATGTATGCAACCAAAACATCTAATTAACGCTTAATGTAGCTTATCCCCACCACCAATACTTCCAGTCAATAAGAACGCGCATGCGGTGCTTGACGACCAAAAATGACCAAAATGAACCTTGGAAAACTCCCATAAGAAATACACGAAGTTTTCTACAAAATGCGCTCGAACCCTTGCTCTTATCTACAGAAATCAGTTTAGGATTATTTAAGAGTCTACATTTTCAAATAATAAATTGACTGATTGATTAAAGAGCGAAATGTTATCAATAATCTGCTTCCAATAATTACTACAAAAGTATAGCTTCAAATAAATCAATAAAAATTCTGATCTATTTTTAACCAGGACGCTTCATTACATTAAGCAAAACAAAACTTTTGATGAGCCTGAATCAACTTTTAGAAAAATGGGAAAAAGATTTTGAGCCCACATGTCCACTATGCTAAAAGCCATGATCATACTTTTCATACCCTCACTAACGCATGTGTTACGAGCAAGGTAAGTGAGACCATAAAATTCTTATTCCGACACAAAATTTTAGATTTATACCAAAAGATGTTACGGAGTATTTTTGTGGAATTGTGGGAACTATTTTTACAACGTTGACTATTTTCATTATGAACGTATTACTAAAGATGTTGTATAATTATCCTAAATAATTTATTTCATTTTTTACATTTCTACTTTGTAGATTGGTAGATCGTGTTAATACCAAACCGTATAGCGGATTAAAAATCAACGCGGTATGTAGTGAAACAATTTTTAAATTGTGACGGAAGTTAATTTGTTTATAATTAAACTTGTGCAATGTCATAAGGATGGCAGATTAAAATAAACCACAAGTAAAACTATTGATGCGACACTAATTTTTTTGTAAAATAATTGCCGCGTAATCAAATTTAAATAAGTAATAGTAAATTTGAGGTTTTCAAATTAATGTATTCACATGAAAGGCAATTGCGAATAATTAACTACATACGTAAATTAGATTATTTTTAAGCATAGAATTAAATAGCTCAGGTCGATTAGAGGGTATTAACTAAACAACAACTTTTTGTGTAACTTAAATTAAAACAACCTTGCTAGTTGTGACAATATCTGTATTAAATTCAATTAAAGTAATTCAAAGTCAATAACTAGACGCATTTTTAATTAGGTAAACTTATCAAACTTAAAATTTTGAAAATTAAACTTTATTTATTTGAAAAACATTTAATTGATAATATAATATTGAGAATTTATGTCAGATATACACAGGGTGTATCTGTAGAAGGATCAAGACACCTTAATTAATCTAAGATTAATATCAATATCAAATATGGATAGTTCTAATTTAAATTTGATATAAGTGAACAACAGTTAAGGAAACAGTTAGTGCATAATTTAAATTCAACGAACCTATTGGATTTATTAACGTCACTGAACAATTAAATAATTATTTTAGTACATTTCTTTTATGTGTTTAGCGAGTGTAGCTGTCAGCTAATATTAACTTCTGCCTCTAGCACATATTAACGATGAATAAGGGTTTTGGAAATTCTATTTAATGTACACAGATTAATGTCTTATAGTAAGATTAATTATTAAAGTTTTCAAACAGATGGTAGTTGGACGGAAACTATTCCTTGCCAGCACTTAGTTGCCGAATTTTAAATGTAAGTGTTAATGTATTTAGATTATTAATTAATTCAATTGTTTATTTTATTTTTAGTACAAATTTGTAACGTGCCAAAAAGCGATATCGGATTTTTCGAGTCGATCTTATAATTTTTTGAGCACTGTTCAAAAAAAATTCTCAGTGGATTGAATATTTACCGATTGTTGTTTAATGATTACTTGTTCCTCATTTTGCTAAAGTAATTTGTCTAAATTCCTTGTATCTACTTACCAGTTAATCTATAGAACAGTCTGAAATAAACCTACTAGTGCCATCTATGGGATGTACTGGGTTGTCGTTAGTTTCAAATTCATATATTTTAAAGGAATCTGTTATTTTGATGAATTACGACTAGATGGCGGTAATCGTAAATAAGTGTAATTTACAAACAAATGCTTTATTGAAATACATATGAAATTTTATTTGGCAACAATGAGTTTTTATAATAAAATTTGGGTTAAAATTTCTTCTTGAGTAATATAATTGCTATTGATGCGGATGCAGAGAAATGTTACTTGCACACAAAGTGATAAGTTAGCTCGATTCTTCAATCTAGGATCTCTCTTTCAGGATTAAAATACGATAAATCAATACTGTTTTCTTAAAAGAATTATAATTTAACCAGATCGTGTTAAACCATCACCTAGAGCTACTATGTTTCCTTCACTAGGACTACTCGTAAATGGCTGGTAGTTGTGCTTTAAGTACTTTTGTGTCGTTACCATTGATGTTACATTGTCACTGGAATTACAAGGATAAAATCTAACTGTCTGTGGGCTACCGACAACTCAGAAATTACACAGCTGTACTAACTAAGGCTCAAGTATTTGGCAACACCAGGACAGCTATTTCATGTACTAATGAACATTGTATTGCTAAGTTTTCTTCCTAACCTGTCACACGTTATAAGCTGCCTTCCGCTGAGGTCACTACATCCTCTACAAAAGAAAAGTGTGTTTAAATTAACCATGTTACTAAGTATTTTGTTTTAATGAATTGTTTACCTTTGTTGCAATTTTTTGTCATATTGACATCCGAACCCATTCAACTTTCATTAAGATTTTACTAATGTAGAACTGTTATAATTTGATCAAACCGTTAGCTAGTATTTTCGTTTATATTATAACCAAATTTAGAATCATTATTACTGAAATTTTAGATAACACTCCCAGTGTGATGTTAGCACTGAGCATCCATCTTTAGTACGACTTTAACTACTATTTACGCTGTTGTGTGCAATAGCAGAAACTCAATGCATTGTGTTGTACCGGATGTACATCTCGTATTATTTATGTGTTAGGTCAAACGTTAACACGGGAGACCTGTCATTGTGTATAAAGTGTTCAGACCATTGGGATCTGATTCTAATTGATTAGCTACTCACAGTACATGCATGCTAAGGTCCACTTAATGAACTGAACAATCTTCTCCGATTATGTAGATAATTGAAGCTGTGATTATTAGGGGGTGTTTTGTTATTGTGAAACGAAAGGCAAGTTTTATGGTTACCTTTCTGAAGACGAATTTTGTGGGTTGTATGAAGATGTAAATTTTCCTTTTCAGGTTGACGTTCTTCCAACGGACCAGAGAGGTATTACATTCTTTTATTGAGATATAAATTTATAAAGTTACTATTTCATATGGTGGTATTAGAATAAACTCATACTTAGCATTGGTTTTTTTGGGAAAAATTGCATGTTCGGTATGCATGCATAATTTAGTTTAGTCCTGGGAAAGTGAATCAAATTATTTATACAGTGTGTGTAAAAATAAAATATATTACATTGTCTAGTCTGAAGGGAACCGTAATCAACTCAAATGATAATAAATATAAGAGAGTAAATTATGTCAACTGCCTAGTTTTGTGTTATTATATATATATATATATATATATATATATATATATATATATATATATATATATATATATATGTTGAGATGATTCAAATTACATTCAAGTAGCTATGTAAGTCGCATAATGAATTGTTTCTTTAGTTTGTACAAAATGGTGCATATCATTATATAATTCTAGATAAGAATGGTTAATAAACATTGAGATGTTTGTAAATTTAAATATTTCTTAATATAATGTTAATATGAGTATAATCGACAGCACATTACATTGAAGTATAGGGTACGTTTGTTATCGTTATGATTTAATTCAAGTTTTTATTTAGTTTAGTAAGTTTATTTAAACAATGTTCCCTGACGACATGTGATACAAGTTGTAGTTAACAAAAATAATGTTAAAACTAGATATAGGCTGGTATCAATGTCACAATTCACATGTACGCAGCCAAGAATCATGAAAACATTCGTGTTAGTGCGATAACCATATATCAGTGCTAAATTACGAAAAACACAACAAGTACATTAGTGAGTAACTATAAAACATAAATCAAGCAGCAGCTCTGGGATTATTGTGTTTAATCAACATTTAATGACCTTAAACTAGTGATTGACAACAATTCGACACTAGTCGTAGAAGAACTTATGAACCTACGAAAGTGGTAAAATAAATTAATTTGAGACATGAACATTAAGTTTAAACACTTTCACAAACAGTTATAGTGGTTAAAAGTGTGAAATTTTACATTGAAAATTGTATTAACAATATGAGGTTATGTTATTTCCTCACATAAAATTTATGTAAAAGTATTTTATATTGGGACAATTTTGTAAAATAAATTAGTAGAGGCAAAAATAGTAAGGTAGCCTCAATTTCAAGTTACAATTCACTATATTTATGTCCATTTTGTCAAATTTAGTTTTAAGAGTCTTGGAAAAATTAAAACAATTTTCCTCTCAAATTGGCCGTAGGCATGTAAAGATGAATATTTAGGGGTAGTAGCATCCCATATTCATGTAGAAATCATTTCAGGCCTGTAAAATACATAAAATTAGCGTAAAATCAATAATTGAGTGTGAAAATTAACTTAGTTATTAAGTGTAGGAATTAGTTCGTGTTTGGTTTCAAATTATAGAAAAATTATGTAGATTATGAAAATGTTATTAGTTTTAAGAAAGGTTTACGGGGGCAAAAGTTATGGGGTTTTGAAATTATATCGTAATGTAAAAATTGCTGTAGCCAATCAGAATTTAGGAAATATTCTTGGTAACTATAGAGAACAATCGAAGATTTGGTCGTTAACCAAAATCATATAAATAGAAGTGCTTTAGGATTACAAACTCTCTTAATTTTCCTCTGTTTCAACAGCTTGCCAAAGTAAGGTGTTGCCAAATTTGTGAAATTACTTTTTAAAGAAAATAACGTCACTTCGTTAAAAACAAAGTGCGATTTTAGTATCGGAATTGTTAATGAAACAAGTGATAGTCTTTTGTCGGAAAATAATTAAATTAAGGTTAGTTTACCTTTTTAAATTTCAATATCGGAGGTTATCGATAGTTAATGAAAATATTTCCGCAGTTTCGACATTGTTTGTTTTAGGTTTATATTATTTACGTTGTTATGGATATTTAATTGTGTTCTCTTCGTGTTCTTATCATTATACACCTTATTTATTGGAAGTGTGTTTAATTTATAATAACCTTCAACGATCCATGCTTTTCAAAACTTATTTGAAATAAATATAAGAAGAAGTGATGATCCTAAAAATAAAGATTCATCAATATTATTTAACATTAGTGAAACTTACCTAAACATATAAGCTGTTTATACTGAAGAAAATTTGGATGTTCGAGGAGCAGAGTTGGAGTTCGAAGGAGCTGTTTTTACAATCAACTTCATCAGCAGTAATCAGAAAAGGAGGACATTTTATGTGAGTACTTATTGTTGACATTGATATTTTATTGTTATGTTCATAATTCCAATCCTTTGTAACAATCATGATGTTCTGAAAGTTCTTTCAATGAACCAGAGAGGGTATTACGTTCTTTTATTGAGATATAAATTTATAAAGTTACTATTTCATATGGTGGTATTAGACTAAACTCATACTTAGCACTGTCTTTTTTTTGGGAAAAATTGCATGTTCGGTATGCAAGCACAATTTAGTCTAGTCCTGGGAAAGTTAATCAAATTATTTATACAGTGTGTGTAAAAATAAAATATATTACATTGTCTAGTCTGTAGGGGAACCGTAATCAACTCAATGATAATAAATATAAGAGTAAATTATGTCAACTGCCTAGTTTTGTGTTATTATACATATATATATATATATATATATATATATATATATATATATATATATATATATATATATATATATATATATATATATACCGGATGCCCACGAGATCACTTTCCGGCTGCCTTTTTTATTTATCTATTGATTTAAATGAAACTTGGCAGGTTGTTACTCTAACCAAACTTCATTTTAGGAATTTTGACAAGCATTTCCGACTTCCGGTTTCACCGGAAATGACCTTAACTTTTGATATTTAAACGATATCCCTGTATATTTTAGTTTTCATTCTGGAGGTCATTTTACGGCCGATTGCGTAATATTTAAATCGATTTTTTTCCAAATGTAATTTTAAAATTGAATTTTATTTTCTCATCCAGAGTGCCATGACCATCTTAAAATCATTCTACATACTTAACTCACTTCCAGAAAAATGCAAACTCACTTTTGTTTGTTAACTTTTTTACTAGAACGTTCTAAACTTTATTTTGCCGTAGCTCAGAAAAATTAAATGGAAGCATACCACTTTCATAAAACTACTAAATGCAGTATTTTAAAACGAATTTAATGACGTATAACACGTTTTGTCATTTTTACCCATTTTCGATTTAAAACATTTTTATTTTTATGTTTACGTCTTACTCATTAATAAAATACACTTCCTATGTCACAGCACATCAGAGTTGCCATAAAAACAATAGGTGGCTAGGTTGCCATGGAAACACTATGGTAAATTTAAAAGTTTGACAGGTAAAAATAAAAATATACAGAGGGTGTCATTTAAAAATCGAAAGTTAAGGTCATTTCCGGTGAAACCGAAAGTCGGAAATGCTTGTCAAAAATTTCTAAAAATGACGTTCGGTTAGAGTAACAACCCTGCCAAGTTTCAATTAAATCGATAGATAAAGAAAAAAATGGCAGCCGGAAAGTGATCTCGTGGGCATCCGGTATATGTATATCATCCATTGTTTGGAAATTTATAAATAACTTCCGCTTACTAAGGGAACTGTCGTTTAGTTGTTAGTCCTGTTGCTCTCTGGTTTTAAAGGGTTTCTCTCTCAAAAATAATAATTTACTTTTTGATTCTTTAAAGCTTGTGGCGCCTGTTTCTTGCCTGTTCTGCCTATTCTTTCTGACTACAATTTTTATTCTAGCTTCCCAACTAACCTAATCATCTATTTACTCTTTGTCAACGCTTCAAAGTTCCAACGCTATCCAAGTTTTCTGCGGTCTCAGGACCATTTGACTGAGTTACTGGTCGAGCTAACCAACTTCTTCCAATTCTATGTGACGTGGTAGGTTAGACACGTGACAAATTATACCCAGTAAACTTACATCAATTTTGTCGATTTTTATAGATTTAAAGTGAAGTTTAAGAATTTATTATAATGACTCCATTATTTATACAGTGCGTGTTATTTTGGTACTCTACAACACTATCTACGAAAGCACCAGCTGCTTATGACAAACCCCTTATGTAAATTTTATGCTATAGTGGTCCTCTTTCAGCATATTTGATCGAATTTAGATCTAACAAATGGTAAGGAAGATTTAGTTCACCGAACTAGACCTGCCATTTTAAGCATTACAGCACTTAATCTGGATTACTCTTGTAAAAAATGATTTGCGAATTGTACCTACGATTATTTAATTGAATTCAGTTTTAGATTAAAACCAGATTTTCATCAACCGACTAGTTCGCATCGTCGAATCGTAAATAATTTGGCTTTGACTTTTGTAACTCAGTTCAAACAAATATTGAATGTTTAGTAAGAAGAAAATATCGATTTATAAGTAGTAATTTAATTTACGCACGATATACATTTGTAAAAGCAAACAGTTACACAGACAAGTAGGTAGGTAATGTTTAATTTCGACTTTCCCAGAAGCGCATTTCTTAGTACAGAAGATTATTTATTTACGAATAATGTATAATTTTAACATAATCATTCACATTCACACATGTATTCTAGTGAATAAATTAAACTGTCTGTCACCATCAACCCAAGCGCATTTGTCAATAAAATAGTTTTTCTTTTCTTTTGGAAAAGTTTAGCCATAGACCCCCCTCTGCGTGTTTAAATACACATTTCGGATCAATTGTTAAAGGTTTACTCGTTTTCTTATTAACTGTTACATTATAATTAGCTACTATATTAATCAGCGCAACTTTTGCTTGTATCAAAGCAAAACGAGCTCCTAAAACAACTTTTTATCATTATATTCAAAGCTTCTAACATTATTTACCATGACATACACGAGGTCCTTCACTAAAAGGCAAATATGTCCCTCGCACAATTAATTTTTTATTTTCAGGTAGAAATCTGTCTGGATTAAAAACATGTGGATTTGTAAAGTATTTTGGATCAGTTTGTAAACCTTGAATGGATATAGCAATTGGTGTACCTGCCTCAACTTTAACTTCTTTACCAGTACCATTTGGAGATGGAAAAGCAAACGGTTCTGTACACACTCGTAGTAACATCATGTTTGGTGGATGTAATCGGAGAGTTTCTGCATATTTAGTATATATCAGTCTGTCAATTAGATGTGTTTAGGTTTGCTTACCATTTATGACCATTTCTAAGTACTGCAAATTATTGATGCAGTCATAATCAAGATTTCCTTTGTGTTTTAAGAGCGCATCATCTACTTCCGTTTGAATTTTCATAAATACTTCTGAATTTTTCGCTAATTCGTACAGGGTGTAAGCCATTAGAGATGAACTCGCCTCAAAACCATCTGTAAAAAACCCAATTGCATGCGCTGTTACATCCAGGTTACTTAGCTGATGTTTTTCTTTTGTTTCCATCATCGAATTTAAGAAATCGTTACGTACAAAGTTATTTCTTTTGCGGTATTTTAGTGTTTCTGAGACAACGTTGAAGAAATAAGCAGTGACTTCTTTTGATATAAATCGCATTTTAAAGAATTTGGTGAAAGATGGTAATAGTAACATTGCTGTTAACTTTAGTGCTCCTAAGAAAGAGCAATCGAAAACCTTGCTACCCATTTTTCTAAAAAGAGGATTCGGTTCTGCAAATGATCTTCCTTCAAGGCCAAAAGCACAACTGGCTACAGTTTCTATGCTGTACATCGCAAATAGCTCTTGTACCTCAAAACCATCCGGGCTTTCCTTACCCATTTCTTGATCTACGTACTTCACCATTTTGTTAGCAGCATCTTGAAGCAGAACATACATTTGTTTCACCTAAGTTCCTTTATTTTAAGAGTAGTAGAAGAGAATACAGCGCTGTTACCTTTTTAGCAGTGAAGCCAGGTGTGATTTGGGTTTTGTATTTCTTCCACTTCTCTCCCTTCTGAAAGAAAGCGTTGCGCGATGTGATTAAATCATTTTCTTCATCTACAAAAAAATCGTTGTCGTGAAAACTTTTATAGTCTGTGTTTAGGATGTCTCGTATAAGTTGTGGATCTCGTATCACTAAGGCTGGTTTTCTACCTTTATAAAACCCTACATACAAACAGTCTGGAAAATCCCTACAAAAAATTGTAATATAATGTAAACTTTCACCATTAACACTCATAATTAAATACTTATCTTTTTGGGTTTTTAATGGTGTATCTAAACGTTTCGATAACACTTACAGTTATCTTCGTCATAGTAATATTTGTAAAATTGTGATAGAAATTGTTTACAACATCTTTAACAATTTTACAAATATTACTGACGAAGATAACTGTAAGTGTTATCAATACTCTTACACAAAAAATAAGTTTAAAAATAAGTTCATGTTATTGTCAAACGTACCTATAGATGTTGCTGTACATTTCTCCAATGGACATTTGTAACGTAAGCGATTTAAAGACGTTTCCAAAAATGATAGAAGGGATTGGATGCGGTACATTTTTTTTCTTCCAGTAATGCAATTCTTTTGCGAAATAGTAATACCCGGTAATAATTGCAGCTATTAGTAGAATTAGAAACATTCTGCGATTATAACTATATTAGGTTTTAGTATTGTATACCTATATAATTTTGTACGTTATTGTATCTGATTAGATTCGTTTGAATAGCAGTAGGTCAAAGATCAGTTTTTTTATTTACACGTTCTTACCCAGTGCTGTTTATATAAAGTGTATCATACCCTTTGCTTGGATAAGCTTTTAAGAAATCTAATATGTCTTGGTACATTATCTCATTGGGTCAACAGTTACTCAGGGGCGATTCGGGTATTTTTAACTTATTTATATTTGCTCTTAGATATAATCAATTAAACATATACGCCTATGACAATTTTGGTATTGTAAAAAAGTAATCATGTGGCTAAACTTATCTATTTATTGAACAAATTTCTCTTTATATAATACAATTCACATAATGTGTGGTTTGACATTCACCTAACCACAAAATACGCAATTATATCTTTATTTATGTTAATCAAATACTGACGTTTCATCTTGGTTTGTCACATATGAAGGTCATGGTCACATTAAAAGTAATTTTTTTCCGTTTTAGCATTTAGCGCTTGTTTAGTTTCATATTAAAAAGTGTACAAGAAAAAATGAATTCTCCTTTAAAAAAAGGTGCTCATAGTGTTTCCTGTTATAGTTGAAAGTTTTCCGATGCAGGCAAAAGTTGTGATAGAAACTTTTTTGCTTATTTATTACCTTACAAGAAACTCTTATCAAAAATTATCTTTAATAATGGTACATTCGCTTATTTTAACTTAGCTGTTTTCGAGATACTTACAAAATGTAATTCAGTGCCTTTTATCCAAAAATTG